>OU015490.1:33205534-33208034 GCA_907164885.2 Dolomedes plantarius | reverse complement strand
AATCACATTTAACGCGTTCATTTCAAGGGAAATATAGAGGGCAATGTTGTCAGTTTCATCGCATAAATCTTCAGCTATAATATATTTTTCATTTTTAAATGGATCATGTAACATACTTTCCACATATTTACATTTTGTAGACCTATTTGATTTATCTGTTTCAAGGAAATCTGATATTGAAATAAATCCCCAAAAAATGCTCCCTAATTTCCATTTGCTTTGATTTATTACTTAATAGAACAAATCTTACTACAACAGTAAGTCGGTCTTGGTTGCTTAGATCAGGGGTGGAATCTAAAATAGTAGAATAATATTTACAAAATTTTAAGAGTGATATTATTTCATGTCTTATTTTTTGTTCCAAAAGGGAAATAGTTCATTTTGAATATGAACACCTACAGTGGCTCCAAAATGTGCTCGTACACTTACGATTTTCAATGAAATAAGGATCTATCCATTAATTAAAATGAATATTACAGAATGGGCATTTAATAATAAAATTTATAATCTATTCTGAACAAAACGATATGAAATATTTTGAAACATAGTAAAACTTTATTTTTAAAACACCAATAATCAAAAAGTAACAAAAACTATCTCACAAAAGTCATCGTACACTGAAATATTTTCGGATAAATTCATAACTAAAATTATCGCCTGGCGCTTTATTTTTATTTTTGAATTGTGGTGGCATTTAAAATATCATTTGGCTTTAATTTTTGCTTGCCTATTCCGTAATATTCTATTTATTATTTAAAAATGGCTTGCAAAGAAACAACAAACAGCATTGATCGAAAATTGATTATTTTTCATCATAGTTGTGGTAAATCAGTTCGGAATGTTGCTAAATTACTTAATTTATCCCATTATACTGTGCAGTATGTGATAAAACGCTTTAAAGAAGAAAATCGGATCAAAATCAAGATAAGAAAAGGTCGTCCGGCAAAGTTAACAAAACGTGATCAGAGATTTTTAATTAGAAAATTTGTGAAAAATCTACGTTTGAGTGCTGTAAAACTTTCTGCAGAATTTAATGAAACATTTTCTACTTCAATTTCACCTGAAACTGTTCGAAGAGTTCTCAGAGCTGCTGGATTATATGGGCGTTCTGCCCGTACAATTTTTTTTGTGAGTGAGAAAAACAGAAAGCTCGGGCTTTCCTTCGCACTATCAATGATTAATAAGCCCCAAACCTATTGGAATAATGTCTTATTTGCCGATGAAAGCAAGTTTATCATTTTTGGTTCCGATGGGCGTATAATTGTATGGAGAAGAAAAAATGAGGAACTTAATCCTAAGAACTTAGTAGAAACAGTTAAGCATGGCGGTGGAGGTGTCCTTGTGTGGGAGTGCATGTCAACATCAGGACTAAGTAATTTGGTATTTATTGATGGCATAATGAATCGTTCTGTTTATATAAATATTTTAAGAGACAATTTAAAATTATCAGCCTAAAATTTGGGTATTTGAAATTTTTAATTTTTTTTTAATCACGATAACGATCCTAAGCCCACGGCTCTCAACGTTCGCCTCTGGTGTCTCTATAATTGTCCACAAGTTTTGAAAACACCACCTCAATCGCCAGATTTAAACTCAATAGAACATTTTTGGAGAGAACTGGAGGTTCGAGTACGAAAACACGACATTTTTAAAAGAAAAAGCGAACTAAAAACAATTATGATGGAAGAATGGATGAACATTGATGCAGAAATTACAAAAGAACTAGTGCAATCTATTCCCAGACGTTTAAAAGCTGTTGTTGATGCTAAAGGATATCCTACTAAATATTAATTTAACGAAAAATTAAAATATTTTCTTATAAGTAGAGATTTTTTTACAAGTGTTCGATGACTGTTGTGGGATAAAGTTTTTGTTACTTTTTGATTACTGGTTTCTTAAAAATAAAGTTTTACTATGTTTTTAAAATATTTCATGTAGTTTTGTTAAGAATAGATTATACATCTAATTGTTAAATACGCATTCTGAAATATTCATTTTAATTAATGGATAGACCCCTATTTCATTGAAAATCGTAAGTGTACGAACACTTTTGGGAGCCACTGTAAATAATGAGGCATATGTGATGGATTTCTGCTGATTCTAGTGAGGTGCTCTGATATTTTAATGAAAAAATATCATCAAGTTTCCTTACCTGTGAAATATTTTTATTGGTCAGCAATCACAAAATCCAGCACAAAAATTAGAGACAAAAAGCTTTGTTTTTCAGTTGTTGAGGTGGACACGTTCAAAATTAATTTAGTGCAAATTATCCCGGGCCGTGATTTATAGGCTCAGGGCATAAAATAGTATTTTCCTGCAACCTGACAAAAACCGCCCTAACCGACGCTATTTGATGGGTTAAAACGTGTTAAAACAAAAACGAAAAATGTATTTCCCAACTGGTTGCTACGTGGAGTAGCGTTTTTAAAACCAATGTAGTTTTGTTTATTTCCAGTTATTCTTGTAAAATTCATTTTTAACTCTAAGTAGTTATCTAGCA
>OU015490.1:33110534-33200534 GCA_907164885.2 Dolomedes plantarius | reverse complement strand
TTTTCCTAAATAAAAAAAATAGAAACACATTTTTTCAAGGGTGTGCGAGAGCGCATTTTCAGATTTAAGGGGTTGTTGACTATTAAAAATGTTGACTTGTATTAAAAATTGTATTAAAAACTTGAGAGTTCAATAGCTTGTTTGAGTTCGCATGTGATGCATATTAAAACATGAAAAGCAAATACTCGCTTGCCACTGACTACAACGAGCCGTTCTGACTACTCGCGAGCCCCGAAGAAAAATAAGAGGCGTTACCGATAAAAAGGAGGTAAGTGCCAAAATTTCCGAAAAGTATTTTTTCACTTATACAAGGGTTTGTTCCAAGGCTAATGGCGTGGAAAAGGAGGTAAATGCCAAAATTTCCGAAAAGTATTTTTTAATTGATACAAGGGTTTGTTCCAAGGCAAATAGCGTGGAAAGAGAGGTAAGTGCCAAAATTTCTGAAAAGTATTTTTTCACTGATACAAGGGTTTGTTCCAAGGCTAATGGCGTGGAAAAGGAGGTAAGTGACAGAATTTTCGAAAAGTATTTTTTTATTCATACAAGGGTTTGTTCCAAGGCTAATGGCATGGAAAATGAGGTAAGGGCCTAACTAGTTTGGATTAGTTCTGAGCTAGGTACTTACCTCCTTTTCAACGCCATTAGACTCGGAACAAACTCTTGTATCAGTGAAAAATACTTTCCGGAAATTTTGGAACTCACCTCCTTTTGATAGGCAACACCTCAGTAAGAAAGAAAACAAAATCAGTATCACCCTTGAAACAAACATTCATGTTTCGGAACCAAATTGTTAGGGGTATTCAATTTAAGTACCTAAGTAACCAAATAATACGCAAGCAATAACTCCGGATTGTTCCCTAAGTTTCTTTCCAAAAAGCGGTAAAGGGAGTTCAGTAAAGGAATATTTGTTACACACAATCAAAGACGAGCCGAAAGTGCCAAACAATATCATGAGTAATCCTGAAGCCCTCGGATGATAAAAGAAAAAAGAGAAATGTCGATTTCTTTTTTTTTTTCATCTCCCTTGTTTTCTGTTTTCTCCCGAGTGTCATTTGGGAACTTGTATTAACACATTTACGTTAATAGCGGAACAGGTTTTTTTTTGCCTTGTTTGAACGGAGAAGTCCGGATTTCGATTTTTTTTACTTCTTTTCGCGCCCCGGGAAAAAATCTTGTTTTATTTCAAAGGGAATAAATTCGTGTTTCTTTATAGAGGCTTTGGGTTTTTTTTCTTTTAAACTTATGTTGAGTTTTAACTGAAATGTATCTTTCCTGCAAAACAAAGACTTTTCAGTGCGAGAATTTTGCTTTCAGTCGAAAGTGAATTGAGATATGAAAATAAAATACTGTTTCAAAAGGCAACAAATAAATGTAAGAATAACCAGAAAACTAAAGATTGTGTTGTAGAAGTGAATCTATATTTTCTAGGATAAAAGTTATTTAGTGACTTTAAGGAATGAAGTTATTTCATAAGGAAAATTTTCGTGAAGGATTTCTTTCCTTCATTTAGCCTCAAGCCATTGTAATGTATCAGTTTACAAAATCTCGGGTTTCTTTATAGAGGCCTTGGATTTATTTTTTTTTTAACTTGAGTTTTAACTGAAATGTATCTTTCCTGCAAAACAAAGACTTTTCAGTGAGAGAACTTTGCTTTCATGCGAAAGTGAATTCAAATATGAAAATAAAATATGTTTTTAAAAGGTAGCAAATAAGTGTCGAAAACTAAAGATTCAGAAATCTAAAGATTCAGATGTCGAAGATAATCTATACTTCCTAACATAAAAGTTATTTAGTGACTTTAGGGAATGAAGTTGTTTCATAAGCAAAATTTTCGTGAAGGATTTCTTTCCTTCATTTAGCCTCAAGCCTTTGTAATGTATCAGTTTACAAAATCTCAGGTTTCTTTATAGAGGCCTTGGATTTTTTTCTTTAAACTTATCTTGAGTTTTAACTGAAATGTATCTTTCCTGCAAAACTAAGACTTTTCAATGAGAGAACTTTGCTTTCAATCGAAAGTGAATTGAAATATGAAAATAAAATACGGTTTCAAAAGGCAGCAAATAAATGTAAAAGTAACCAGAAAACTGAAGATTCTGAGGTAGAAGTGAATCTATATTTTCTGGGATAAAAGATATTTAGTGACTTTAGGGAATGAAGTTGTTTCACATGGAAAATTTTCGTGAAGGATTTCTTTCCTTCATTTAGCCTCAAGCCATTGCAATGTATCAGTTTACAAAATCTCGGGTTTCTTTATAGAGGCCTTGGATTTTTTTTTCTTATAAACTTATCTTGAGTTTTAACTGAAATGCATCTTTCCTGCAAAACAAAGACTTTTCAGTGAGCAAACTTTGCTTTCAATAGAAAGTGAATTGAAATATGAAAATAAATACGGTTTCAAATGGAAGTAAATAAATGTAAAAATAACCATAAAACTAAAGATTCTGATGTAGAAGTGAATCTATATTTTCTAGGATAACAGTTATTTAATGACTTTAGGGATTGAAGCAGTTTCATAAGCAAGCATTTTTGTGAAGGATTTCTTTTCTTCATTTAGTCCCAGGCCTTTGTAATGTATCAGTTTACAAAATCTCAGACATTTGATTCATTAAAGTGCACTTGCGCTCAAAACAGATAACTTGAGACATGGTACTTACAAAGCAATTATAGAGGAAAATTCAATCCGGTAAACATGCTTATACTAAATTTAACAATATATCCTAACATAAAGACGTATAATTGCGCGTATTTTTGGTCTCGTTTGGTAGAGGAATACCTCAAAATTGAAGATGTTCTAATGGTGTGGCCACGATACTCCCCCGACATCAATCCTATTTAACGTGTGTGAGATGTCTTAGTTCGGCGATAGCAGCAATCCTCCGCGATGCCTCCAGGAAGTTTAATGTCACAGAACTTAATTGACAATTTTGTTCAATCCGTGGAAACACGTTACTATGTATGAATTTCAGCTAGAGGTGATCACACACCTTAATAATGGACTGATACCCGGAAAATGGTATTTTTTAATGACGTCTCGTGGCTTGGGATTTTGCGCATATTGTCTTTCTAAATTATTATTTTGACATCGTACAATTTGTAAACAGCGTAGCATGTCTCTATTGACGTTTATGTACAACGACTAAATGTTCTGTTTTCATAAGTGAAGTTGGGTTATCTCACTTATCCTTCAGTATTGAGTACTGTTGTAACAAATATAATTTTCGTGCCTGCTAACCCTAACCTTCCTCCCCCGCGACTGCTGATAATAGACTCTTCGGAATGCAGGAAGAAACGAGAGTCCCGGACGAGACAAGGAGTGTAGGTGTAAGTGTCGAAGTAGTTAATGTAAAGAATGCAATCGAGTGTGTGTGTTCCTGTGTGATAACTGTGTTCTTAAAATATGTGATCGTCCGTTGCATATGATGATTTTATATCAAGATGTGTAATAAAATTCTTCTCCAGCTAGTCGGATGTCGTTATTCACTCAAATTAGGACATTTGCCATACTATCGTACATGTACACACACACACACACACACACACACATATATATATATATATATAAACATATATATTATATATATTTATATATATATATATATATATATATATATATATATATATATATATATATATATATATATGTAATAAATTAAATATTAGGCCCTCCATTCTATCATTTAAATTCCCTTTCCTAAATCCAATCCCCAGTAACAATACTTCAGTGCTTTAAAACCCCATAGCAACAGAACTTCCCATAAAACAGCAAACGTTGCATTTCTACACGTGTATACGTCTCGAGAAAGGCGTGGGTTCGCATCGCCAGCCCCAAATTCCGCTGACACTTCAAAATAACAGGCACATGTACCTCGCTTCTAGCGCGTAAGGTTGAAAGGTGATATTACACTTCGCTCCGAGCTGTCGTCTGAGATGGACGGATGTTACTATCACTAATAAAACTATTCGACACGACCGCTTCCAAATTTGATTTAATTCCTTTCAGGCTGATTCTAGCTCCAGCCATGTAAATACGAGCTAGTTTTCCTTTTCAGGTTGCATTTTAAGAACGAGATGTAATGGTTATAGTACATATGTATATATATATATATATATATATATATATATATATATATATATATATATATATATATATATATATATATATATGACACTCCTTTAATACGTAGCTGCAGAATAATCCGAAAATTTACTTGGCGATGAATGGCGGAAAAGCTGCTTATCATATGTTCCTCCTAGACAAAGGAGTTCTCTTAAATATTATTCTAAACCAAGCCTCCAAGAGGATACAAAGCGTTACAAAGTAACTAATTTTCTTCATAGTTGGTTAAGACACATCAATTAAAAAACGGAATTGAACGTAATCTCTATAGTATCTCAGACATAGAATTCACAACAATTTTGTCTAACATTTTTTTTCTTCCTGTAAATGCAATTTTTAAGTGGATGGTTTCCTTTCGTCAGTGTTTTGCAACAAGGGACGAATCGATAAAGGCTAAAAGTTGAGACAAATAGTTGACAGGTTTCACCCCATGTTTAGCTATCTTGGAAAACATCTATCAATCAAAGTCAACTAATAATACTTCGACTAACTATAGAATGAACCATCCGTAACAGTTATTTTAACCATGTTTTATTAACTCGCTTTCTTGTTTGTGTGTGTGTTTGTCAAGTATAAATATTGCAATCGATTTTTAACTAACTTCCCGACTAGCTAGACATTTGAAAATTTTAGAATAGCTCAGAACACGATGTCAATGCATTATTTTAATACTTTTAGCTATCTTTAAGCAGCATTGAATTCATTTTCAGTTAATTTTGTTTTGTAGACTGGTGCAGCCATCTATCGGCCGGAACGGGAACGAAAAGTTAAACGCAAGTTAACTTCCAATTCATTTTCTTTCAAGTTGATGGGATAATTCATAAAAAAAATTTTTAAAAGTATTTATTAATACATAGAATTATCAAGTTTATATGATTCAACAGAACATATTATATCTGTGTGTGCTGTGTAAAGGGTGTTAAGTCCAAAATGGGCCAAAATGAGTTATCAAACCAGGCATATTTGAAAAATCAAGGGCTACTGCAGGGTACAGAAAGCTAAGTCCAATTCCAGTGCTAAATATTTTTATTCACCAGTGAAAACTTGGGATATATGAAACAATACGAAACAATACGAAAGATTCGAAAAAGATCTCATTTCAAAGGAATTTTTATGATCTTTCTCGTGATATAAATTTTATAACCCTCAAATTATTATTTTAAATGCAAACTTAAAAAAAGTTACTAAAACAGCTTAAAATTTTAATTTAAAAAAATCTAAGAAGAATTTTTCAAAATTCTCTCTTAGTGCACTCCTACACTATAAGAAGAATCGCCATGCAAAATTTCAGCCCTTTAGGTCCAGGGGTTTGGTCTGTGCGTTGTATGTCAGTCAGTCAGTTAGTCAGTCAGTTACGGAACTGTTTTATATATATATATATATATATATATATATATATATATATATATATATATATATATATATATATATATATAATATATATATATATATATAATTTCTATAAGAATTCTTACGCAAGAAAATATCAAATACATTATAGGTATGCTCATGCAATACGAGTTCGGTTCTATGTCCATGATCAAAATCCTTTGTTTTGACTTTTGACATATCGTCCGTATACCTCATTAAAGCGGTAAACATGCGACAAAAGAGGAAAATTCTACCTAACACGGCGTCGAAATAACGCGCAAAATAACTCCGGCGATCGACTCGTAAGAATCGAAGAGCCGAAAGAAATATGTGCCGAGGGAGAAAAAAAAAGTGACAACAAAGTTGCTTAGAACAGCAGAAAAAGAACTTTCGGGCAAAGGAACGAAAAGCAATAAAAGAAGCGATTTAAAAATTTCTTTTTCTTTTTTGGTGTTCCCTTTTCTTTTGAACACGAAGTGATTGCACTGCAAATTTTATTTTTAGATGTAAGACAGGGTAACAAATGAAAATGGCGCAAGAAATCGCCGCTCTCGAAAGCCTAAGTGAAAGGTTCCCATCGGCTTTGTTGAGATTTGGAGACGGAAACTTTTGAAGCATCTCCCCTACTTAACACAGGAAGGGGGGATCATTTTCTTAGACTTATGGAAAAGTATTGAATGTTTATTTAATATCGGTATTAAAAACGTAATTGATTTTTTTTAGAGTTTGATTTTAGAGGGCTTATCAGCAAAGAAGTTGAGTAATGACAAACAGCTTCATTTATGAAAGGTAAACGCAGCTTTTTTCCATTCTATGAATTTTTTTTTTTGTCTTAAGGCTGCTGTATACTAACCTTTTTCGATTCGCGCACACCAATGTTAAACTATGGAGAAAATGCGTCCTTGGATTCAAAGATGGTTTTTTTTTAAAACGGACTCAGTCATAGAGAAAGATATTTTAAGCCTGGGTGAATTTTTCCTTAAAGAAATGCAAATAATAATTTAATAATATTTAAATGATTCGAGAAAAAATTCTGGTATATTGTGTTTTAAACGCTCTTCCATTCCTTTGATATACGAATGCATATTTTATATATATATATATATATATATATATATATATATATATATATATATATATATATATATATATATATATAGTGCTATTCAGTTAACTTGCTCTTAAATCAGGCTTAGGCATTAATACCAAGAGTAGTATTTATATTGAGGTACATTTATTAATTCTTAGTTAAGCATAAATATGTACAATTTAACAAAATTCTAAAAGGAACACAGATTACTTCCAACCAGTAAAATCGTACTTTTTTAGGCTATATTTACACTAAAGCAGAGACTTGAACTTATTATCACTATAGAAACTGTTTTACTCATTGCTAGGAAACCTGTTGCTATGTTTAACATGTTGCCACGAGGAAAACACTGATTGAGAAAGCTTAGGTTATCCCCTAAATATGTTTTACACACACACACATATATAACACATGTATGTATATATATACATTTGCTACTCCTTAACTCTGTTAGTAAGTAGTCGGAATGGATTCCGACTACTTACGATGTGGAAATATTTTTCCTATGACTGCCGGCTTGGATCGACAGATGTCGTTTTTAAAATTGTACTCCATAACAAAGGAAGAAATATTTTACTCTGCCTTGTTTTTCGTTTTAGAAATGTCATCCCCCTAAAAATTATGATGTGAATTTAAAACACAGTACTCCCCCTTTTTCCCTAGAAAAATTAAAAGTAAAATTATTTTCTCTCCTTCAAAAGAATGGAAAAGATATCCGAGAATAAAAATTCTTTCTCTTATACAGAGGAAAATTATTTAAAAAATCTTTCAATCCAAGTGGACTATCATCGGCGAAATTGGTTCCATAGGTAAAAATGGAGCTGAGCGGAATCCATTGGTATTACTACCCTAAAACAATGGAAGGAATCCTATAATTAACATCGTTTTTGAGAGGAGTGTAAACAAATTTTACGCGAGATTGTCGTGACCTCGTGGTTAAGTAGCTCGTTTATGGTTGCCGCGGACACAAACTACTCTTTCCTTATATATATACATATATCTTGTTTATTCATATATATTTACAGCATCTGAGATACAACATTTCCATTATCAATTGATAATTATCAATCCTCAATCAGAATAATCATCAATAGAAAATCAGAGAGAGAGATTCATAACTCAGTTCGATCTTAAGTCCAGCATAGAGCACCTCTAATCATTATCTCCCTAGCTTCTCCTTCTTTCTCTTGTCTTTACATACACCCTCTTTCAGAAGACTCCAGATCATTCTAGAAGCTTCGGCATAGCCGTGGGAAAACTCCCGTGACTTCTGGTCAGTCAGTGTGTCGAAGTATCTTGTTCCCCCGTGGTGGAAGCTATAACTGGCTTAAATTGAACACTCTACTAACGACTTGTTTAAGGACCCCGTTAATCTTTTCTTTAACATGTCGCCTTTGGGGAAGCCTTTTTCTACTTAAAATTGGGCCCAGCACCAGCATGTGTGTAGACGTCTGACACAGATGTAAAAGCCCGATCCATCAATAGCCAAAACGTTGCTGAAGTCAGAAATCTGCTTTTGAAGCAAAACAGCGCATCAGATTCAAAATGTCTGAGAGCTGCTAATGTCACTGCCACTGTAGAAGTTAACTATGAGATATCCGCTAAAGACTCGTTCACATTGCTTCCATAGCATAACGTTAGCGATAAACTCTTTAATCAATCACAGAGCCCAGTGCACGTTTCTTCCAGGTCCATGGCCACGTGATACGTCAGACCAATCTCAGGTCATACCAACGGAGGAACGCTACACGGTATCCTATTGAGAGAAGTTTTTAACAGGCAAATAATTCGCAACGTAGGTTCGTCACAGCAAAGGTTGGCTGATGGGCGGTGCAACGGACATCTTGTTTCTGACCGAGGACTGTTGAAACCGGAGCCTATTATTCAGAGGCATTGGGGATTTGTCTACAAAGCACCCATGGTCAAGAACGGGAATGGAACTTGCAGATTATGGGCCTGGACGTGGGATTCCTAGCCATTCGGACATCGTCCGGTTGTCACTATCGCTGAAACAATACAAAAGAATGAACCAGAAAGCACGATCAATGTCCTCTTTTCAATTTTCATCGGATGGAATTTACGTTTAGTATCACGATGGACATTAAATATAAGGTAAAATGTATCGGGTGCTACCTCGATTTAACATAAATCGTATGATGTCGTCATATTAGTTTCTTCGCTCTTACAGACAATAACGGGACTGGAGAGTGTTTAATACCATCAACAAATATCTCTAAATAGTCAATGAAATTTCGGCTCAAATTTTCACCAGCAAAATTCGAGTTATTTTGCAAAACTCTAAAAGTCTCCAAACTGCAAATTCACCAAGTCGTAAGATTTCCATAGACCATAACGCTAAGTTATAATGCTAATCCCATGCAATCATTTACCAGAACTAGCTGAGTGGCAACCCGATGTGCTGCTTTTTCGATTTAAAATGAAATGGTTTTATTTCTTAAAGATTAAAAACTGTTTAATGACTTTTAAAAATATATTAGAATTTTTAAAAACGAAATAATTATTTAAAATTCTCTTTTTCAAATTTTGGTTTTTGGTTTTTGAAATAATTCTTTCAAATTTCCGTTTTCAAATTTTGCTTTTTAAACAAAAAAGTTCATTCAATTAGAAAAAATTCTAAATGTTTCAACTTCTCATTTCCTAAAACTAAAATTATTTATGTATTTCAATTATTAAATGACTCGTTCTCAGACTCATTCTCAACTAATAATTTTGCATTTTGGCAACATGTCCGAATGTAAATATTAAATCTCATAGGAGAAAAAGTGCTTGAAAAAATAGACAGTTCTCAGGAATTCAAAATTGGTGGCAAAAGAATCCTCATCAGTTGCTCATTAATTAGAAACAAATTTCACGAACTTGCTGGAATTATTAGTGAGTAAAATAATAAGTCGAAAAATTACGAACTCCCTATTCAGTTACATTAAGATACTATAGCGATAAGCGCGGGAAATTTCAAAAGTGAGTTTTGTAAGTACACTTCTTTAGAATGATAACAATTTTATTAATTAAATGTATTTGGTATATTTTGGAAGCTAAACATCTAACAAATGCCGATAAATCGTAAAATTGACATTAATAGGTGCAGAAAACCGAAATATTTGTCCGTCAAAATTGTCGATTTCGTGAAATTCGGAAAACTGCTTTGGGGAAAAAGCTTTGTTTGCAATGAAAAACATTTTTAACTTTATAAAAAAATGGGTATATCCTTAAATATGAAGAGTTGTAAAACACATGGAAAGAAAAAAAAAATTGTAGATTGGTGGGCGCAAAAGTTTAATTTTGCATGCATGAAAATAGTGGAAATTTGCGAAACAGAAAGGAGCTGGCCCACCCGGAATGTCAGCCGTTACTGTTGTCCGGCTTTTTTGAGTTCGGTGGTTTTAATTTAATAATTAAGAAAGTTTAAAGTTTTGAAAGTTGAGGATAGCATCAGTGCACGCGTCTCGTCCGTCTGCGTATATCGGTAGCAGTCGCGATATCCTGCTATGCTCGGCTCGCGAGACTAGCCCGTCCCCGTGTCTGCTCACTAACATAATTTGTTTACCTTCAGCTGTTATTATATAGTAAGACATTTGCTTCCGAGACATAAAAATCCTATTGCCAGGAAACTAAAATCCAGTAAATGCGTAACAACAATTTATGCTGCTGGGTAGCCCTATTGGATTAGTTCAGCTGAATGTTAACCTATGGAAATAAAAAAATTTCTAATGGTGGTCGACCTGGATTGAAAGTTCTTTTTTTTAATTGTACTCCATAATAGAGAAAGAAAATTTTTATTACCACCAACAAAAATCTGTAAATAGCAGTCCATGAAATTTTGGCTCAAATTTTTCCCAGCAGAATTCGAGTCATTTAGCCAAACTCTCAAAGTCGCCAAACTACAAATTCAAGAAGTCGTACAATTTTCATAGACCATAACGCCAATTTTATCTTGTTAATCCCATGCGATCATTTACGAGCATGTTTGCTTCAGCGACATAGAAATCCTATTGCTAGGAAACCGAAATCAAGTAAATGCGTAACAACAATTTATGCTGCTGGGTAGTAGCCCTATAGGATTTGCTCAGCTGAATGTTAACCTATAGAATTAAATATTTTCCAATGGTGGTCGACCTGGATTGAAAGATTGTTTTTAAATATTGTACTCCGTAATAGAGGAAGAATGTTTTTACTGCGTTATCTCCTTCATTTTAGAAATTTCGACCATCGAAGGAATTTATGCGCGTTTAAAACACAGCATTTCTTGGGCATTTTTACAGAAAACCCCCAGTTTTTCAATGAATCTTTGAATTTAAAATATTCATTTTTGCGTTTATTTTATGGAATGATAAAGATGGCCGAGTCGAAATGTCTTTCTCTATTGTCTTTCTCTATTTCTCAAATGCCCAGTACCCTCAAGTCCCACAATAAAAAAGAGATTTCTGATTGCCAGTCTTAAAAGAGAATTTTTTAAAAGATTTAACACTAAGGGCCTATTCACATAGGAGTCCGTTGCGTTGCGTTAAGGAAAAGATGACGTTGGGACGAAAATAAACCAATCATAGGCCTCTAAACGATTAGCAATTGCTAATCGTTTAGAGGCCTATGATTGGTTTATTTTCGTCTCAACGTCATCTTCCTTCAACGTCACGCAACGGACTCCTATGTGAACAGGCCCTTATTGTAACGTATTTATAAAAGGGCAAAACAATGAAAGTTATTGAGAAATACAAGTTGTTACAAAAAAGAATCACCCCATTTGAAATGAGTACATTATGAAAAATATTGAACATAGAAACTTAAAAGTAATTTTATATTACATGGCTAATCATAAAGTTTTTTTTACAAACCAAATTAAAGGTGCTCAATATGCCCACCTTTGGGTGCACGACATATGTGTATACGGTACGCAAATTCGTACCAAACTTTTGCGAGCATGTCTGCATACACTCCTTCCACGGCTGTTATGCGTACGCAGACAACCCGTATCTTGGAATTGTTTATACCAACCCTCGCCTAATGCCCTGAGAGGCAGGGAGTTCAATATACCGGGGTTTTGCCGACGAAAATCACGCTGAACAGTTGTTACGGACTCGCACTTCGCAAAGAGTGGGACATAAAATAATTTCTGTTGTGCAGTCGCCATCTTTACAAACACTGAAGTGGCGGGCGAAGGGAGAGAATTAGCGCTACATGTCGGCAACTGCATAAAACTGGAGATTTCCCCTCTTTCTGCCTATATATTATTCGATCGAAACAGAATAAAAGATGAATAGTTGTGATTTTTTTAAATCGGATGATTCATTTTGAAATATCCTGTACTAATAAACATATAGAGTACTTATAAACTATATATTTTCGAGTATAGCTCTATATATACTTGAAAATATATAGAGAACCATCTGAAAACCCGCACTTCGCTACGGAGTACATTCAAATTAAATACAACGGTCAATGTATGCAATTAATGCCTATATATATATATAAAATAGTAAATACGACGATCAATGTATGCAACTGATGTAAAATATATATATATATATATATATATATATATATATATATATATATATATATATATATATATATATATATATATATTTATAAAAAAAATCGTAAGGGATATATTTATAGAAAAAATAATGTAGAAGAAAATATTCAAATTAAATCTAATAGAACATACTAAAGTATATAGTACAGTTAATATCGTACAGTTTGAGGAACGTATGTTTTACTGTGTCTTAATATTTTTTTGGATAATGTCCAATCGTCTGCTGCATTATCAAGAAAAAAAAATATTTTTCTTGTCTATTTCGTTATGCACGTGACGATAAATTAATTTAAAGTACCAGAAAAAGAAATCACGTGATCATTTAATAAATTAAATTCTAAAATTTAATCTTTAAAAATGCCCCAAAAATCAGAAAATGGAGATAAGCATTCGAAAAAGATTTCATTGTAAAGGAATTCTTATGATATTTCTCGTGATATAAATTTCATAACCCTCAAATTATTATTTTAAATGCAAACTTAAAAAAAGATACTAAAACAGCTTAAAAATTTAATTTTAAAAAATCTAAGAGGAATTTTTCAAAAATCATTCTTGGTGCACCCCTACACTATAAGAAGAATCGTTATTTAAAATTTCAGCCGTTTAGGTCCAGCGGTTTGGTCTGTGCGTCAGTCTGTTACGGAACTGTTTTATATATATAGATAGTAAAAAACCGCTGTGAAATACCGTATATTGAAACGCTGTTCGCGGTTGCCGTGACAACTGCAATGTTACATTCTCCCGAATGGCAGTAGAGATAGTAAAGTAACCACAAAGTTACTTTTGCCGAATGGCAACAGAGAAAAATGAACTATCACGAGGAAATTTAAAAAAATAGTTTGTTGTATATGTAGATTTTTTTTATTATTCTTTTAAATATATGTGTGGCGTTTGGCTCTTTTGTATTAAAGACTTTCAGGTGGTGACCAACATGAATATTTATTGAGAATTAGAAAAACAAAATATTTCACAACGGACTGAGAATGCCCTACTTGGTGATCCCAGTGAAGTTCCTGGTGCATAACAGGTTCCTCGTCCTAAGTGCAACTTAAAAATGCTTTCCATCATATTGACTGAAGTATCTACAGAAGTTGCCATCTTAAGTTATTGTAAAGTATCAATAACACAAACTATAATATCAAGCACGCAAACAATAGCAAGTACAGGAACGAAGCAAGTATAATAATGCGTCACACTGGTATAAATGTGTATAAACGTTCTACTGGTAGGCGGAATTTCAAACATCACAATATGTTTTAAATAATAAAATTCTTAAACCCCCTGATTTGATAGAATTCAGAACGGTTGCTTAACAAGAGAATAATCTAGAACTTTGACTAGAGTCGCGACTATTACAATGCTTGCGTTAACAGATATTGACAACTTGAATGATTTTAGAAATATCTATAGGGGAAGTGAAAAAGTTCTATTAGTTTTAACAAAGTTAAAACAATTAACTAAGTTGAAAAAAATATTTTTTTCTATTTTACAAGCACCATATCAATTGGAATTTTATACATCTTAATGATTAATTTTTTCTATGTTTTTATTAACTTGCTTTCTTGTTTGTGTGTATGTGTATTTGTCAAGTACAAATCTTGCAATCGATTTTTAACTAACTTCCCGACTAGATAGATATTTGAAACTTTCAGAATAGCTCAGAACACGATGACAATGCATTTTTTACTACTTTTAGCCATCTTTAAGCAGAATTAAATTAATTTTCACTCATTTTCAGTTAATTTTGTTTTGCAGACTGGTGCAACCATCTATTGACCGGAACGTTTTGTAGACTGGTGCAGCCATCTATTGGTCGGAACGGGAACGAAAAGTTATAAGCAAGTTAACTTCCAATTAACTTCATTTTCTTTCAAGTTGATGGGATAATTCATCAAAAAAAATTTTTTTAAGTATTTATTAATACATAGAATTGTCAAGTTTATATGATTCAACAGAAAATTTAAAAACATGGTATTTAAAATGTTCTTTTTATCTTGTAATTATTAATTGTATGCATATTAAAACTTTGACACTACATAAGCTAGAATCCTAATAGGAAAGAAAATCATGAAAATCTTATGGCTATATATTTTCAAGCAGATGTTCGGGAATATAATATATCACTTCTATACATACATAAATTTTACGACGAGCCGTTACTATAAATTCCTTATTGCATATTCAGCATATATTTCCAAACTTCTTGAATTTCTGAGCATTACACCGCCTGTTTTCGAAAGAATTGAAAGTTCAATCCCAGCACGTAAAATCATCCCCTATTTTCCGACATTAATTCGTTATGTAACTACTTAAATTTATCATAAATCCATTACAAACTCAAAAAAGAAAATGAATGTATATTATACATTATTTAATATTCTGAAGAAACATCCCACTGCTGGCCGCATCTAATGTGTGTTTAAAAAAAACACACAATCTGTGAAAAACGCAACGGATCGATAACTTTAAAAAAAAAATCGCTGGTGTGCAGTAATCTATTAAAAAGTGAATCATCGAATCATTTGGTATTTAGGGGCCAATACTTTTTTCCCGATATGTTGAAGGGGGGTGAGGGGGGTAAGTATTTAAATCATCATTAAAAACTTCTGTAGGGAAAACAAACAATTTTAGGGATTTTTACGATAAATTCCCCCATGAATAATTTCGATATTTGCAACACATGGTTAACTGGAAAGTTTAAAACTTGGAATATTTTGAAAATGTATTTGAGTGCTAAAGTATGTAGATGAGTTAAGAATCTTATCTCTGAATAGATAAATATTTTGAAATTAATAAGAAAAAAATTCTACTTTTGTTTGCAAGGATGGTGAAATCTATAAATGTTCTATACAAATTTCCTTTTTGCTCCAAAATTCCAAAATTCAAATTTTCCAAAAATTTTGACGAGTACTTACTAGTATTTGTAGAACCAGACTAAAAATTCAGAACCGGATTTCGTTCTCAAGTTTTTTCCAGAACCGGGTATGACGTTGTTTTCAATAATGCACGTACCGCCAAAAATTTGCCCTAAATATTAATGAAAAATCGACATTCAATTATAATATAAAGTATTTTAATTTCTGGATTAAGTAAAAAAAACTTTTCTTTTTAATTTATGTTAATTTAATTTTTGTCTGTAGATAGGAAATTCATCGAAGACTAGATCGCATAATTTTAAATAGTATAACATACAATATACATAGAATAAGGAATATAGGGAATTTTATGTCTTATAATACAGGATAAGAAATAAAATCCTTTATTATCTAGATCTTTTGAACACTTTGTCTTAAGCTCAACCACAGTATTAACTACTAGATCCTCCTAAACTATCAAAGAAGTCACCTGCTGTCAAAGATAGGTCATCGAGTGTCATTTGCTTTTATCTATTTATTTCATATATAATTTTCGAAAGAAATTTTTATTATTGCAGCCATAAATATATTCCCTATATTACTTATTCTTTATTATAGAGGCAATTCATTACATTCCTTATCCTTTATTATAAAATAGGCTATTCCTTATATTCCTTATTCTTTATTTAAAGACATGCAATTCCCTATATTCTTTATTCTCTATAATAAAGGATAACGAATGTAATGAATTGCATGTCCTTTAATAAAGAATAAAGAATATAGGGAATTGCCTGTCTTTAAATAAAGAATAAGGAATATAAGGAATAGCTTGACTTATAATAAAGGATAAGGAATGTAATGAATTGCATGTCTTATAATAAAGAATAAAGAATATAAGGAATTGCATGTCTTATGATAAAGAATAAAGAATATAAGGAATTGCCTGTCTTTAAATAAATAATAAGGAATATAAGGAATTGCCTGTCTTATAATAAAGGATAAGGAATGTAATAAATTGCCTGTCGTTTAATAAAGAATAAGAAATATAGGGAATATATTTATGATTGCAATAAATAAAATTTCTTTCGAAAATTTTATATGAAATAAATAGATAAAAGCAAATGACACTAAATGACCTATCTTTTCTCAGCAGGGGACTTGTTTGATAGTTAAGAAGGATCTAGTTGTTAATAATGTGGTTGGGCTTAAGACAAAGTGTTCAAAAGATCTAGATAGTGATAAATTTTGAAGCATGGTGAAACTGTTTATCCCCATTGAAATGATTTTAAACCTAATATTTACTACTACTTTCCTATACCGAGTTCTATGACAGCTGGAACCGGTTTTTCAGATCCAATAATTTTCCCGGATACATGGTTATGCAATTTCTAGTGATTACAGATATTAATTCTAGAGAATACACGACAAAGCTTTCAACATCGCAGTCATTTCAGTTTCTTAAATTGCATCTGAAATTTGTGAATAACATAGCACCATAAAAATTTAATTGCTGCCTCTTTTCATTTCCATTTATTTCAGTTTTTTTAGAAAGTGTATTACACTAACAAATTAAGCTGTGAATTTGAAAGCTGACTTTATAAGTGATTTTCCTTAAATTGCAAAAAAGTCTTGGCAGATAATAAGGTATTTTAACATTAAATTTCTCATGGCAGTAGAGAGTTTTGCTATTTAATTCCGCTACACCTACATGCAGGAGTTCAGTCTAAATCACATTCAATACTAACATTTTTTTTTAAATTTTTCGATGAGGACAATTTTGAAACTCATCGCCTAAAATTTATAAATCAACAATATCGAAAGTACCATTAAAAAAAGATAAGAATTTATATGTAAAAAATATTTAACCCAAAGCATCTAAATAAATGAATTACCTGTCTTATAATGAAAAATAAGGAATGTAATGAATTGCCTGCCCTATAACAAAGAATAAGGAATATAGGGAATTGCCTTTCTTATAATAAAGCAGTATGTAGAATATAGGGAATTGCTTATCTTGTAATAAAAGATAAAGAATATAGGGAATTGTCTGTTTTTTAATAAAGAAAAAAGAATATAATGTATTGCCTGTCTTATAATAAAGAATAAGGAATGTAATGAATTACCTGTATTATAATAAAGAATAAAGGGAATTGTCTGTCTTATAATAAAGTATAAGGAATGCAATGAATTGTCTGTCTTTTAAAAAAGAATAAATAATATAGAGAATTGCCTGTCTTTTAGTAAAGAATAAGGAATGTAAGGAAGTGCCTGTCTTATTGTAAAGAAAATGGAATATAGGGAATTCCCCGTGTAATAATAAAGAGAAAGGAATTTATGGAGTTGTCTGTTTCATAATAAATAATAAGAAATATTAGGAATTGCCTATCCTTTAAAACCCTAAACACTCGTATATGACGGGTCCAAACTTCGCTACTCTTTCAGCCAATTCTGTAGGTACAGACTGCCATAAAATATTGACAGCTAATGCCTATATTAATCTACATTTTACCTTTATCTTGATTTCATTGCATGACCTTTTTATAATTAATTCTTTTTTAATAATTCCCTCTTATACAATTAATTCTTTCATTAACATTCTTAAAATTATTTAATCTTTTTGACTGACTCTTTATTTGTCTAAAGCGTTTTTGTGAAAAGGTTATGAATGATAAATTACCACATAAAATATTCAAAAAAAATCAAAGTTCATAATTTTGAAAGTGCTTTTGATACACTTGCCGAACCATCAAAGTCCATCCGCATAATTTTGGTCAAGATATCTAAATTACATTAATTAAAATTATTAAATATTAAGTACAAAACAATTATATATATACACTGCTGGCCACTGTAAATGCAACACCCTGAAGGAAACATACAAATAACATGAAATTTACAACATGCATTAGCGGAGGTGAGGTATGCAAATGATTAGAATTTCAGCGCAGACGCACATCACGCACGCCTGTGGCGCCACTTCAAAGCGCTATTTAAGCCTTGGAGATTTCGACGATTTCAAGTTCGGCAATTGTGTTTTTCTAGTGGTTTTTTCAAAAAACGATCAATTATGCCTCGTCGAAAACAGCGATCATCTTTTGATCAAGTATCAGAGTTCGACAGAGGAAGGATAGTGGCCTACCGAGATTGTGGATTATCTTTCAGGGAAATCGGTAGTCGTGTTGGACGAAACCAAACAACTGTAATGCGGATATGTGATCGTTGGATGCAGGAGGGTACGACGGACCGGCGTGTTCGATCGCATCCACCTCAGCGCACCACTTCACGTGATGACAGGCAAATTGTGCGCATGGCAGTGACGGATCGCTCAGTCACATCACGAACCATAGCACAGCACATGCAGTCTGTAACGCATCATCCAGTGTCTGCGCGTACCATTCGACGCCGTTTACAGCAGAGTGGTCTGTCCGCAAGACGTCCATTGCTTTGTCTACCCTTGACGTAGATCCACATACGTCTCCGCCGCCAATGGTGCGATGACAGAAGGATGTGGACGGCAGAATGGAATAAAATTGTCTTTACTGACGAGTCACGCTTCTGTCTGCAACACCACGATGGTCGCATTCGAGTCTGAAGACACCGTGAAGAGAGGATGCTGAACAGCTGCGTTATGCACCGCCACACTGGTCCTGCACCGGGTATTATGGTATGGGGCGGTATTGGATATCACTCTCGCACACCTCTAGTACGCATTGCCGGTACTTTAAACAGTCAGCGCTACATCTCCGAGGTGTTGGAGCCAGTTGTCCTTCCTTACCTTCAGGGCTTGCCCACCGCCATATTTCAACAGGATAATGCGCGACCACGCGTGGCACGCATTGTCCAACGGTTCTTCGTCAATCGCCAGATTGAATTGCTTCTCTGGCCGTCTCGTTCTCCGGATCTTTTGCCGATAGAAAACATGTGGTCCATGGTTGCTCTACGATTGACCCAGATTCCATCCCCAGCTGCCACAGCAGATCAACTTTGGCAACGTGTGGAAGCTGCTTGGTCTGCTGTACCCCAAGAACTCATCCAAAGTCTCTTTGAATCAATGCCGAGGCGTGTGGCAGCGGTGATCTCCAACAATGGCGGCTACTCTGGCTACTGATTTTGGCAGGAACCACACTTCACAGAAGTCTATAAATTTAATCATTTGATAGTTGGTCAACATGTTATCTACAAAATAAATTTTGTTGTGATATCTCTTGTCTTTCTTGGTGTTGCAATTTGGGTGGCCAGCAGTGTATATATATATATATATATATATATATATATATATATATATATATATATATATATATATATATATATATATATATATATATATTTTTTCAGGTGCTCTAAATATCGCGCTCATGTTAAAATGCATGCTTTCAAATGGCATACATAATCAAATGAGGTAAAGAAACGAATGCGATATCCATAATTAATAAAGAACAAGAAATATAAGAAATTTCCTGTCTTATAATAAAAACAAGAAATATGGTATTGGTAGTGTTATTACAATGGGTAGAGGAAATCCTGCTTATTTTTCATATTTCTCAGAAAACTAATCGATTTCCCACATTTTTTTTCCTACTTTATGCTACTTTTCGTGATTGAATTCATTTCCTTTTGTCTTCAAATTTTCAGTATTTGGTTTCACGTTATACAATGTTATCATTAAACAGCTATATAAACTTCTGCCTTTTTTTGTTTCGTAAGCATCTCTCTCGTGCAACCGTTTGCTGTTTTTTCGGGAGTCACTCGTGATTGATGTAAAGTAAAACACTTTTTTTTTTATAAGCGACACAAAAGCTTTTAAAATTAATATTTATACCAGCTCGCAAAAACACGATACTTTACTGATGTCCCAGTTCATTATTATTTCTTTATGGTTTCCATAACTTCCCTTTCAAACAAAAGACTTTCTGTTGCTCGTAACGGCCTTCGGGCAAAGATGTGACAGTTGCCTCCCAGACAGAACCAATAACAAGACGCGGTCACAGTTATTTTTTTAGAAAAAAAAAATTACGAAATATGAAAAATCCGAACAGAAAATTTCTAACATGACTGTCATACAATCTCTCATGCGATATTTTTGAAGGGAATGACTGTTTCGCAGAAATCACTAACATTCGATCGAAGAATCTGAAGCTGGTGGCGATTAGAAAGCAAAAAGGAATTGCAACGACCCTTGTTCGTGATATAAAAGGAAAAGAAACGCCAACTCATGTTCGAGAGTGTTTCAGAAAAGTAACAGCTAATCGAATATTTTGTGATATCTAACTCAATTTGAGATATAACTGGCATGACGTTTTTTCTGAATAATCACTCTTTTCACGTACGTCTTGATTCCTTAAGAAACAAATGTTTTTCGCACAGCTTTTTGGCTATCGATGTGGGAGGGGGGGTCATCACGGATAGATGTCTAACCCATTTTTACTATGTTTTAATTAACTCGCTTTCTCGTGTGTTTGTGAGTTTGTGTGTTTGTCCCTTACAAATCTTGCAATCGATTTTTAACTAACTTCCCGACTAGCTAGACATTTGAAACTTTTAGAATAGCTCAGAACACGATGACAATGCATTCTTTTGATACTTTTAGCCATCTATAAGCAACTTTAAATTCATTTTCAGTTAATTTTGTTTTGTAGACTGGTGCAGCCATCTAACGGCCGGGACGTGAACGAAAAGTTAAACGCAAGTTAACTTCCAATTAACTTCATTTCCTTTCAAGTTGATGGGATAATTCGTCAAAAAAATTTTAAAAAGTATTTATTAATTCATAGAATTGTCAAGTTTATATGATTCAACAGAAAATTTAAAACATGGTATATAAAAAGTTCTTTTTAACTTGTAATTATTAAACGTATCCACCTACTCTGACACCCTTCTCTCGTCATTTCAGGCATTGCCATACTGTTGCAGAATTTTTCTTGAAATTTAACGAGACTTCACATGCCGCTCTACCGTGCCATTTGCTAAGGACAATGCCATTTTGTATAGGTTGCTCTTTAGATGAAGCATTTCATGCCATTTTTTGTCGGCACTGTCTAGTTCAGCCATGCTCGACCCATATTCCCTCACGGACCACATGCATATGATTGCCATTTACATACGCGGTCCGCAACATAGTATACCGTGAAAAATAAAACTCAAAACCTAAATATATTCAGGACCGAAATTTACTGGGGATCTCTGAAGCTGCACTTTATTGAGCAAAGGCAAAATTTTTATGCAGGTGGATTAATTCTCCGAAATTTTTTATCTATATAGTTAAGTGGCTAAGATTACTATTTTGGGCAGTCCGTGAGAGAAAACTTCTTCATCTATTAACTTCATTTTGGTCTCAAATGAAAGATTGTAATCTGTAAATTTGTCAAATTTGGTTTTTGCAACTGCAATTTTTATTAATGAGCTATAATTTACAATTAAAAGTTTGCTTTCTGCGCATGCTCAGTGACTTTTTTAAATCTGGCTCTAGATACTCACTAAATACGAGGCCGCTTAAACACATTAATTTGTTTCTGCGCATTATTATAATTTTCAACATTTGGCAATGATGTGTTGAGTATAATTTGTGTATTAGTACATTTATTTACTATCTAGCCGTCATGTTTTGACAGGTAGTTTTTAAAGATTTTCGGCTCTTGGTCACTAGCCCTATTGCATCCGAAAAGCTCAATGTTAACCTATTAATAAAATGTTTCCAATGCTTTCTTATTTTAAATTGTACACCGTAAGAGAAAAAAGTATGATTAACTCTCTGCTATCTCCTTCATTTGAGATATGTCGTCTAACCAAGGAAAATGATGATCATTTGAAACACAGTATTTTCCCCCTGAATTATTCAAATTTTATTCGCCTTACTTTTAATTAATAAAAGAAAATTAAAGTTAAAAAAATATTTCTACATTACGGAGTACAATTTAAAAGAAGAAAACTTTCAATCCAAATCAATATTCTTTGGAAACATGTTCACCATTGGTGCATAAATTGTGGGTCGCGACCCACTGAGGGGTGGTGAAAAAAACTGAAGGAGTTGCAGGTAGTCTGAAGTAATTCGCTTTTACTTATATGTGCGAGGCTGGGATTTCAAAACGAGTAGCCGTAAATACCAAACAACGATAATATGAGCAGGATACTCAAATATATCACCAAATATTGAAGTGATATTATCTAAGATCCAGGCTCACCCACCATTAACCCCTTCTGTACCAGTGGATCCACGTATGGATTCATGGCCTGATTCTGCACAAACACCAGTGGATCCACGTATGGATCCACTGGTGGCAGAACTGTAAATTAACTTTTTTTATGTAATTTTTACATAAATCGATGTAGATATCGTAATATTTCTATATGTATCGATTTAGATATTGATATATATACATACATATATATATATATATATATATATATATATATATATATATAGATTTAAATATTGATACCTATATCTCTTCTTATTAATATGAATAAAAGCATCTAATTTATCTAAAAACTACTACTTGATATTTTAAATCTAAATGCCCGAAAAACTGGTTTTGCATGTAATCTTCATATACATATGTTGGTACGGAAGGGGTTAATATTTTTCTATAAATAATTAAATAGATTAATTTTTTCTATACATTTCTTAAGTTTCATAGAAATAAATGAAGTTAATTGTTTTCAACGTTTTAATATGAAGCTCATGCGCTTTAAATCGTGCTTTTCTTATTAATTTTTGTTAATTTTTACCTAAAAACAAATACAGTAAAACCTCGATTATCCCGACTAACTGGGGCCATAGTCAATCCGGATAATCCAGGTAATATGGGTAATAAGCAAAACAAAAGCCTTAACTAAGCAGACGTACTGTTTATTACGATAAAATAACTATGTTTTGTAACAAAATTACATAGTATTGTTTACAAGTCTAGTAAAGCTTTCTTAAACGTGTTGTCTTCCATTTTAAACCTTTGGTCAAAAATGTCCACTGACGTATGAACCTGCTTTACCTTTCTTTTTCGCGTGTACGTGCGACTTCAAAGAGAAGACTCAATTAATAATAAAATAACTCTTTATTTGGATAACGTTAGTGCATGACCGCTCTGTTTCGCGTTATTACTACATCTACCATCTTTTACATTTGCAGTGCTCACAGCGCCATCTCTTAACGAGCAAATAGCTTTAACAAACGCTACCAAAAAACATTTTATTACCATAATTTATTGTACAATCTATGCAGGAACTGTACATTGGATCAAACTAAAGAGCGAATATTTCACGTACTTCTAGTTACGTTCTTGCTATCAGAGTTAATATTTTTTATCTAATGTGAACCTTAAATGAAAATAATGTCTACAAAACTGATCCGGATAAACGAGCTTTTACTGTATATATTAACATTTAAATATGAAGTTTTAGCCACATGTAATTTGCCAAACACAAGTGCGAGGTAAACAAGACTTTTTTTTCATTGTTTTAATGCGAAGTAAATATATAACTGCTTTAAAAATACAGCATTAGAATAATTATTGAGGGGATGGGGGGGGATAGAGTGATTTTATATTTAAATAATTACAAGAAAAAAAAAACATTTTATATACCATGTTTTTAAAATTTTCTGTTGATTCATATAAACTTGATAATTCAATTTATTAATAATTCAAAAAAATTTTTTTTGATAAATTATCCCATCAACTTGAATGAAAATGAAGTTAATTGGAAGTTAACTTGCATATAACTTTTCGTTCCCGTTCCGGCCAATAGATGGCTGCACCAGTCTGCAAAACAAAATTAACTGAAAAAGAATGCAATTCTGCTTAAAGATGGCTAAAAGTATTAAAATAATGCATTGTCATCGTGCATTGTCATCAATTAAATTCTGCTTAAAGATGGTTAAAAGTACTAAAAAAATGCATTGTCATTGTGTTCTGAGCTATTCTAAAATTTTGAAATGTCGAGCTAGTCGGGAAGTTAGTTAAAAATCGATATTCCCGACTAGCTAGACATTTGAAACTTTTAGAATAGCTCAGAACACGATGACAGTGTATTATTTTAATACGTTTAGCCATTTTTAAGCAGCTTTGAATTCATTTTCGTTTAATTTTGTTTTGTAGAATGGTGCAGCCATCTATCGGCCGGGACGGGGACGAAAATTTAAACGCAAGTTAACTTCCAGTTCTCGATCTAAACGATGGATTACGAGTTTGATACCTCTTTATTACGCATTTGATAATTTTCTTTCAAGTTGATGGGATAATTCATCAACAAAATTTTAAAAAAGTATTTATTAATACATAGAATTGTCAAGTTTATATGATTCAACAGAAAGTTTAAAAACGTGGTATATAAAAAGTTCTTTTTATCTTGTAATTATTATTATTGTGTTCAATAGCAATTTTTTAAAGTGCATTTCTATCTTCTTAATATTATAATTTTCAACATTTAGCAATGATGTGTTGCGCACAATTTGTGTATTAGTGCATGTATTTACTACCCAACCGTCCTGTTTTGACTGGTACCAACTAGTTTATAATAAAAGTGCTAGGAAGTTTTACCGATAGATACCACCCATCTATTACATTTTCTCAATTTCAATCGCCTGTTGTGTTCAACAATTACGTTTCGCTCAGAATCTCATACCTGAAGGGAAAAACAAGTAATATATAAAAAAAATTGTTTAAAGTCAATTCCTACTTAGGTCAACAAAGAAAAATTTGAGTGTGAACTAATAGTAGGAATTGAAAAACAGGATTGCCTGCCAGAATCTTGCCTACTGTGCGAGATTAGGAGGGGGGGGGGGGTAAGAGAGAGAAAAAGTTTGTCAGGTTGGGGATTCGATCTTGCAACCTACAGGACGGGAGAAGCCCGCGATACCGCAGTGCTACCGTTTACACAGTAACAAGAGGGAAATTACTATTCAAGAGCAAGAGACGCTCTAGGTCTAAAACTAAAATTGATTAATTAAATTTAATTAATGAATTAATATTTGAAAAAACTGTATTAACATCAAGTGTCATCCACTACAAGTTTAAAAAAATGTATTTGTACTTCAGTGGATGAATAATAAGTACTTTTATTAACGATTGAAAATTTGAACAAGATATATATAGTCTAAAACTAAAATTGATTAATTAAATTTAATTAATGAATTAATATTTGAAAAAACTGTATTAACATCAAGTGTCATCCACTACAAGTTTAAAAAATGTATTTGAACTTGAGTGGATGAATAAAAAGTACTTTTATTAACGATTGAAAATTTGAACAAGATATATATAGAGAGAGTGTGAACTAATAGTAAGAATTGAAAAAATATTCCTTATAAGAAAAGGTATTAAATTTATGTACTTATTTAATGTGAAGTGAGAAAAAAAAATTATTGTTTATTGTTAAATTTTCCATGAACGGTTTTATGAAGTTCCGAAAATTTTATGAAACTTTTCTTTAATAATTGCACTTGTCATTTTCTGCAATTTATTTGTCTCAGTTTCTAAAATTCTTATACAAAAATTTTAATTAATGTATTAAGTTTTTAATGGATATTTTCATTATTGCATTATATTAAATTCTCCTCGAATTTCAATCAATTTCATGTTTTTTTCTGGTTATTTTCTACAGCAAAAATGTAGGGGAAAAAATGTGCATTATCTATTTTTAATGCAAACATTTAACATGAGACTTTGTTTTCTATAATCAGATAACATTTTTTAAAGTTTTAATTTTATGAACAGTATTTCTTGTCCTGAGCGATACAGATCTATTATGCAAGATTTTTAACGTTAATAAAAACTTTAAATGATCAGTTTGCATGAAAATAATTTATTTAGACTCAACAACGTCTGATTAAAAAGAAAATCTAATCGTCTGTTGCCATGCTCAAGGCAGAAATTCAGTGTGAAAATAAAACAATATAGACATTTCATTGCCACACGAGAAAAAACTGTTTTTATAACATGCAGCGTTTTGTTCTTTTGGGGAATATATTAATTTATACATGAAAAATACTTTTATGAAGGAAAACGCACGGAATATACGTATAATTTTTTTTTGCATAATAACAGAAAAGTAAATATCCTAAACTACTTCGAGACGCAGGTCACGTTTTAATAATTAATTAAATCACGAAATGCAAAGCACAAAATGTTGATTAATTCAATAGAAACGACAGCGTATTTTTTAGTTTTTAGTCAATAGTTACTACTCATACATTTTGCAAATGCAAAATCTGTTTCTTAGTGTTTTATTTGGTTGATTTACATATTTGCTTTTTTTACTCACCAGCTGTCGTTTTTTAAGCATTGCAGTGCTGTAGAACCTGATTTATTTTTCTTTTTCTAAATACTTGTCAAGAGTTTAAAAAATAGTTTTTTCCATACACGAAGAGAAAGAAATAAAAAGATTTCACTTAGTAATGCATATGTGTATTATTTGCGTGTTTTAAACAGACAATGATTGTTCGTTTTTTCATTTGGCGGATGGTACATGGGAGGTTAAACTAGGTCATCCTAACAGCATGTTTATTGAATCAAAACTGAAATAACCATTTTAAATATCTGTATATTTAAGTTGCTAAGTCGATTTTTTGTGCAGTCCATGAGAGAAAACTACTGCATCAATTTGCTTCATTTTTGGTCTTAAACGAAAGATTGTAATCTGTAGATTTGTCAAATTTGGTTTTTGTAACCGCAATTTCTATTAATGAGCTATAATTTACAATTCTGCGCATGCTTAGTGACACGTTTAAATCTTTCTTTAGAAACTATTTCTGCGCATGCTCAGTAATATGTTTTAATGATAAGCACGTTTATTTCGAGGGATCTCGCTAGATCTCTCTCTGCCATTTTTAATACTATGATAATTATGTTTGTGAAATATAAGATTAAACACCGTGGAAATTGTTTATTTCGCGTTGTTTAATTAGCGATAATTTACAATTTAAAATTGCTTTCTGCGCATGTTCGGTGACATTTTTAAATCTGGCTTTAGATACTCACTAAGCACGAGGCCGTTTAAACACATTAATTTGTTTTTGCGCATTATTATGATTTTCAAAATTTGGCAATGGTATGTTGGGTATAATTTGTGTATTAGTATATTTATTTACTATCTAGCCGTCATGTATTGACGGGGTACCAACTATTACATTAAGTGACGTCATCTGGAAATGCTAAACTGTCATGATTTTCTTAAGGGAATGATGGACTTTCAAATTAACAAATATTGAACTTTTTGGTGTATTAATATGCTAAAAATGTAAATATTGGAATAAAACGCCTTTAAAATATGTAGTGAAAAGTAAAATGAAAATTTGGTGGCTTTAGAAAAGTAAATATTAAAGGTAGGTTAAAAAATATCTTTTAAATGGTTATTTTTAAAAATAAAAATTACTTTTTCTAAAGTCTTTGAAATGCTACTTGCGTCATGTTTTTTGACGAAATTTTATAGCGGAACGTGCCGAATGTGCAATTTAATAAAATTCGGACGGTAAGTTTTGAAGGTAGTCTCGCATTCAGGTTTAGCGTGCGTTTCAGGCCATGTTACGAAAGCGCGAAAATGACTATTCTAATTACCGCACAATAAAAAAAAAAACTATTGGAATCGGCTGTGTGCGGGGTGGACACGTGCGAAACATGCGGTTTCTAAGCGATCGGGGCTTAATTCGACGAGTTACGGCCAAATCATATGTCCATTTCAGGTTTCGACATCATACAGATTATCAAAGTTTTAACTTAAGTATAGAAAAGTACAAAAATTTCACGAAAATTCAGAGTACAAGCATAAAAATATTTCCTAAAAACTAACTATTCAACGAAAACACAAAGTAATACGTCACTCTGTTCAAAATGCATTTATTTGCAATATCAATGCCAAATTAAGGGGGGTTTGAAAATTTAATTGCAAGGAGCATTTAAAAAAATAGTTTCAAATTTTAAAATATAATTTTTAAAAAATATTTATAAAATTTTATAAGTTGTTTGATATAGTTATACTTTAATGAATATATTTACCTTTACTATTACCTATATATTCATTATACTTTAATGAATATATTAATGAATATATTTACCTTTTTCCTACACCGACCCTTTTAAAACAATGATTTTCATCATTGACCCCCTCACATTTTCCTCTATAATATACAGCATACAACATAATTTTAATGCTTATAATTGCACATAAAACCCTTAAAGATAACAATTTTACTAAGAATAGGAACAAAAAATTAGAAAATTGGTTCATTAGGTTCAAGTTTTATTATTTTTGTACTATTTTCATTTTTAATTCACAAGTATAAACAAGATATCAGAAACACAGATTGTAATTGCACAAACATCGCCAAAAGAAAAAACGAAATTGCTTCCGATTGGTTCAATTGGGAGGACCCATCTGCTGTTTAAGGTCCAGTGGATTTCCCCTGTTCTGCTTAGTGTTGATATAGAAAAATAAAAGCTGACGGTGGCATTCGAGGCATATACAAAAGCGTCATTACATTCGACGTTAGATGCATTGATCACTCTGCCCTTTGCAAATCTCTATTTATACATATTAAAACAGATATTTTTATATAATACTTGCATTCCTAAAAAATTAAATTTTAAAACAGAAAAAAATATCACATACCCCCAATAGAGCCCTTGAATACTATAGACCCTTTTTAAACTTCCATCGACCCAAAGGGGTCCACCTGGACCCCGTTGAGAATCCCTGCTTTAAAGTCTTCTGGGTTGTACCCCTGTCAGATTCGGTCAGCTCAATGTTAAGTGGTGCGCAAATTTTTTTCTACAGCGACCAACTTTTTTCTATGTTTTATTAACTCGGTTTCTTGTTTGTGTGTGTGTTTGTCCAGTACAAATCTTGCAGTTGATTTTTAACTAACTTCCCGACTAGCTAGACATTTGAAACTTTTAGAATAGCTCAGAACACGATGATAATGCTTTATTTTAATACTATTAGCCATCTTTAAGCAGCATTGAATTCATTTTCAGTTAATTTTGTTTCGTAGACTGGTGCAGCCATCTATCGGGCGGGACGGGAACGAACAGTTAAACGCAAGTTAACTTCCAATTAACTTACTTCTCTTTCAAGTTGATGGGATAATTCATCAAAAAAAATTTTAAAAAGTATTTATTAATTGTAAATGATTTCTTGTTGTGGCCGTGATTATAAAAGATCAGCACATTGCAAAAAATAAAAGAATAAAACTGCAATTCCCTTACCACTATTTAAGACTTAATAGTGGTAAGTAGACACTTATTTAAGTGTCTACTTACCACTATTACGTCTTAATAGTGGTAAATAGACACTTATTTAAGACTTAAGTTAGGAAAGCACAAAAATTATTTGCACGTGGTATATCACAATTCTTAGCACGAAAATTAAAAAAATTTAAAAAAGTATTTATTAATACATAGGATTGTCAAGTTTATATGATTCAACAGAAAGTTAAAAAACACGGTATATAAAAATTCTTTTTATCTTGTAATTATTGTATTCTTAAACATATTTTATTAAGCATTTACGAAAGGTTCCGTTTCAGTAATATACCCCAAAGAGCATATAATTTTTTCAGTGCAGAGAAATTACGCACAACTGTGATTTAACATGTGTTTATCACAGAAACATAAACACATGTTAAATGGAACTACAGTTTATGGACAATGAAAGGAAAAATTTTGCTCAATAGGTCAACGGTCAGCATAGCAAATCCAAAATGTCTACTCCCAAGCAGGTTTAAACTGGAAAGAAAAAAAAAAGCGACAATGCTAAAACAGAGAGAGGTACTATACCCTTAGAAGGAAAAAAATCTTTTTTCCCAAACCTGAACAGTTTTCTTGTATAATCAATCAACATTTTCCTTGTAATATTTCGTGCGGGAATTCATTAACCTTAGCATTTTTCTGTCTTTGAAACAGAAGTGTTTGTTTTCATATATTGGTAAAAACATTGAATTATTATATATATATTCTTCAGTTCCTTAGTACCTGTTAACTCCCACACGTTATGCAACAGTTAAATTCTGCCACATATAAAACAGAAAAGTTTCACTAAAAAATAAAGGGTGTAATCACAATTAAAGAATGCACAGATAAATCTAAACTGAAGAAACTTACAAATTGAAGCTAATGTTCGCATTCTAGAACCTTTTCTAAAACGAATATTGAGCAAATATTTCGTTCCTTGAGCTCTACCATCCCGCGGGAACGAAACGACTACATACTTATTAATAAATAGCTAGAATTGATCTTTTATAGTATAAATATATAAAATCGTAAGATAATATGAGCATAGAAATTGGGAAATTCGTTTAAAATGATCGTGACGAGGTTTATTGGTGTAATGATCAGCGCACTTCTTGGCAAGTTCTAAATTGCAGATTGAATCCCAAGTTAGCAAATAGATTGAAGTTTAATGTAAAATTTAGAACAAAAAATTGCTTGGAAAAGTTAAACACTTCTTTCAATCTTCCTCTTAATAAAAAAATAAAATAAATTAAAAAACATTCTGAATTGTTGTTCAGCACTTTTCTCAGCTTTAATTTATGATTTTCAAAGTACTAGTTTCTGCATTCGAACACTAGATGGCGATACTTGCACTTATCGCATTATACCTATCTTAAGGCTGGTGGGTAGTGGCCCTACTGATGGATTCGCTCAGCGCAGTGTTAACGTATGGAGAAAGTGTTTAAAAAAGATTGTCGACTTGGATTGAATGGTTGTTATTACCATGTTTTTATTACCTCGCTTTCTTGTTTGTTTGTGTGTTTGTCCCGTACAAATCTTGCAATCGATTTTTAACTAACTTTCCGACTAGCAGACATTTGAAACTTTTAGAATAGCTCAGAACACGATGACAATGCATTATTTTAATACTTTTAGCCATCTTTAAGCAGAATTAAATTCCTTTTCAGTTATTTTCAGTTAATTTTGTTTTGTAGACTGGTGCAGACATCTATTGGCCGGGACGGGATCGAAAAGTTAAACGCAAGTTAACTTCCAATTAACTTCATTTTCTTTCAAGTTGAAGGGATAATTCATCAAAACATTTTTTAAAAGTATTTATTAATACATAGAATTGTCAAGTTTGTATAATTCAACAGAAAATTTAAAAACATGGTATATAAAAAGTTCTTTTTATCTTGTAATTATTGTTTATTTAAAATACTGTACCCCGTAATAGCAAAGAAATTTTTTTTTCATCCTGCTATGTTTTGCATTTTAGAAATTTCGCCTATCTAAGGAAATGGTGTGCGTTGAATACACGGTATGCGTCATTTTCCCCCCGAATAATTGAAATTTAAAGGTATTTTTCACGTTTCTTTAACATAATGAAAGAAATTAAAGCGTTACAAATGTTTTTCTATATTACGGTGTACAATTATTAAAAAAACTGTAAATCAAAATCAAAATCAATCACTGAAAAAAAATTTCTCCATGGGTTGGCATAGCTCTTGCGAGAATACAACAGTGCTACTAACCAGAAACCATAAGAAGGGAGTACTTCTATAAATGTAAGTATCACCATCTAGTGCCCAACTGCAACATTAATTAAAGAAAATCATAGCATGGTATTTCATTTATATATGACATTATTAAAAATTATATAATTAATATTTCTTTTTCAGTTTTGAATCAATAACTTCAGGGTTTTTGGACTGCCTAGTCGAGTGTCTACGTACGACATGCTGAATAAACGAAATAAACAATGATCGTGCGTTTACAACACGCAACTAATACACCTATGCATTAAAATATAATTTTTTTTAAATTTCTTTTTCATCATGTATGGAAAACATCTTTTTAACTCCCGACAAGTATTTATAAAAAAAATCAATCATATTTTGAAGCTCTTCCATGCTTTAAGAAAAGAAGTTAATACGAGTTAGTAGAAATATAAACATGGAAATTAACGAAACAAAATGCAAAATACATTAGCAAAGTTTCAAAATCAATGAGGGATAACTATATTTATCATCACCGAATCCATTGCCAGTAAACTACACCGTCTTTCCTGTTGAATTAATCAACATTTTGAGTTTTGCATTTCGTGATTTAATTAATTATTAAAACGCGACTTGCACATCGCAATATTTTAGGATATTTGCTTTTTGTGTTATACAAAAAAAAGAGAGAAATGTATATGTATATATTCCGTGCGTATTCTTTTGTTAAATAATTTTTCATGTATAAATTAATATATTCGCGAAATAAACAAACGCAGCATGTTATAAAAACATCTGCTAATGCAGCAATCAAATGCATAGTAAAATGTCTATACTGTTTTATTTTCACTCTAAATTTCTGCTGTAAGCATAGCAGCAGATGATTAGATTTTTTTTTAATCAAACGTTACAGCGTCTAAATAAATAATTTTCATCAAAGCTGATCATTTAAAGCAATTATAAACGGTAAAAATCTTGCATAATGGATTTTTATCGCTTAGGGCAAGAAATATTGTTCATAAAATTTAAACTTCAAAAAGATGTTATTTGGTTATGGGAAACAATTAAAATCTCATGCCAAAGGTTTCATGAAAATAGATACTGCAAAAATTTTTTCCTACTTTTTTGCTGTAGAAAAACTTCAAAAAATGTTATCTGATTATGGAAAACAATTCAAACCTCTTACCAAATGTATTCATCAAAATAGATAATGCAAAATATTTTTTTTCCTACTTTGTTGTTTTAAAATCTAAGAGCTGAGCTAAGTATGAAAGACACTGAAAATTTGTGATGTTAAATATAATGCAATAAAAATATCTCCTTAAAAATTTAACACATTAATGGAAATTTTTGTAAAAACATTTTAAGAATTCTTTTAAAAAATCTTCCTTAAGATTGTAAATGCAGTTCTAAAAAATTTACGCATTCACAAAAAAATTTTTAGAAAAATTCAACAACTAACTACGATATTCTATTTTTTCCGTTTCCCATTAAATGGGTAAATAAATCTCATTTCTTTTCCAATAGTGAATTAATATTTTTTTCCTACAGTGCAACTATTGGCGACAATGCAAGTGGGCAATTGAAATTAATTGGCCCTCTCTATCGGTAAAACTTTATAAAACTTAGAAGTCAAGTTTTTATTGAAAAATAAAAAATTAATAAAGAGTTTTGTTCGAAGTTCTTTTATTTTATATTAAGAGTTACGTTAGGAGAAATTTGTAATGGTTTTTCTTAATGTGAATTTACTAACAAATCGTTTAGAGAAATTGCCCCAGATGACAGAGAAACAAACCCATTCTAAAGGGAACTACAGCTATTTGTTACATTAATAGTGTATTGTCAGTTATGATATTTCATAGTGCATTTCATCATTTGGTTGAAATGAAAGGTAGGTTCATTTCAAATTTTACTGCGGCCATCTGTTGGTCGAACGAGAAGTCCTTAATGCCTGACAGTAATTTTATTTGGAGGAAAACAGTCCTAATGGTCAGTTATGGGAGTTCCATCTGTGGGGAAAATGTAATATTTTTGAATATTTTGAAAAAGGATTAATTAATTGAAACTGTCATCAAAAACACGCTATGTGACCAAAGTCAAATAAATGAACGTTCTTAAAATAATAAAGCATGATTTTTTTGTTTCTTTCTGGATATCGATTACATGAATACGTCAAAATATTTGACTGGATACTCTCAACACCATTTTTCATGTCAGTTCAGTTCAGCTTTGAAATAAACAAAAATAATTTATTACCTGTGTAAATCTTCGGTGATAAAAGAGTGGTCCAAAATTATTTAAAATTACCACTAATTTTTATTTTAGTTAAAGGGGGTCTGGGATACATTTAAAAAAAAAATTATCTATTGAGTTAAAATTTTGAATATTTTTGTGATGGTTAACCATATAATTTGTAAACACAATCACATAATAAAACTTCTCAAAAAGTTTTTAAAAATTTAAAAAATTTTAAATTTTTAAAAAAAGTGGGGTAGTTTAAAATCGTTATAACTCGAAATATTATTTGTCGAATTTCAATTTTTTTTGATTTCATTAAACAGAAATATATAGGTTTTAATTATGATCAAGCATTTTTTAAAATATTAATTTAAAAATAAATTAAAAATATTTAGATTAAAAATTACAAAAAAGATTATGTAACTTATTTTTAAAAAATCCTATTTCCAAAAGTAAATATTTTTTTCAAAATTGCTGAATCAAAATTAAATTAAAATAATTAAAAAAGATATGCTCCAAGTTTCAACCATTTATCTTAAACGGTTCTTGACTTATAACAATTTAAAGACAAGAAATGGAAAAAAAAAAACTCGTCATGCAGAAAAACGCACTTACAGGTTTAAAGAACGTTTGGCTACTATTAGAATGTTGCAAAAAAAAAATTCTCCTGTTCTAATTAAGATAGAAACATGATTTAAACGTTATTTTAAACGTAAAAGAACACACAATTTTTTAATGCAATAAACTTTTTTTTCGAAAATTTGAACAATTTTGTGTCCTGGAGTAAATGGTCGTAAATAGTCGTAACCACTGCCCTTGTAGGTTTCCATGAGCAAGCGTCAGTTAGTTAAGTCAATGTGTGAAGTTGTAACGTACATCAAAACACTTTCTAACAAAGTCAGACTCTGTGACCTCTATCATTTGCATTTAAATACCAGGTTGCCATGCTGGAGTAATGAACCTAGAATCTTTCGCACTTAGGACAGAATTGATAACTATTTCTTTCTCAATATTATTATTCAAAGGCCCACCTCGAAGGAGGAATAGCAATATTCCATCTCTGGTGGCATCGTTTAATTCATTCTTTCTATTTCAATCTCGTTTTTTTCTTAAATTTTCAATATTTTACTCTGTACAAAAAATGACAATAATTAAAAATTTTTTTCGCTACATTGGAGTCACTTAGAATTCACCGATAAGTATTTTGTGGAAGAATAAGACCTTTTCTGCAAAAAATTCTTCGAAAATTCTAGAAGTTTTCAAACTTATCCATGAGCATAAAATTTCTTCTGATTTCTTTGAAATTTCTCACGTTCATCAATGGAAGTGTTTGTCAAAAAACTGTGCGTCATTCTTCGAAACTACACATATTTTGAAATTTATAGACCATGAAATGAGGTGCTAACATGCAAAAATATAAAAATTTTAAGAGGCAGATTAAAAAAAATACATATGTATGGCTTTAGATTCATATAGAAAAATTCATTGCGCGATTATGTTTATATATATATATGTCAGGAGATTAAAGGCTAGGATAATTTTAAGGGAACTAAAAGGAGAGTTTTTACAAAGAAAATCAGATTTAAATAACTAACAGTAGGGATTTTCAAAGAAAATGGGAATAGTTTGTAAAAAAAGTCGATAGATGGCGGCACTTTCCCACGTCTTATTAATGTCGGGGATTATAGCGGCTTTCTTGCAAGCGATTCTCCGCATTTCTGCAGAGTAAGCAAAAGAAGTTTATGGAATATTCTATACTGAGTCGACAGCGTCTCTTGCTGAAGGCCCGAACAAAGCAGTTGGCATGAGATAATCGATGGGGTGAGCTATAGTTTCTCGAGAAGGAATTCGGAGAGTGATCACTTAAGTAATTTAGTGATGGAACACTGAGCCAACAATGATTGAATAAATCATGTTTAATGGATAAACTGTCTTCTCTTCTTTCCACCGGACCACGACATTTTGCCACTCTCTACAACACAAGTTATTAAAGTTTATCATATATATATATATGGTAAACTTACATTACAAAATTTAAGGTTTTTTAATTGCTATGAAATGCGTATGGATCATTTTAAAAATGCTAGCAATTTTGAAAATGTTTTTGGAAAACAAGCATTATTCTGCCAAAAATTCCTTATTTATATGTTTTTATTAACTCGATTTCTTGTTTGTTTGTTTGTGTGTTTATCCGGTTCAAATTTTGCAATCGATTTTTAACTAACTTCCCGACTAGCTACACATTTGAAACTTTTAGAATAGCTCAGAACACAATGGCAATGCATTATTTTAATACTTTAGCCATCCCAGATCACTAGTAGAATATGTATATATATATATATATATATGTATAAATATGAATGTATGTATATATATATATATATATATGAAATGTGTTGAAAAATGTACTTGAACAGTTAATTTTTAATCGGTATTGGATTAGAATTCCCTGGTAATTATTTCGAATTACTATTATAAGTACAGTTTTTAGGAAATGGTTTTATTTATTAAACGCACATGCGTCATAATTGACTTAAAATAATCCGCAAGATATATACGAAAACATACTGTGCTAAATTAAAAGTTAATTATATCATTATATAATTAACTTTTTTTAACGTTGTATAATTTAAAATTCTAAATATTATAAATAAATTGCATGAAAGCTAGACTCATTAGTATAGATATACTGATATTTTTTTTTAAACTTTAGGTGTCGTTTTTACATCGCCTTTATCTTACATTGCTTTTTAATTTTTAATTTCAGAAAGTAAAGTTACAAAAGCTTGCGTTGTAAAACAAAAATGGAGGGAAATTTTAATTTATTTTTCAATTAATTTTGAATTTAGAAATGCGTATACTTTAAGTCTAGAATAAACTTTTTATTAATTTTTGCATAAAAATATACTGGAAGTTCTAATTTCACCAAACCGCCAGTGCAATTTTTCCATTCATGCTATATAGTTAGTCAAAATTGCCATTTTTTTTGTAAGTCTACGAAAATAGTTATAACAAAATTTAAATACACAGTTTGAATTTGTGCTTTTATTCTTTACTTTTAATTTTTCTACACAAAAAAGAAATTTTCTACTTAAGAAGCATAATAAAGAACAATATAGTTATATTACAGCGCAACAAAAGAAGAAACTGCTTTTTGATATGAAAAGAGGAAAATAGATGAAAGAATTCTTTGAAGTTACTAATTTAAACTTTAAATTTATTCACCTTTATTGATAGACGGTTAGATTTTTTAGCAACACATTTCAATACCCAATTAATTTTTTTAAAAAATTTTAAAAAATCGTATACTAAAAAGGATCCTTTGTTAGGGATAAAATTTCAATATTGACTAACTTATGTTAGGGGAAATATTTTTTTTGACATGTTTATCGTGTATGTTTGGCTTTGTCCCTTACAAATCTTGTAATCGATTTTTAACTAACTTACCGAAAGATAGACATTTGAAAGTTTTAGAATAGCTCAGAACACGATGAGAATGCATTTTTTAATGCTTGTAGCCATCTTTAAGCAGAATTAAATTCATTTTCAGTTATTTTCAGTTAATTTTGTTTTGTAGACTGGTGCAGCCCTCTATCGGCCGGTACGGGAACGAAAAGTTAAACGCAAGTTAACTTCGAATTAACTTCATTTTCTTTCAAGTTGATGTGATAATTCATCAAAAAAGTTTTTAAAAAGTATTTGTTAATACATAGAATCGTCAAGTTTATATGATTCAACAGAAAATTTAAAAACATGGGAAAAAATTCTTTTTATCTTGTAATTATTTTTAATCATAAGTGTGTTCAACGTAGTCAAAAAGATTAATTATTTTCATCTGTATAGAGTTAAAAATTGAAAATTTCCACTGAAGTTCACTTGTCCCCTTGAATGTCGTCATATGGAAATGGCACACTACGCCATGATATCCTTTACTGTTGCTGTGTATCAGCCCCACTGGATTCACTTGTTACCGCTCAATGTTAATCTTTGGAGGAAATGTTTCCATTGATCTTCAACTGGTATTGAAAGACTCTTTTGCAAGTTGTACCACGTCATAGGAGACTCACATTTCTCGCTAAAACCTTTCGAAAAATACTATACAGAGAACCTCCACACCATTGAATTGGTCACATGCAACCCATGATTTGGTCCTACACAGCTACACTCCTAGGTCCCCGGACTTAACCCTATGCGACTTCTTCCTTTGGGGATATGTCAAAGATCTGGTGTTCATGCCACCTCTGCCTACAAGTTTGCCTAAACTTAAACACCGTATTTGTGATGCATTACAAGCAGTTAATAGTGAAACATTTAAACGCGTTTGGCAATCGCAATGATTCGTAAGAAATGGCATATCGCAATGATACTTACGGGTGCCTACAAGAAGTAATAGCGAACACCTGTAAAGAAATATTTAACATTTTTTCTTTACAAAGACATTAATTATGATTTTCTGTTTATAATTATGGAGAATATTAAATTTTGTAATCGGATGATTCTTTCCTGATAACTCTGTATATATATATATATATGTCAAAACATAACTGACCAGTCAAAATATAGTTGAGATACGGGAAAAGGGGGCTTAAAATAATAAGAATCTAATATTTCATTTACAAAGCACGCGTATTTTGCTGTGGGGAAAATCATCATTTAGATGCGACTTGAGCGCAAAGCGAATAATTCAAGGCTAGAAGATTTATTTTTAGAAATGTAAAGGTTGGGTGCGAAGTCAAAATTACGTGTTCAGCAGTATTGAAGTTCAGAGGACCAAAAGTTTGAATTCTGCACATGCGCGTACAGCATGCGCTCGGAGGGAATTGAGTTTTACACGCCAGATTGGAAGAAAATCTCGTTGAAAGCGGAAGCTCACGGCAGGCGTGTTTAGGAATTGACAAAATGGCTACGCGAAAAGGATTGACCTGGAGCTTTGTTCGATTAAGGAACGTAATAAAGATGATTTAAGAGATCATGGACTGTTGATTGATTCATTGCCTCGCCACTCGCCCAATAACTTAAAGTACGAATTGACTGCATAATATTGAATCTACACAGGAGCAAACACGCTGCCTGTCATATATATATATATATATATATAGATAGATAGATAGATAGATAGATAGATAGATAGATAGATATAAGGCGGTGAAAGGCAAAGTGGTGTAAGTCAGTAAGTCAAGTGGTGTAAGTCCAAAGCGTTCTACAGCAAAAACTGCAAAGAACTCCACGATAAACTGATCACATTATAATTTATAATAATTATTATGATGATATTGTAAATAATAATTATTTGCAATTCCTCTATCGCCTCATATGTGTGTGAGAGTGCGTGTGTGTGTGCATACATAATTGTGCAGAGAATTTTTTTTTTGTATATATCAAAAGTCAAAAATATTTTTTTTTTAAATCTGCCTATTAGTTTATGTTTTTTACATGTTTCTACTTCCTTTCACGGTCTATAAGTTTGAAAAATATTTGTGATATCAAAGAGTGATGCATAGTTTTGTGAGAAACGTTTTAATTGACAATCATTAGAGATTTTGAAAATATTGAAAGAAAATTGAGGCCCATGGAGCATTTCGTAAAATGCTTGCAATTTTGAAGTATTTTTGGAAAAAAAACCTTATTTTTCCGAAAAATACTTTGTGATTTTTAAGTGCCTTCAATCTAGTAAAAAACAATATTAATTATTTTCCTATTGTATATAGATTAAAATATTGAAAACCCTGAGTTAGAAGGTCTATTAATGATATGAAATTAAAAGTGTCATTTTAGTTTTGAGTCAATAACTTCATGTGTTTAGGATGGCCTTGTTTAGTGTCCTATGCATGATTAGCCGAATGAGCAAAATGAACAATGATTGTGCATTTACAACACGCTAATAATACACCTATAATTTATTAACTTTTTATGTCTCTTATGTCTGTATAACATTTTATTTATTCTAATGTATGAAAAAAAATGTTTTTAATTATTGAAAATTTTCAAAATATTAATCAAATTTTGAAACTCTGTCGTGCTTTAGAAAAAGAAGCTAATTCCAGATGGTTAATAAAATAGTAAACATGTAAATTAACCAAACAAAATAGTAAGAAATATTTGCATTTGCTTACCTGCAAAATCTATGAGAAAAGTATTTTTACATTAACGAACACCATTACCAGAAAATTACGCCTTCTCTTCTGCTAAATTAATCAACATTCTGTGCTTTGCATTTCGTGATTTAATTAATTATTAAAACGTGACCTGTGCATAGCAATAGTTTAGGATATTTACTTTTGTGTTAGGCAAAATAAAAAATAATTACAAACGCATATTCCGAGTGTGTTCTCTCATAAAAGTATTTTTCATGTATAAATTAATATATTTCCGAAAAGAACAAACTTCTCACTTTATAGAAACATCTGCTAATGCTCCAATGGAATACGCAAACCGCGAATAATGTCTATATTGTTTTATTTTCACACAAAGTTTCTGTAATAGGCATGGCAACAGACGATTAGATTCAGTTTTTACTACCCGTTTCTACGTCCAAATAAATTATTTTCGTGCAAACTGGTCATTTAAAATATTCTTAAATGTTAAAAATCTTCCACGATTGATTTGTATAATCTATGACTCGAAATATTAGTTCATTACGTTTAAACTTCATGGATTTTTAACTGATTAGGGAAAACAATTCAAATCTCATGCTAAAATGCATTCATTAAAATAGATAATGCAAAAAATTTTCCCTACTTTATTTTTTGCTGCAATATATAAGAACTACGTAGAAATCAAAATTAACTGACATTTGTGAAATTAAATAAAATACAATAACAATAATTACAAGATAAAAAGAACTTTTTATATACCATGTTTTTAAATTTTCTGTTGAATCATATAAACTTGACAATTCTATGTATTAATAAATACTTTTTTAAATTTTTTTGGATCAATTATCCCATCAACTTGAAAGAAAATGAAGTTAATGGGAAGTTAACTTGCGTTTAACTTTTCGTTCCCGTCCCGGCCGATAGATGGCTGCACCAGTCTACAAAACAAAATTAACTTAAAATTAATTCAAATTATGCTTAAAGATGGCTAAAAGTGTCAAAAGAATGCATTGTCATCGAATTCTGAGCTATTCTAAAAGTTTCATATGTTAGCTATACGGGAAGTTAGTTAAAAATCGATTGCAAGATTTGTACTGGAGAAACACACAAACAAACCAACAAACTAACAAGAAAGCAAGGTACTAAAAACATGGAAATAATTACAAGATAAAAAGAACTTTTTATATACCATGTTTTTAAAATTTCTGTTAATAAATTCTTTTATGGTTTACGATTTTAAGGAATTTTTATGATCTTTCTCGTGATGTAAATTTTATAACCCTCAAATTATTATTTTAAATGCAAACTTTAAAGAAGTTACTAAAACAGCTTAAAAATTTAATTTAAAAAAATCTAAGAAGAATTTTTCAAAACTCTTTCTTAGTGCAATCCTACACTATAAGAAGAATCGCCATGCAAAATTTCAGCCCTTTAGGTCCAGCGGTTTGGTCTGTGCGTTGTATGTCAATCAGTCAATCAGTGAGTCAGTCAGTTACGGAACTATTTTATATATATAGATTGTAGATTTAAAGAACTGGCTATTACGCGCGAGTTTTTCACCATTTTACTTAAGTCAAACAGACCTGCCATTATTCACCCTATCTTAATAATAAATATTGCTTTGGATTTCAACTAAAAATTCATATTACTCTGCAATTCGAGGCTCAGTTTTTAACCCCAGGTATTTTGTTTATTTTTTTATACCAGATGTATTGCATCCTTCGAACTAAGATGCCACCGCTGAGTTAATTGTACCAAACTGAACTGTAGAAAAAGGCTGGTTTACTATTACCTAAATTTCCACTTTATCATATTACTTATTATTATAATGAATCATAGAAAGCACATTTTATATAATTTTTTTAAATGACCTTTAATATAAGTACAGTGATTTCCGCTTATAAGAATCACGTTTGTTATTACTGTTTTTGATTCTTATAAGCGGTTGATTCTTATAACCGAAACTTCCCTTTGGACAGGCACACATACATAAATATATACTTGTACATATATATAAACACACAGGCACATATATACATAATTTACCATTAAATACTCCTTAATTTACGTTATTTATCATTTATTAAATTTATTATAATTATTTTTTATAATTTTAAAAATACTCAATTTCTAAACAAAATACTGTAACTCAATTTCTAGACCTATAAGTAACAACACATGATTATAAAATCAACAAGAGGCAGCTTCTCTTTGACTACACTTATCTAAGACCATCTACACTTATCTAGACCATCATATCTAATTAACAAGTTCTGTTTTTCAGAAAAACTTTGTTTTTATCATATTTGAATTCGACTATCAAAAAGTTCTAACACTAACTGGCAATTTTGTTAGAAAACTAAAGTGAATACTAGCGACGTATGCTTATTACAGTCTCAGACGAAGATTAACTTTATAGCTTACGTTTCACGGTTTGATTCTGAATATCAAACGTTTGCTGAAACGTTTTGATTCAGCATCTAGTTCATCTGATTCAGCAAAATGGATCCGTTTACGTTTCACGGTTTGAAGTGCTGAATCCACTGTCCCGTTTGCGTAAGTGATGGTGGACACTTCGCGGAAGATTTATGTGTTTCAGGGTCCAGAAATCCGCAACCAGGAAGTAAGTGGTGGGAAAAAGGGAGTGCCTGTCTGGAGAAAAGTGAAATCGGACCCGGGCGGGTTAGATGCCCCTGGGTAAAGCTAATAAGACAGTGTTTAGCAAAAACGTATAAGGAGAAACTCTTATGTTATGTCTAAAGGAATGTATTTTACGACTGTTTTCCACCCCAAAGTTTTATCAATCTTTCTTTTCAAAAACTTAAGAAAGAATTTCGTACCTTTTGAGAGTTCAAGTGGCATTTTTTGGAAAAATGAAAGGAAGGCGAAGATTGCAAACTGATTCTTATAACCGGTGGATTGATTCTTTAAAGCGGAAATTTTAACATGGAAATAATAGATGGAATTAATATAATAATGGAGACTATGGTCGTTAAATGAGAAAGCAAAAGCAATGAAATGCCATAGAGGGATTTTTTTTTTTTTTTACTTTTAGAAACAAACCTGTTTTCCCCCCCAAACAAAACGAACAGTTTTCTTGTATAATAAATCAACATGTCCTGCATGGTATTTCGTGCTTAAATTCATTAGGCCTTTAACGTTTTTATGCTTTTGTTTACCCAACAGAGCGTGTGTGTTCATATATTGGGGGAAAAAAACGTTGTTATTATATATATATTCTTTAGTTTATTTGCCTAGTACCAGTCTAACTGTTACACGTTATGCAACAGTTGAATCCAAATCGTGCGAAATATAAGACAGAAACGTCTTGCTAAAAAAATAGGAGATGTAACCACACTTAAAGAATTCACAGATAAATCAAAAGAGAGAAACTTCCAAAATGTAGCTAGTTTTTTTTTTTTTTTTTTTTTTTTTTTTTAAGGGGGCAAGGGACCTTCAAACTCGAATTTTTAAGCTAACCATTTTTAACGATATACAAAATGAGAATACTTTGTATTCTTTTTTACTACATTCAAGATCCTTAGATTTCAAATTTTCAAAGATTTTTGGTAGAATAATGTATGTTTTTTACAAAACTGTTTTCAAAAATTCTGGGATTTTTCAAAATGCATTTCAAATCATTTAAAAATCTTACATTATCTATATATATAAAACAGTTCCGTAACTGACTCATTCATTCACTGACTGACTGACATACAACGCACAGACCAAACCGCTGGACCTAAAGGGGTGAAATTTTGCATGGCGATTCTTCTAATAGTGTAGGGGTGCACTAAGAAAGATTTTTCAAAAATTCTTCTTAGATTTTTTTAAATTAAATTTTTAATCTGTTTTTTAAACTTTTTTTACGTTTGCATTTAAAATATTACATTGAGGGTTATAAAATTTATATCACGAGAAAGATCATAAAAATTCCTTCAAAATGAAATTTATTTCGAATTTTTACCTCTTTTTCCTGATTTTCGGTGAATTTTTAAAGATTAAATTTTAGAATTTAATTTATTAAATGCCGATCACGTGATTTCTTTTTCTGGTACTTTCAATAAATTTTTCGTCACGTGCGTAACAACTAAATAGACAAAAAAAAATTTTTTTTTCTCTTTCTAATGCAGCAGACGATTCGATATTATCAAAAAAAAAATGCATATCCCTTACGATTTTTTTATAAATATATATATATATATATAGATAGATAGATATATATTTTACATCAATTGTATACATTGATCATTGCATTTATAATAAATATGTATATTTATTTTTTGGCATAAATTGAATACGTTGACCGTTGTATTTAATTTGAATGTACTCCGTAGCGAAGCGCAGGTTTTCAGCTAGTTTAATATAAGTTTACCGTCCATATATAAACATAATTGTGCGTTGATTATCTCTTTGTATGAATCTAAAACCCTAAATATATTTTTTTTAAATCTGCATGTCATTTTCTTTATGTTTTATGCAGGTTTTTGTTTTATTTCATGGTCTATAAATTTTAAAAATTTTGTGATTTCAAAGAATTTTGAGCAGTTTTGGGGCAAACACCTCAGTAACCAATCCTGAGAAATTTTAGAAGTAAATGAATGCGCATGGAACATTTAGAAAAATTCTAGCATGTTTGAAGTTAAAAAAAAAAATAAACATGTCTTATTCTTCCATAAATACTTATTTATATATTTAAAGTGTCCTCAATGTAGTAGAAAAAAAATTTAAATATTCTCATTTTGTATATAGAGTAAAATATTGAAAATTTTAAAAAGCGAGGTTGTAACTCACTTATCTCCCCTTAAGAGCATTTTGATTAAAAAACGAGAGTGTTTCCTTCCCTGAACTCGGCCACCCGCGAATAGGAAATGGGTATTAATAAATGGTGCACGGGTATTGTACGAATAGTTAATAATGGTCTTTTATAGTAAACACTAGCGGCCCGTCCCGACTTTGTCCGGGTTGAACAAAATATTATACCAATAAATTTCCAGTTGATAGCCAATAAATTGTAAATCATTTTTTACCTTAATAATAACCTAAATAATACCTTAAATTAATTTTACGTTAGTTAATAATTAAAATAAAATACTTTAAAAGAAAAAGGCGTGCCGGAGAAAGGCTAGGTTCGAACCGCTAGCGTCAGAACAGAAGTCCACCGCGATAGCACCACGATAAGTATCGTTGAAACCTACGGAACAAAAAGCGGTAGAAGACAGTAGCGGAAACAATGGAGATTGTTAGGATTAAGCCCCTAACTTTATTTCTACTGATCAGATATACATAATATATAGCCTATGTCCATCTGGAATAATGTACCTTTCAAACAATGAAAGAATTTTTCAAATAGGTACAGTGGTTCTGAAGATTACCCTCCACGTACAAAATCGCTCTCTCTTTATATACAAGTATAGATAAAAAATCATTAGACAATATAAGCATAGGAGTTCACAGCATAAAAGTTCACAAGTTCGTTTATGATGATCGTACAGTGGTTTATGGGTGGTATGATAAGCACAGCTGCCCGGCAAGCGAGAGATCGGAGTCCGATTCCCAAGTTAGTGTAACAGATTGAATTTTAATGCAAAAAAACAGAACACGCTTGTCTGTCAGTAGTTTTCTTAGATTTAATTCCCCATCGCGAAAGCAGAAGTTTGTACAGTTGGACACTAGATGGCGATACTGACACTTATGGAAGCATTCCGTTCCGTTAAGGCTTCTAGGTAACAGCCCAGTTGGATTTGCCCGGCACAGAGTTAAAGTATAGGTAATACTTTTCTGATGATTGTCAAAATGGGGTGTCAAATGGAAAGATTTTTTTTTTCTTTTTGATTGCTCTCTATAAGGATCGGGCCGATCCATTGTGGAACCTGAGGCAAATTTTGAAATTTTTGGAGAGATTAGGTAATGAACATATCAGAATCATCTATTAGAAATAGTGTTTCTAATTGAATAACGGACATTTTGAGAAATATATGTAAGAAATAAAAATAAAAAATTTTATATTATATATATATATATATATATATATATATATATATATATATATATATATATATATATATATATATATATATATATATATATATATATATATTGATTGGCACAGAGACACGGATACAGATATAGAGAATCTATGCTCACTTCTACCCAGACTTGGGTGTATATAATTTGAAGTGGCACTCTATTTGAATTATATACAAACACAATTTATACATGAAACAATGTTTATTGGATTCATTGCACATATAATTGGCTTTTACAGCAATAAGCATGCGTACTACTTGTACGGAATGTAAATACAGCTTTTAAGGACAATATATTTTTATACTCACGAACAGTAAGTCAAACCAGCAGTACTGCCACGTAAACTTCTGGCCCGTAAAGCACTAGCGCAGGATAACACCTTTTCAACCTTAACAACAACTCCCTTTTTCATTAATGACGCTGCGTGGTATTTATACTAAGCGCGTATGCCAAAATTAGCATATCTGAAGCAGCTTCTTTAATTCACTCAAAAGTTCGATTCTTGTGAATCGAATCTTGTGTATACCTTACACTGGCCTCCCTCGAAAAAAAAAATTAGGTAACTGAGGTCTGAACGGCTTCAGTTAACTAATTGAAAACGCGTGCTGGTCTGACTTTTTACATAATGGGTGGCAAAGCCAAAAAAAACCTTCCACACGTTGTGTGGGGGAAAAACGCCACTACCATTTTACAAAACTAACCCCGAAGAGTCCAGGTGACACCATTACACAGTGGATTTGCAGAGTTGCGGATACTGGGCTGGCCAACTGCGCCCTAAAATATCTATTTTAATTAAAAGTGACAACACAATTGCACAGCATGACATTTCTTGACTGTATCTGCTCTCCCCCAATTTATAATGTACATGTGTTATGATTTGTGAAGTTAGTATGTTAGTTGTTTGTTATCTGTAGTTAGTATGTATTATTTTTTTTCACTACATGTCCCCTTCAAAAATTTATAAAACAACAGTATACCGTTTTTTTTCAGTGCCTCACCACTTCCCCTCAAAATGTTTACACAGTATATACACTGGGGAACTTCAAACCAATTTGGTTCGATTTTATTAAAGGGTGGGAGTTAGAATAAGAAAGTTGATACAAGACTTGTTCCTCATGAATGCAGCAACTTCACTGCACCAGTTTGTCCAATCCGCTGAACCTCTCTTGATGGTCGCAGTCCTAGTAAAGGGGTTCGTTGACCGTGTGGGCATCCTTCGTGCAGCAGGTCGTTGGTCCTGAGGCGCTGGTCCGGCTTGACGATGGACAGGAGGTCTCTTGGGAGGAGGCCAACCTTGCTGGGCGGCTGATATCTTGCGTTCCCTGTACTTATGCAAAGGAGCTTTAAAATTGTCATTCTTCCTTTTCATAACCTTGTGTACCTTATGTGTGCCACGTTCATCCTTAGATGGAGGTTTTGTAGTGCACACTTTACTTTTCTTCGTACTTTTGCTTGTATCGGTATTAGATTTTAATGCAGATTCTATTTTTTGAAACTTATACGCCGCCTTAATTACTACAGTATTAGCAGTTTTAATGCTGGAACCTGAAGGCTCTTTTTCACGTTTTTTATCCCCCTTAACTTTAGTTTTATCCTCTTTTGACGAAAAAGTTTCTTTGAAACTTGCGATATCAGAATCGTTATCATTTAAATTCTTTAACACTGCTTCAGTTTTAGGAAGATTAAGCTTTTCGTACTGGTGCGTTTTATTGCAAACTTTCTCTATAACTTCCGAAGCATCAGCTAAACTACCTACAGTATAACTCTGTGTCAACTTTTCATCCTGATTCTCAGTCTGGTTTTCATGTACTTTATTTAAAACCATATTATCAACCTGGCCTACACAATCCTCATTCGGCTGGAAACTTGAAATAATATCATCATTACCTAGCAAGTTCCTACTATCGTTTAAAGAATTTTTATTGTCGTCAACTAATAAGTATTCACTAACTTCCATAACGCATACTTCGTCATCTACTAAATTTCCTTCATTAACAGATGTGTGAATATCATCTAAAATATCAGGTATAGCATCAATAATATCAGGTATAGCATTAATAATATCAGGTATAGCATTAATAGAAGTGTCCGATGATTTATTTTCTAAACCACTAGCATTAGTATCGGCCCTATTTTCAGAAATTTGTACTGGAATTACCGCATTATTCCAGCTAGACTCACTTTCTTTATAAGCCACAAAAATACCCTGACTTTCACTATTCTCAAAATAATGATTACTGCTCGGACAAAATAATACATTTGACCACACAGTTTCAACAGGTTGAACCATATCATGTGAATCAACTTGCCAGTGCAAGTAAGGTGCTTGCATATTATTTTCTTTAGGTGCACTAATTTCATTATAACGCCGTGCGCTTCTATTATTTTGCCTGCGGTACTGCTTACGCTGCTGGTTTGAAACTCGCGAAAAATTTTGGCGCGGCTGTATAAAACTTCTCGTACCTGGATGACGGTGAGGGGTAGCGAAGAAATGTCTATTGTCATATTTAGCTAAAGCTTGAAGGAGGGTAACCTTGCTTGTAATTGTTTGATTATCTAAAAAATCTTGAACACTTGGCTTCAAACGTTGGATAACTATTTTTAAGATTATCGCTTCCGTCATTCCCTCTAAATATTCCTCACACTTGGAAATCTTTTCCATAGCAAAATCTAATGCAGACTGACCTTCACGTTGCCTTAGCGAATAAATTTCCGCTTCAATTTCACTTTGATTAAAGGTCTTTGGAAAAACACTAAGAAACTGTTGCTTGAATGACGAATAGTCAAAAATCAGATTACTGCTTTGCATACACGTGTACCACTGATATGCACTACCTCTTAAAGCGGCTAGAGCAATTTTAAGTTTATCCCCCTCTGGGGTGCATTGTTGCTGAAAGTAATGCTCAATTTTCTTTAGGAATTGGCTTGAGGGGCCGCCATTGAAGGTGGCTTCGAATGGCGCAATTTGCTGAACCATAATTACCCGAGGAAAATTTCCAGCAGGATTTTGTTCTACAACACTCATTTTTTAAATAGTATATAAGTACTTGCAACAATTTTATCAATATACGTACACAGTACACAGTTTTTAATTTCAATTATGTTGTTCGTTACAAATGTAACGCTAACTACCAGGGTATATATATTTTTCGGGCGCCAGTATAGAGAATCTATGCTCACTTCTACCCAGACTTGGGTGTATATAATTTGAAGTGGCACTCTATTTGAATTATATACAAACACAATTTATACATGAAACAATGTTTATTGGATTCATTGCACATATAATTGGCTTTTACAGCAATAAGCATGCGTACTACTTGTACGGAATGTAAATACAGCTTTTAAGGACAATATATTTTTATACTCACGAACAGTAAGTCAAACCAGCAGTACTGCCACGTAAACTTCTGGCCCGTAAAGCACTAGCGCAGGATAACACCTTTTCAACCTTAACAACAACTCCCTTTTTCATTAATGACGCTGCGTGGTATTTATACTAAGCGCGTATGCCAAAATTAGCATATCTGAAGCAGCTTCTTTAATTCACTCAAAAGTTCGATTCTTGTGAATCGAATCTTGTGTATACCTTACACAGACTTAAACAGAAGCATTTAATATAATCTAGGGGCAGCTATGTACAGTTTTAAATTTAAAGGGAAAAGTTCCACATTGTTGTGTGTATTGCTCAGTCGTTTCCCATCATCCCTTCAGAACCGTTGTGTCTGAACGAACGAAGAACGACGTGTCTTGTGACACGTCGTTCTTATTTCACGTATGTCTAACTCCTTGCTTCTCCACAGAGGTCTCTATGGTTGGTTTAAGTCGGCGCGGGCGACATCTACACTTGACATTATATATAAATATATTAAAAAATTAGAGCTAAAATAAACCCGAAAAAAAAGAGAATAAATTTGAATACAATTTGTTACGTAATAAAAATAATTGCTAAATTATTCTTAGAGTTATTACTGCAGCAAATTGTTTGATTGCAACTCTGCAATTTATTGTATTAGATACGGTAAAAATTCCGTATTTTTGCATCTCATTTTGGCGCCTATTTTAGTTCGTCGCCTCCCCGCCTTACCTATGAGACTGGCTCTGCTGTGCCTCTTAGAGACTGATTTTTTATTTTTTTTTTACTGTGATATCTTATTTCTTTACGAAACTTCATTCATCTAAGGAAATTATTTGCGCTCAAAATGTGCTAAACACAATCCCCCACGAAGAATTCCTATCTAGAAATATTATTGCGTTTCTTTCAAAAGAATGAATAATATAGTAATTGTCGTGAACCCTCTTTCTTACACCGGTTCACTTAGGTTCTTTCTATGGCCTAGGGACAAATGAGGTTGTGCAAAAATGAGTCGTCACTGAACATTACGAACATAAGTTTATTTACAGATTTAACATTTAAACAGTTTCACACATAACATAACAATTGAAGAAAACTCTCCACGAGGTGGGCAATATCTTACCAGACCTCGGCTATCCTACACTCTAATCTAGCTACCGATCAATTAATTAACTGGAGGCGAGACGAGCCTGCTTTAATCTTGCCAGACCTCCTGAAACTACTCTCAGAGATTCTCTTTCTCTATCTTAATTCTAATTACCAAGTAATTACCTAACCAGAGGTGAGACGAGCCTTCTTAAATCTCGCCAAACCTCCGTTCCCTACCAGAGACGCTCTCCGTCTGTCTTTTTTCTTATACTGACTCCCCGCGAACCGCAGCACCCCTCTTGGGTTCAACGCCCCCGCAGCCAATCCTCTGATTGGTAGAGGGGTGGGGGAATCACGGGGCACAACATTTTCGCTTTTACCAGCGCTACGTTTCAAACATTAAACTACAGTAATTTTCTTTTTCTGCTAAGTGTTCTGTGATCTTTTGAAAGCAGACTAAGGGGGATAGCTAAACAGTCCACAGTGTGAGAAGGTTTGGTTTGACTTGGTTTAGAGCACTACGGTCCATTTTTTTTGCTACACGAGGGGTAATAAATCCGGGACCCACCACTTAAAGCCGATTCCAAACGGCTACATACGTCCATGCCAAGAGTGGGATTTGAACCCACAGGTTCTGGCACCACACAATGGCGGAAGGATTCGCAGGAGAAGCAGAACAGGAACAAGAGGAGTGGGAGACCTTTGTAGAGTTCTCGAAGTGCACACTTTTTGTATGACCAATCCGAAGACGAGCCAGGGCAGACTGTAATGTTCTCAGACCTCTAAAAAGCAAGGCCAGACCAGGGCACTTGGGCGAATACCAGTGATGACCACGGGGCTCTCTCCAAGCACTGTATAGCCTTGTATTAATCCTTTAACGTTATATAATATACAATAATTTTCAAGAAAACGGTAAAAAAAAGCGTCTATTTTCTTCAAAGGATTCCATTTATTTCTTGATCTGCCACATCAAGTTTAAAAAAACCCCATCCCCAATTAAATTGTAAAAAGTCTTGTGCTGTCATCTGGTATGTAAAATAAGAAATCAAAAATATTCAGGGTAAATGAAATGGATTGTTTTTAATCTTTTTGATGCGTTACTTTTGAACACTCCGGACCGGAAATATCACGGGCACGATGAATAGAGGACGAATCCTCACCCCGTAATTTTGACGGGAGCAAGAAGGAAGGGGTTAAAAACGGATTGAACCTCCGATTCCTTCAGACAGGGGCGAATCCTCTAAACAGCCCTCATTTGCTAGAAGGTCGGACTGATCGTTGCCGAAACTTCATTTAAATGCCAGAAATCAAGAACACCAAAGACTTGTAATAATTACAAGATAAAAAGAACTTTTTATATACCATGTTTTTAAATTTCCTGTCCAATCATATAAACTTGACAATTCTATGTATTAATAAATACTTTTTAAAATTTTTTTGAGGAATTATCCCATCAACTTGAAAGAAAAAGAAGTTAATTGGAAGTTAACTTGCGTTTAACTTTTCGTTCCCGTCCCGGCCGATAGATGGTTGCACCAGTCTACAAAACAAAATTAACTGAAAATAACTGAAAATGAATTTAATTCTGCTTAAAGATGGCTACAAGCATTAAAAAAATGCATTGTCATCGTGTTCTGAGCTATTCTAAAAGTTTCAAATGTCTAGCTAGTAGGGAAGTTAGTTAAAAATCGATTGCAAGATTTGTAAGGGACAAACACACACAAACAAATAAACAAGAAAGCAAGTTAATAAAAACATGGTTAAAAATAGTTACCTATACGCTTATTTTTTACCGATTTCCTTTTTGCATTATGGCGTAGAAAAAACAATGAAAAACCCGCAACACGTATAAAATTTGGATCCAGTAGTAAAAAATCTCGCCACGGAGATAAAATACGAGAATTTCCTTACATAAAGCCAAACATACACGATAAACATGTCAAAAAAAATATTTTCCCTAACATAAGAAGTTAGTCAATATTGAAATTTTATCCCTAACAAATGATCATTTTTATTATACGATTTTTTAAAAATTTTCTAAAAAATTAATTGGGTATTGAAATGTGTTGCTAAAAAATCTAACCGTCTATCAAAAAAGTGAATAAATTTAAAGTTTAAATTAGTAACTTCAAAGAATTCTTTCATCTATTTTCCTCCTTTCAAATCCAAAAGCAATTTCTTCTTTTGTTGCGCTGTAATATAACTATATTGTTCTTTTTTATGATTCTTTAGTAGAAAATTTCTTTTTTGTGTAGAAAAATTAAAAGTAAAGAATAAAAGCACAAATTCAAACTGTGTATTTAAATTTTGTTATAACTATTTTCGTAGACTTACAAAAAAAATGGCAATTTTGACTAACTATATAGCATGAATGGAAAAATTTCAGTGGCGGTTTGGTGAAATTAGAACTTCCAGTATATTTTTATGCAAAAATTAATAAAAAGTTTATTCTAGACTTAAAGTATACGCATTTCTACATTCAAAATTAATTGAAAAATAAATTAAAATTTCCCTCCATTTTTGTTTTTGAACGCAAGCTTTTGTAACTTTACTTTCTGAAATCAAAAATTAAAAAGCAATGTAAGATAAAGGCGATGTAAAAACAACACCTAAAGTTTTTAAAAATATATCAGTATATCTATACTAATGAGTCTAGCTTTCATGCAATTTATTTATAATATTTATAATTTTAAATTATACAACGTTAAAAAAAGTTAATTATATAACGATATTTAGCACAGTATGTTTCCATATATATCTTGCGGAGTATTGTAAGTCAATTATGACGTATGACCGTTTAATAAATAAAACCATTTCCTAAAAACTGTACGTATAATAGTAATTCGAAATAATTGCCAAGGAATTATAATCCAATACCAATTAAAAATTAACTGTTCAAGTACATTTTTCAACACATTTCATATATATATACATATATATATATATATGTACATTCATATTTATACATACATATATATATATATACATATTCTACTAGTGATGTGGGATAACCTCAGTTTTTGGTCATTCCTTATAAACTATTCAAACATGAGTCTTTTTCTAAATATATAGTCACATTTAATGTCTAGACAAATTTCCACTAGTGACGTGTGATGACCTCAATTTATGGTCATTCCTTATAAACTATTACAACTTATATGAATGTTTGAATTGTTGAGTCTTTTTCTAAATATATAGTCACATTCAATGTCTATAGACTCATTTTCACTAGTGATGTGTGATGGCCCCAATTTTTGGTCTTTCCTTATAAACTATTCATACATTTAAATGGGTCTTTTTCTAAATATATAGTCACATTTAATGCCTAGACAAATTTTCTCTAGTGACATGTGTTGGCCTTAATTTTGGGTCATTCTTTACAACTGTTCAAACATTGAAATGCGTCTTTTTCTAAATATATAATCACATTCAATGTCTATAGACTCATTTTCACTAGTGACGTGTGCTGGCCCCAATTTTTGGTCTTTCCTTATAAACTTTCCTTTATTCATACACTTAAATGAGTCTTTTTCTAAATATATAGTCACATTTAATGCCTAGACAAATTTTCACTAGTGACATGTGTTGGCCTTAATTTTGGGTCATTCTTTACAACTGTTCAAACATTGAAATGCGTCTTTTTCTAAATATACAGTCACATTCAATGTCTAGACACATTTCCACTAGTTACGTGTGACAAGCATGGTTTTTGGTCTTTCCTTTTAAGTTATTTCAGATCAAAATGAGTCTTATTATTTAAAAAAAATTGAGTTTAAGTAAACATATCTTTCCTAAACAGGATTTCTGCAAATGTAAAAGAAAAACTTTCAATTCAAATTTTGAATTTCTAATTTCTGAGAAAAAAATGCGCAATTTGCATTATTCACGAAACAATATTATGTAATACAAGCAGGTAACAAAAATCCTGTAATGGCAACTCCTGCTTATTTTACAAAGGTTTTCAAAATTATAATTTAAATTTTTTTTTAATCTTGGGCACATTTATCTTTTTTTTTTTTTTGGCAAACACGTGACAAGATCCTTCTCATTATTAATTAAAAGAATATATTAACGAGCATGAATTTAAAAAAAAAATTCCTCTTTTCGCTAAATTTTGAGGACTTCAGTTTGAAAAAAATTACAAAGCGGCGTTTGATTTTTTTTGGTTCGTCCATAATTTTACACTCAGCTTCAAAAATCGTCTCATTAAGTTTAGCTCAAACTTATCGGGATATTCAAAAGAAATACAACGAAAATACTTGTACAAAAGTAATATATATTGTGCGTAGAATAATTTTCGTTTGAAATTCATTTGCTTTTTAAGATCTAACGTGGAAAAATTAAAAATATTTAGGGCATACTTTAGAGGTTGGGTTTAAATATAAAACATATTTTTTGGTACTTACAGAAGCTAAAAACTAAATTCACAAAAAACCCACTAAAGAATTTTATATAATATTTTTTTCACTAGAACGTACACTTTCAGTTAATGGAACCATAGAAAATTGTTACCCACAAAGAATCAAAAAAAATTAAAAATTAACTGTTTCTAAAAATAATGCTCATCTAATAAATCACATAGACGTTGTTTGCTTTTACAATGAAAGAACCTTGTAAGAAAGCTAAAGTTATTATATAATCAACTTCGCTGAAAGGATAATCGAGTATTAAAAGTATTTAAAATTTAAATTTTTCCAAATTGTTTCATTTATTGACCTTAAAATTGTGAATGTCTCCCTGTACAAAATATTATGTTATTCTAAAGGTATTTCAAAAAAGAAAACACATGTTGCATTTATAAATATTCTTGCTTACATAAAACAATTCAGATACATGTATTTCCTCTTCTACGTTTTAAGAGGTGATAAGAAACTAATTCTTCATACATCAACATGCAAATTGCAGATCGGAGAAATCAGCTTAGATACCTCTTTATTTATTGATTGCAAGTATATATACACACACACACACACACACACACATATATATATATATATATATATACACACACATATACATAAAAATATACACATACACATATACATATAACTAACACACACACACATATATATATATATATATATATATATATATATATATCTGTGTGTGTGTAAGTAATAAATATTATGCCCTCCATTCTATAATTCCCATCCCTAAATCCAATCCGCAATAATATTAATTTAACGATTTAAAACCCTTAGCCACAAAACTTCCCATGAATCGCATGCCTTCACGTATATATTTCCGAAGTCAGGAGTGGGTTAGTATCGCGAGGACTTAAATCTGCGTACCCTAAAAATAATAATCACATGGTCTACATCGCCCTCTCGCGTTTGAAGTTAAAGGTGATATTATTCTGAGCCGTTCTTTTGAAATGAACGGATGTACTTTTGTCACTCTAATAAACGATTCGACCTGACTGTTTTCAAATTTAATTTTTATTCCTTTCAGGCTGAGTCCAGCTCCAGCCATGTAAATAGGAGCTAGTTTTCCCTTTCAGGTCATTATTTAAGGACGTGATGTAAAGGATATATATATATATATATATATATATATATATATATATATATATATATATATATATATATATATATATATATATATATATCCATTACATCACGTCCTTAATTTATAACCTGAAATATATATATATATATATATATATATATATATATATATATATATATATATATATATATACTAGCTGAATACCCGCACTTTGCTACGGAGTGCATTCAAACTAAATACAACGTTCAATGTATGTAATTAATGCCAAAAAAAAAAATATATATATATATATATATATATATATATATATATATATATATATATATATATATATATATATATAATAAATACGACTATCAATGTATACAACTGATGTAAAAAAACAAAAAATATATCTATTAAAAAATCATGAGAGATATTTTTATAGACAAAATAATGTAGAAGAAAATATTCAAATTAAATCTAATAGGACATACTAAAGAATATAGTACAGTTAATATAGTACAGTTTGAGGAACATATCTTTTACTGTAGTTTAATATTTTTTTGGATAATGTCCAATCGTCTGCCGCATTAGCAAGGGAAAAAATATTTTTTTGTCTATTTCATTGTCACGGACGTCACGATAAATTTATTTAAAGTACCAGAAAAAGAAATCACGCGCTCAGCATTTGATAAATTAAATTCTAAAATTTAATCTTTAAAAATTCACCAAAAAATCAGAAAATGGAGGTAAAGATTCGAAAAAGAATTCATTTTAAAGGCATTTTTATGATCTTTCTTGTGATATAAATTTTATAACCCTCAAATTATTATTTTAAATGCAAATATAAAAAATTTACAAAAACATATTAAAAATTTAATTTAAGAAAATCTAAGACGAATTTTTCAAAAATCTTTCTTAGTGCACACCTAAACTATAAGAAGAACCGCCATGCAAAATTGCAGCCCTTTAGGTCCAGCGGTTTGGTCTGTGTGTTGTATGTCAGGGAGTCAGTCAGTTACGGATCTGTTTTATGTGTATATACACTGCTGGCCACTGTAAATGCAACACCCTGAAGGAAACATGGAAATAACATGAAATTTACAACATGCATTAGCGGAGGTGAGATATGCAAATGATTAGAATTTCAGCGCAGACGCACATCACGCGCGCCTGTGGCACCACTTCAAAGCGCTATTTAAGGCTTGGAGATTTTGACGATTTCAAGTTCGGCAATTGTGTTTTTCTTGTAGTTTTTTCAAAAAACGATCAATTATGCCTCGTCGAAAACAGCGATCATCTTTTGATCAAGTATCCGAGTTCGACAGAGGAAGGATAGTGGCCTATCGAGATTGTGGATTATCTTTCAGAGAAATCGGTAGTCGTGTTGGACGAAACCAAACAACTGTAATGCGGATATGTGATCGTTGGATGCAGGAGGGTACGACGGACCGGCGTATTCGATCGCATCCACCTCAGCGCACCACTTCACGTGATGACAGGCAAATTGTGCGCATGGCAGTGACAGATCGCTCAGTCACATCACGAACCATAGCACAGCACATGCAATCTGTAATGCACCATCCAGTGTCTGCGCGTACCATTCGACGCCGTTTACAGCAGAGTGATCTGTCCGCAAGACGTCCATTGCTTGTCTACCCTTGACGCAGAACCACAGACGTCTCCGCCGCCAATGGTGCTATGACAGAAGGATGTGGACGGCAGAATGGAATGAAATTGTCTTTACTGACGAGTCACGCTTCTGTCTGCAACACCACGATGGTCGCATTCGAGTCTGGAGACACCGTGAAGAGAGGATGCTGAACAGCTGCGTTATGCACCGCCACACTGGTCCTGCACCGGGTATTATGGTATGGGGCGGTATTGGATATCACTCTCGCACACCTCTAGTACGCATTGCCGGTACCTTAAACAGCCAGCGCTACATCTCCGAGGTGTTGGAGCCAGTTGTCCTTCCTTACCTTCAGGGCTTGACCACAGCCATATTTCAACAGGATAATGCGCGACCACACGTGGCACGCATTGTCCAACGGTTCTTCGTCAATCGCCAGATTGAATTGCTTCCCTGGCCGCCTCGCTCTCCGGATATTTCGCCGATAGAAAACATGTGGTCCATGGTTGCTCTACGATTGACCCAGCTTCCATCCCCAGCTGCCACAGCAGATCAACTTTGGAAACGTGTGGAAGCTGCTTGGTCTCTCTGTACCCCAAGAACTCATCAAAGTCTCTTTGAATCAATGCCGAGGCGTGTGGCAGCGGTGATCTCCAACAATGGCGGCCACTCTGGCTACTGATTTTGGCAGGAACCACACTTCACAGAAGTCTATAAATTTAATCATTTGATACTTGGTCAACATGTTATCTACAAAATAAATTTTGTTGTGATATCTCCTGTCTTTCTTGGTGTTGCAATTTGGGTGGTCAGCAGTATATATATATATATATACACATGGAGGGTGGTTTGATTAGTTGGTTGGTTGGTTGTCGTGTCCATAGGAGAGTCTAGTCAGATGCATCTAGCCCATGAAACTTCGGAAATGGTACCATGCTACAATGGGCGGTCCACACAGTCCCAGCTATCTGAAGGCAATTGCCCGCACAAAAGTCCTCATAGGGGCAATCATTAATCTGCTGTTTTGCAGCCATCACTGCAGGGCAAGACAAAATATGATCAGGTTAGAGTTCGGTGTCGGGGCAGTTTCTGCAGGTAGTCTATGTCCTGGTTCCATCCTGTGGAATTCCTGTCCCTCCGAAATGCCCAGTTCTCAGTCTTGTTAAGGTTTTTGTAATTTTCCTGCTGGCGTTTAGCTGGCAGATCTGATGTTTTAATTCGATGACCCTATTTCTGAATTTAGACGTTTCAACTGAGTTAATGTCATACAGTGTGTATATATGGATGACACATAGATGTGCGTGTGTATATATACAGGGGGATTTTTTTTTAAACTGGCACTACTCAGAGCCATCTGTAACGAGATCTATCAACCAGAATTACACCAAAAGTGATAGAGAGACTATGGACGACTTGGGAAAGAGTTTTCGTGAAAAAAAGAAAATTAGTTCCAAAATCCGCCGATAGTGGACGATATGGCACTGCTGTGGTCGGCGCAACCGAGAATTTGCTTAAAAGGCAAGTAAAACATCAAAATGCAAATTCATGACTACGTAGTCGACAGCAGCGCCAGTATTTCGGTCTATAAAGATCAGTGCGGGGTCTGTTGCGCCTTCGTTTTACAGAAGGAGGATCATCAATCGCTTCTTTCCACCTGCTTGTCTCAAATCTCGCTCCCCGGGCCTAACCCATGTGACATTTTTCTTTGGGGTTATTTAAAGTCTAAGGTGCATCTTGGTGGAGTCTTGAACTTGGCGGCCCAATAAGACAACATATCCCGGACTTTGATGAACATTCCTGGTGACACGTTACGCTCGGCCGTTGAGAACGTAGTGTTCAGGATGCAATTCGTCGTCCACCAGGACTGTGGTTACATTGAAGGAGGGAGAAGTGAATTTGCTGCATAAAGTGGTGCTGCAGTGAAATTTCTTTCTTATTCATCTGTCTGCTTACAACTTTTTTGGTATTCATCCCTTATCTTTATAGCTCGAAATACTGACGTTTCTGTCGACTACATAGTCCTGAATTTGTATTTTGATGTTTTATTGAATTTTATGCAAATTCTACGACAAAAGTGCCATATCTTCCCCTATCGGCGACTTTTGGAACTATTTTCTTTTTCATGGAAACTCTTTCCTATGTCGTCCTTAGTCCCTCTATCAATTTTGATGGAATTCAGGCTGATCGATCACGCTACAGATGGCTCTGAGTAGTGTCAGGTTAAAAAAAATCACCCTGTGTATATATATATATATATATATATATATATATATATATTGAAATGGAGTGCATATATTTTGAAATTTCCTTGAAAATGAAGAGCTTGCTATGCTTTGTGCAAAAACAAAAGATAAAAAAAACCTCTCATTTGAAGAACAGGGGAATAGACATATAATAACAAAATACCGTTTCAAAAATTCCCCACTTTTTTAACGTACCTACGTATATCATATTATATTATATATGGTTTTTATTTATATATATATATATATATATATATGTATATCCTTAATGTCTGGTGCTCATACATTTTTTAAAACTTCTCCCGCATTGTTACCTAAAAATATAAAATTAAGTAATTTAACCCAGCTTCATCTTAACATAAAAAAGAGCATGAAATATTTTTAATAACTCAATTTTCGAGTGCATACATTTTCAAATTTCCTTAAAAATAGAAACTAGCAATACTTTGTGAATGAAAAAAAAAAACCTCTTATCAGAAGAACAGAGGAACACGCATTTTTCTATTAACAAAGTAACGTCTCAAAAATTTCCTCCCTTATTTTTTTTTATAACTCCTTATGTAACTTTAGAAAATTGTCTCATTAACTTAAACCCGAACTCATTAGGGTATTGAAAAATAGGAGTGGAGGCTCCCGGAAATTTTAAAAATGGAAATCTGTATAGCTGGAGTAATTTATTTTAAAAATTTACTGCAATTTTTTTTTTTACACACCAGAGACTTTTTTTTTAAAAATGAAAAATGCGTATTTGTATTCAAAGTTCGTTAACGTGACTTTGTACTGAAACTAAAATTTTGTTCATGGAAGAGTCTTTTTGATGAAACTTAGGAAAAAAATCATGTTTGTATTGAGTAACCGTTTAGGTTTTTTTTCTTCATATTAGTTAAAGTTAGATAATACTACACCGTTAGTTAGCAAAGAGAGTTTTTAGAAGCGCTTCAGTGAGTTCTCTGCATGGATGGTAGAAGAAAATTTTAAAAACAAACATTTGATATATATATATATATATATATATATATATATATATATATATATATATATACTGGGTGCGTCATAAACTCGTGCAAAGCTCAAAAATTTGTAATGAAAGAAGTAATGCTCGGAAAAAATTTCTGTTTGCGCCAATAGGATCAGGGGACATTGGATTTTGTTGTTCCATGCAGAAAAAAAAAAGTTTCCAAAAGTAACCGAAAGACGGCGCTCCCACGTCATACTCAGTCGTTTTATGCAAATCAGGCAAACAGAAACAGAAACTCAAACAGATCCCAATAACATGAGACTGTACATTTATTTTAAAGTAATACATGTTAAACATTCCCACCAGCGCAAGGTAATAGGCAAGTGAGGAGCGTCACTACGCTCATTATAGGAGTGTGTAGCATGTCGTCATCGACTGTCTGTCGAACGTCATTTTTCAGATCCACCAAAGTGGTTGGGGAGTCCCGGTACACACGAGACTAAGTATCCCCGCAACCATAAATCTCTCGGGGTCAGGTCTGGTGATCGTGAGGGGTACTGAACCTTACAACTGTGACTTGGACGCCACTCTCAGTCATACAGCTCTCACAGTGCGATTCTGTACTGGGAATGAAGCAGTTTGTTGAATCCCTGTGTAAGTAAGTCCCTCTCCTGCAGCAACGCAGTTTTCAGCTCCTGGATGATTCTCGGAGGGGGATAGCGAGCTGCAATTGCCATCCGTAGAGGATACCAGACAAGTTCAGTTGGGTATAGGTCTAGATATCTGGCGGGACAATCCATCCGGCCAATATCCTCAATTGTAAGATAATCGTCGACTAGGTTAGCCCCATGTGGACGAGCGTTGTCTCTATATATAAAACAGTTCTGTAACTGACTGGCTGATTGACTGACATACAACGCACAGACCAAACCGCTGGACCTAAAGGGATGAAAATTTGCATGGCGATTCTTCTTAGAGTGTAGGAGTGCACTGAGAAAGATTTTTGAGAAATTCTTAGATTTTTTTTAATTAAATATTTAATCTGTTTTTGTAACATTCTTTAAAATTTGCATTTAAAATAATCTGAGGGTTATAAAATTTATATCACGAGAAAGACCCTAAAAATTCCTTTAAAATGAAATCTTTTTCGAATCTTTACCTCCATTTTCTGATATTTGGTGAATTTTTAAAGATGAATTTTTGGAATTTAATTTATTAAATGCTGACCACGGGGTTTCTTTTCTTTATGTGATACTTTAAACTAATGTTGCGTCACGTGCATAACAACGAAATAAACAAAAAAATATTTTTTTTTCTTGCTAATGCGGCAGACGATTGGACATTATACAGAAAACTATTAAAATACTGTAAAAGAAATGTTCTTCAAACTGTACTATATTAACTGCACTATATTATTTAGCATGTTCTATTAGATTTAATTTGAATATTTTTTCTACATTATTTTAATCTATAAAAGTATCCGTTACGAGTTTTCTATAAATATATTTTTTTATTTTTTTTGCATCAATTGCATACATTGATAGTTGTAAATAAATAAATAAATAAACACACACACACACATATATGTAGGACGGCGTCTAGGGGTAAGTAACTTTAGGGGTAAGTACGGAAAGAATTATACGAAAGAAATAAAAAGATTAATATCTAAACTAACATTTTATTTACTTTTAAACACATAAAGAAAAGACATCACGCTATTTACAATTTACAAAGTTACGAGGAAGGTAAATTAAGGTTTTACTACAGAGCATGGTTCACCTGTGAGATGGGGACTCCGAAATATCCCAATTCGCTTAGCGAATTCGATAAAAACGCGACGCGGGAAAGGCACGACATTACTCGTTCATGTCCGCGGGGGGGTCTGCGAGTGAGCTCCTAATGCTCTCCGAAAAAGGTGACGTCACGCGCGCGCAAAGCTTTCCTATTGGACGCTTACGCCCAACGGAATAAAATTCGTTCAGGTCGAAGTCTTCATCTCTGACAAATCAATTTTCTACAAGTTCGGCCAGCCTGGAATCACTGACCTCAGTGATCTGACTTTACATAAAACGATTGGCCTAAAACATCACTAAATAAATGTACATCAAAATTTCCGAAATGATTTAGATATGAGAAATAACCACACAATTCGCGCAAATGAATTACAATGAGGAAATACAATAAACAAAAATAAAATAAAAACACAGTAAACAATTATGAATAAAAAGAAAAAACGTTTAATCCCTCATCCTGGTGAGTAGGATTTCATTAGATCGGCAGACGAGGAGGTCAATCTAGGACCCTCGTGGTTACCTACTTTCTCTAACTCGTATCTATCTCTAGGCTTTACTTCGATAACTCTATATGGTCCTAAAAATTTAGGCCTTAGCTTCAAGCCTGTTCCAAATTGCGTTCTTCGGATGACTACTAGATCTCCCTGCTGATACTCAGGGGCCTTCTTGCATTTCTTATCGTAAGTTCTTTTATTTTCAGCCTGGATCTTCTGAATGTTTCTTTTAGCATCTTGTCGTAATAGGTTTCTTTGCTCTTGAAATTCTTCCACCATCTCTTCCATTAGCAGATTTTTTAGGTGAAGGTCCTCCTTATTTCTCATGATGACGCCAGTTAATAGTTCAAATGGAGACCATTTAGTACTTCGGTTGGAGGTGCTGTTTAGAATTCTTTGCAATGGGTCTACGAATTTGTACCACTTGGTAGGATCGACGATGGACATCTTGGTCAAAACAGGTATAAGGGTTCGGTGGATTCTCTCCACTTGACCGTTTCCTCGTGGTACGCCAGTGGTGATCTGCAGATGTTGGATGTTCTCTTCGGTACAATAGTCACTAAACACTTTGGAGATGAAAGCAGAACCGCGATCTGTTATTATTCTTTGGGGATTGCCGAAAGTCTTTTGTTGCAATTTCAATTTATCGAGGGCATCTTCTGTGGTGGTAGATCTTACGGGATACAGCCAGGTGAACTTCGTGAAGGCGTCGACTATTGTGAGGATATGTTGGTACCTTTTGTTGGTAGAGGGCATAGGACCAATGAAATCTACGTGATAGGTGCTTAACGGTACATCTTCTTTCGGAATAGGGTATAGGAAACCTTCTTTTTTCCCGCTCTTTCTGTTGGTTAAAATACACGGTACACAGTTAACGATCACGTTTTGCACTTGTCTGCTTAAATTAGGTATGAAAAATTCTCGTTTAACTATTTCTTCTGTTTTTGCAGCTGCGAAGTGTCCTTTCTCATGAGCTAGCTTGATTAGCTCAGTTTGCATATCTCTTGGTACTACTATTAATTCACGGCCATCTACGTATTTGTATAATATTTCGTTTTTAATGAAGAAGTCTGAAGTAGGGTTTGTTTCAATCAGTGATTTAAAATTTTGAGTGTTTTCGTCTCCTTGTTGAGCTCTTTTCAATCTGGCGGTGAGAGTATCGCTTGTAATTATGGCGACGGGGTATCGGCTTAAAGCGTCTACATGTTGCATTCTCTGGCCGGGTCGACGCACAATTTCGTAATCATAATTTTCCAACAGTAGTGCCCATCTCGCTATACGAGTAACTAAATCTTTTTTGTCCATAGTCTTTTGAAAAGCTGAACAGTCCGTTATTATTTTGAAATGTTGCCCTAGAAGGTAGATTCGAAATTTCTTTAAAGCGGTGACAACAGCAAGAACTTCCAGTTCATAGCTACTGTATTTCTCCTCGGCTGGAGTAGTTTTCTGCGACATGTATTGAACAGGGTGTAATTTTCCGTCATCCGCTTCCTGGAGCAAAACAGCGCCATATCCTTGTTGGCTTGCATCGGTGTGTAGTTCGGTCCTTTTCCCTTGTTGAAAAATGCTTAAAACGGGACTTTCAGTTAATAGTTTCTTGAGCTTTTCGAATGCTTCAATTTGGGCTTGTTCGAATACAAATGGATTGTCTTTTCTTGTTAGATCACTCAGAGGTTTCGCTATTTTAGAGTACGCGGGAATAAATTTTCGAAAGTAGCCGGTTAGTCCTAAAAAACTTTGGATTTGCTTGACCGTTGTTGGCACTGGGAACTTCTTGACGGCTATCGTCTTCGCAACTGACGGGCGTATTGTTCCGTTTTCGACGACGTGACCCAAAAATTCGACTTTCCTACTTAGGAATCGACATTTCTCAAATTTAATTTCTAAGCCATACTTCGAAGCAACTTCAAACACTTTCTTTAGTTTTTCTAAACCTTCTTCTTCATCTTTTGCCGGAATTATCAAATCGTCCATGTAAATTACTACAATACCTTTTCGCATTAGTTCTCGAAAAATACTATACACATATCTTTGGAATACGCTTTGACTAGTGCTTAGGCCGAAAGGTACTTTATTGAACTCGAATTGTCCGTCTGGAACAACGAAGGAGGTGAGATGTTTGCAGTCTTCATTGACATCGACATGGAAAAATCCATTTCTCAAATCTAACGTAGTGTACACCTTGGCTTCTTGGAGTTTATCTAATACGTCTTCTATCAACGGCAATGGAAAACGATCCTTGACTAATTTCCGATTCAACTTTCTGTAGTCCACACACAATCTAGTGGTGCCATCTTTTTTCTTGACTAGCACAATTGGACTCGCATATTCGGATGAGCTTGGTCTTATAATTCCTTGTTCAAGCCATTCGTCGACTTGCTTGTTGACTGCTTGGTTCTCGGTAAAGGATAAGCGACGTGCAGGCTGGTAAACCGGTATGTCATCTTTCAAAATAATCCTCATGGACACGTTTGTCGTTTCTGTCTTATTTGGCTTATAGTTGGAGATAAATTCAAACAGTTCTTTTCTTATTCGTGGATTGCTAACATGTTTGATTTCAATTTCGTCTTCAGTTTTCGCTTCGTATACTTGCGTGTGCATGAACCAAGTTTTATCTTCATATTTACGGAACTGAACACTTTCTTTGTCGAAGAAGACGGAGGCTTGTTCCAAAATATCTGATCCGATTACTGCCTGAAATTCTAAACACGGCGTAGGTACGATGTGCCACGTGAGGGAATATTCTTTTCCATCCAATTCAATTTTCCGTTGGAACGACCCTTTTGTTTTGACTTCGTACTTCCCTAATCCAGATAACACTACTATGTCTTTCGAGAGTTCTGAGGGTTCGATTATTCCTTCGCACATATCTTCACGAATGAGTGTCGCTGAACTGCCGGTATCGATGAGAGCTTCAAAAGTCTTGTTACCCATGGTTATTTTCTTCGTTTTAACTCTTTCTTGAGAGATTCGTGAGCAGACTTGAATCGGAGAGCTTGCAGATTTATTAATGTTTGGGTTTTTGGGTCGCTTTGTACAATCTACGGCATAATGACCTGGTCCTTTGCAGTAGCTACAGATTAGTTGCTTATTTCTTCCGGCGTAAGGAGTTCCGTTCGATTGAAAGTATTTTTTTTCATGCCTATTGTTCCCAATTTGGAAATGTTCAGGTCTTCGAGAATAAGTATCGTTAGATCCTCTGGCTTCATATTTTCCTTTAGCGAATGAGTTGGATGACTTCGGTTTTAATGTTCTTCGGACATCTTCATATTCTTCAAATTTTTTAGCTAGTTCGGAAGGTGAGTTAATAGTAGACCATTCGTCTAGAAAATGTTGCTGAAACTCGTAAGGTGCTTTCTTCTTAATTTGATCGGCTATAATTAACTCTCGTAGTTGATCGAAGGTTTCTATTTTCAAACCGGAAGTCCATCCGTCGAAATACGTCTGCAGTTCGTAGTGAAAATCTTGCCATGTTCGCTCATCAGATTTTTGGTGAGATACAAATAGTTGACGAAGTTTTTCCGGAGACAACTTAAATCTTTTCAATAGTAAATTCTTGACGTGGTCGTAATCATTACATTTGTCCGCTGGTTCTCTTGCGATCAGATGAGCAACGTCAATGGGTATCAATCCTATCAGTCTCTGTACCCAATCTTTCTTCGGCAAAAATATCAATTCTGCGTGCCGTTCAAATAAGGTGAGGTTCAAGCTGATGTCATCCTTCATATTAAACTTATGGAAAGTTTCGTGAATCAATTTATTCGGCGCTTGGACGTTTTCGGCGTTGTTCGTCGTATTGACACTCTGTTGAGCCTGTATTCGTAATTTCTCGAGTTCATGTCCTCGCTGTTCTCGCTTCTGTTCAATTTCTCTATCTTCTGCTTCTCGGCGTAATTTTTCTTCTTTTTCTTCTGCTTTTCGGCGTAATTTCTCTTCTTTTTCTTCTGCTTCTCGGCGTACGCGTTCCTCAGCTATGCTATCGATCAGTATTTTGACATCTTCCTCTACGTAATTTGGACTTTTCACGATCAGTTCTTTTATTCGAAGTTTAGTTGAACCCTCTTGGATACTTAACGACAATTCTGAGGAAAGTTCTATCAGGTCTTCCCTTTTCTTAGACAGAAGAAATGCCATTTCGTATAAAAATAAATCGGAGTGGTAACCCAGAGAACAAATTTAATTTAAAACTTAGTTCAATATTTCTTCAAAACTTATTCTCAACGTGAGAAATTTATGTAGTCGCACTTAAAAAAAAACTCTTGCTCAACCAGGAAGAAAGATAAAACGTGAACAACAAAATGCAATCTCTTACGATATTCGAATAAAACAAACAAATATTAGAAACTTCTGAAATCCGAAAATGGCACTAAAAACATATACATAAACAACTTTTCAATTATTCACAATACCCAATTATTCATAAACAACTTTTAAAAAATATATCCCGTTCTGGTTTCAAAAGATCAATAAAAGAACATTATTTGAACTCATGGTTTCACACAAAATGCAAAACATCCTTTCTCAGCATTAGACTAAACAGAGGGAGAAATATAAACACCTGTCGCGACAGTTCGCCTAATGTCTCTATATCGAACAAGGCTGTATACCATAAAAATGGGTTAATTGATATCAGAAAAAGGTTAAATATTTAAATATAGACTATTCTTAATTTATAAACATGGAAAGATAAATATTCAAATGAAATTTCGACACTTATATATTTCATACAACGTAATTGTAATATCTCTCGAATAATATGACTATGTTAATACAATCAATGTATTGGCGATTGTTCTTTGGCGTTGTTTCCTTGGCTTAATAATAAACATCACTGACCTGGCGACGGCGATTTCTCGGCGATTGTTGTGCTGTCCCTCCTTCGCTGGCGGGCTGATTTCTTTGGCGAATCTGTTAGCTGTGGACTTAAAAAAATACATTAGCATAGGACGTTGGTCTGTGAGCGAAAACCGAAAAAGGTGAACCCGAAAGGAAAAAATGCTCTTAGTTAAAAATAAAATTATTTCAATCCGAAAACGGAAGTAAAAGTATAAAATTATTTAAACCGAAAACGAAAGTAAAAGTAAGGATGTTCCTAGGCAAATGCCTAATGTAAGGAAGCAGGTTGTAATCCGGGCCGGGGCCCCAATTTGTAGGACGGCGTCTAGGGGTAAGTAACTTTAGGGGTAAGTACGGAAAGAATTATACGAAAGAAATAAAAAGATTAATATCTAAACTAACATTTTATTTACTTTTAAACACATAAAGAAAAGACATCACGCTATTTACAATTTACAAAGTTACGAGGAAGGTAAATTAAGGTTTTACTACAGAGCATGGTTCACCTGTGAGATGGGGACTCCGAAATATCCCAATTCGTTAAGCGAATTCGATAAAAACGCGACGCGGGAAAGGCACGACATTACTCGTTCATGTCCGCGGGGGGGTCTGCGAGTGAGCTCCTAATGCTCTCCGAAAAAGGTGACGTCACGCGCGCGCAAAGCTTTCCTATTGGACGCTTACGCCCAACGGAATAAAATTCGTTCAGGTCGAAGTCTCCATCTCTGACAAATCAATTTTCTACATATATATATATATATATATATATATATATATATATTGGCATAAATTGCATACATTGACCGTTGTATTTAATTTGAATGTACTCTGTAGCGAAGTACGGGTATTCAGCTAGTCGTCCATAAAAATGAACCGAGGGTCAACTGCTCCCCTAAATAATCGAACATAGGCCTGTATGATCTCACTCCTATACCTCTCACCAGTCAGGCACCCTTTGTCAGACACATGGAGTGGTGTGCAGCCGTTTGGCTTGGTGCAGACAAAATCAGCAATGGAACAAACTGCAGTGGGTTAATGTTCTCTTCCCAGACGAGTCGCGATTCAGCCTGGATCCTGATTCTTGACGTACCTCACTCTGAAGACCCGCTACATGTTCTCCAACGTCCTAGAAAGAGACCACTATGGCAGCGGAGTTTTGATGGTCTGGCCCAGTCATCATGTTGGATGAGCGCACGACCCTCCATGTGTTTGGCAGAGGCTCTGTGACAGGTAGTGAGGTTTAGGGATGAGATCTTGAAGCCCTATATTCTCCTTTTCAGGGATGCAGTTGGCCCTGATTTCATTCTAATGGCGACAATGGACCTTCAGATTGACAAAAATATGTCCCCAAGACGATTTTTTTTCTTTCAGGAAATGATTCTGCAACTCATCAGCTTTAAATTTAAAAACAAGTATGTTGATCCGATCATTATTAACCGAGTTATAAGTATTCTTTTTCAAACGTAAACAATGGAAATGTTAGTCAAATTAAAACTTTAAATGCCATTTTCTCAAAACAAATTTTCGTGTCGTTTCGGTAAGTTCAAAATGTTCCATGCGTCATCATTTTTCTTGAATTTTCATAAAATTTCATAAAATGATTATTTATATATGTTAGAATAAAACTTAGTAATCAATTCATTATAATATTTTAAAACAACTTAAAATTTTTACAATAAAAATTTTTTTTTCAGAAATTTTACATAAAATGACCTATTTTTGTCGATTTCTTTTCTAGTTTTTTTAAATATGAGTGTAAATAAAATATTACTACTAACTTTTATTATAACTATATAAAGCGAGCTTAAGAGAGAAAATTAGATTTCTGAGACAAAAATTAATGCGCATGGAGCATTTTTAAATAGAGTAATTAAAAAACTGATTTTATTTAATATCTTAATTAGATTCTGATGTTTTTAAATTTAGAATTTCCATCTCTAAACAACACTGTATAAGTATACAAAATTTCACAGCAATTGGTTAATGAATAAAAAAAAAGTTTTTCATGGTCCATTGCCGCCTTAATGGACGACAACGCGCTCCAACATAGAGCTATTCTGGTCTACGAATTTCTGGAAAGTGAGGATATTCACCGGATGGATTGGCCAGCCAGATCTCCAGACCTAAACCTTATAGAACAGGTCTGTGGAGGGCAATTTCAACTCGCTTTCCATCTTCCAGAACCATCCAGGGCCTTAAAACAGCGTTGCTGGAGGAGTGGGATCGACTGCCACAGATGCTCATAAACTGCTTGATTTTCAGTATGAATCCCCTTTGCGAGAGCTGTATAACTGTAAGAGGGGACCATATTCCCTATTAACCCCTTTTTTATATCCATATTGTAAGCTCTGTTTTATTCCTTCCAATGCTGATGAGTCTTACGCACGATCATGCGTCTGTTTTGTAACTGTTGAATTGAGAACTGTTTTTTGCATTATATCAACCTATGTACATACCAAATTTCATTAATATCTGTCCAGTAGTTCTGGAGATTGACGACCCTATCTGAAAATTCTCTGAAAATTGAGTGTAGTTAGTTGAGTTGAGTGCAAGGTCTTCGTCATAAGCTCTCAATTGTACTAAAATTCAGAAAAAATGCCCTATATTTTAAAATGTTTCGAAATTTTTACGGAAATTACATGATTTTTATATCACGTTTGAACTAAAAATATACAGTACTAGCTAAAAATCGCACTTCGCTACGGAGTGCATTCAAATTAAATACAACGGTCAATGTATGTAATTAATGCAAAATAAAATAAATATATATATATATATATTTATAATAAATACGACGATCAATGTATACAATTGATGCAAAAAAAATTTTATAAAAAAATCGTAAGGCATATTTTTATAGACAAAATAATGTAGAAGAAAATATTAAAATTAAATGTAATAGGACATACTAAAGAATATAGTACAATTAATATAGTACAGTTTGAGGAACATAATATCTTTTATTGTATTTTAATATTTTTTTGGATAATGTCCAATCATCTGCCGCATTAGCAAGAAATTTTTTTTTCTCTGTTTAGTTGTTATGACGTGACGATAAATTTATTTAAAGTACCAGAAAAAGAAACCACGAGATCAACACTTAATAAATTAAATTTTAAAAATTAATCTTTAAAAATTCACCAAAAATCAGAAAATTGAGGTAAAGATTCGAAAAATATTTCATTTTAAAGGAATTTGTATGATCTTTCTCGTGATATAAATTTTATAACCCTCAAATTATTATTTTAAATGCAAACTTAAAAAAAGTTAGTAAAACAGATTAAAAATTTAATTTAAAAATATATAAGAAGAGATTTTCAAAAATCTTTCTTATTGCACCCCTACACTATAAGAAGAATCGCCATGCAAAATTTCATCCCTTTAGGTCCAGCGGTTTGGTCTGTGCGTTGTATGTCAGTCAGTCAGTCAGTCAGTCAGTTACGGAACTGTTTTATATATATAGACTGATGAAAAACATGTATTTTTGAAAAAAAGTGCCCTTAATGTAATCAGATACCTCAATAAAGAGACATACTTAGAGCAACAAATTACTCAACTAAATGAAGCATTCTAACTCCCCATTATGAACCGGACACGCAATGTTCATTCGAATCGGCCAAAAACACGATGGCAGGGAAAAAAAATGGAACGTTTGCGTGCTCATAGTGGAAGACAGCGAAGTATGAATTCCTGAAAGACCGCCTATTTCGTTATTCAAAAATTTCCCCTGTCGCATCCATCAAATATGACACTGTAACCCCCACAAGGGGCAGAAGAAAAAGAAATTTCCGAAAAAAAGTTTTTCGGGAGATCATTTCTGTATTACTTACGCGTAATCAGCAGTGTTCTGATGAAGATCAGGAAAAAAAAGGAATGTAATTAAGGACATTATTAATTGCTCTGGAAATAGGATGTCTAAAACCATGGGATTGCTTCCATTAATTAATTTTTAATTATTAACCGCATAATTATTTACCCGGCAAAAAGTTGCATGCGCACGACCCAAAATAGTAGCCGCGAGCATACATCTAAATTAATTGAATAATTTAGGTCTAAAATGTTCACTTATTCTTAAAAAAAGGGGCGTTATTATCGTGTCTTTAACGTTATGGGAAAGTTGAAATTAAAATGCAACTAACTGCACGTTTCTACAATGATTTAATGGCCCCATGCAGAAAATTATTCCGCCGTACTGTATATGTGTACAGATTCTGTTTACCTCGGAATGGACTTTTCGACGATTTGTCATTTTGGGGGGATGTACTTATGTTTATCGGAATGGACTTTTTCCCGAATAGCCATTTTTGGAGAATGTATCTAAAATTAAATCGGAATGGGCTTTCTCATGAATTGCCATTTTGGGGGAAAGTACCCATCTTTCTCAGAGTGGGCTTTTTCCCAAATAGCCATTTTTGGAGAATGTATCTAAAATTAACTCGGAATGGGCTTTCTAATGAATTGTCATTTCGGGGGGGGGGATGTGGGGATGTACCTATGTTTCTCGGAATGGGCATTTTCCATAGTAGCCATTTTTGGAGAATGTATCTAAAATTAACTCGGAATGGGCTTTCTCATCAATTGCCATTTTGGGGAAAAGTACCCATCTTTCTCGGAGTGGGCTTTTTCCCGAATAGCCATATTTGGAGAATGTATCTAAAACTAACTCGGAATGGGCTTTCTCATGAATTGCCATTTTGGGGAGATGTACCTATGTTTCTCGGAATGGGCTTTTTCCCGAAAAGCCATTTTTGGAGAATGTATCTAAAATTAACTCGGAATGGGCTTTCTCATTAATTGCCATTTTTGGAGCATGAGCCTCAGTTTATCTCGGAAAGGTTTTTTTTTCTGTAATGCCATATTTTTGTAGGATGTACCTCAGTTTATATCGAAAAGGTATTTTTATTGAATTGCCATTTTCGGAGGATGCATCTAAAATTAATCCAGAATGAGTTTTTTCATGAATCGCCATTTCGGGGGAATGTATCCAAATATCTCTGAATGAGCTTTTTCAAGAATAACCATTTTCAGTGGATGAATTTCAGTTTAGCTGAAAATAGACGTTTTCTCCATTGCCATTTATGGTGGGTGTACCTTAGTTTATATCGGAATAGACTTTTTCCCTAACTGCCATTTTGGAGGATGTATCTAAAATCCTTGCAAAGTACGTCAGTGAAACTTTGGAGGCGTAATTTTTTTTTTACATTCAGTGACTTTCAGGACTCTAGATTTAGAAATTCTGAAAGCATTTTTATTAAAGGAAAAATTATTATGGAAAAAAGGAATATCTTTTAAGTGATAAAAGAATTGTAATTTTTTTAATAAAGTCTAAAAAAATCCTTTTAAATTGTCCCCAAATATAAAAAGGAAATTATGCAAATAAAGATGAAAGTTCTACAAATATATTAAAATCTAATCAAGCTGAAATTTTTTTAAATAAAATTTTAATTTTCAGGGCTTTTTTAATTTATAATTACATTTTTGGTTATGGCAAATTATGCAAACGCGTTAAGCAAAATAGAGATGTTCTTTTCGGGCTTTTGTGTGTTCTGTCGCTGTCCTGACAACATGTGTTTTTAGCGCGCTACGCCCCTTGTCGTTTTATGTGTGTTCCAGCAAACTCCGGAATAAGTAATTTGTGGGACTGTATCTTCAGAGAATTATGTGTCACCCAACTGTTTAAGCACTGTAAACTGTCCGGCGATTGTGCCAACCAATAAAGAATTTGATATGACTGAATAGCGCCTTGTCAATCAGAACTGGCTTCATGTCTTGTCTCATGATCCGTCACGACTACCCCCCGGATTTTCTGAAACACTACGAGTCCGCCGTTCTGATGTTCTTCGCTTCTTCGGTAGTTTCATCACACACACACACACACACACATCTATATATATAGATACATATATATACACCCCCCCATATATATATATATATACACAACAGTTTAGAATACACTTTTAAAGCACCAGACAAACTTGGGTACTTCTTACATTCAAAATAATATTTTTTAAAGAGACATAAGCAAAGAAAGTCATCTTGGGAAAAAACTGACTTAGGCACTTCTTGTACCAAGCCACACACACAAATATATATATATATATAATATATATATCCATATATATGTGTATACATATATATATATATATATATATATATATATATACATATATATGTGTATACATATATATATATATATATACATATATATGTGTATACATATATATATATATATATATATATATATATATATATATATATATATGTATATATATATATATATATATATATATATATATATATATATATATATATATATATATATATATATATATACTAGCGGACCCGACAGACGTTGTCCTGTTCAAACATTGTAATTCTACCTGAAGTACCCGGTGATGCCCGGGATTTTAAGAATGTTTGTTAACCAAAATCAATTTAAAAATTAACACAGAATAAATAACATAGAAAAAAAAGCATTCGAAATGTTATACATATTAATAATATGAAAACCCAATTAAAAATGTATAAATGTATAATAAACTCCTCAGATTTCATCTATATTCGGTATTTCATCATAAAAAAGCTGAAAAAAATAAAAATAAATAAAAATAGTAATTTAAGAAATTTAAAATAAAAAAATAATAAAATAAAATAAAATAATAATTAAATAATTAAAAAAATAATAAAATAAAAACTGAAATAAAAAAGCCTTAAAAAAAAGCTGAAATAACAGGTCTAGCAAAATTTATACATCTCTGGATTCGAACTCGGTTCGAGAGCATGGTGCTTTCCAAATTGGCGACCTTCCGAATGCGCCACGATAACACGGTGTTCTAGTGGGTAAAGTGAAACATATTTGCTATTGGAAAGTTGTTGTGGGCTGGTGATTATACATGTCAGAGGAGTTTTTAGTCAGAAATAAGTTAGTAGGATAGAAGCTTAGTCTTTAGCTCTTCAATAGACACAAATATATAGGCGAGGGGGATTGCAGTAGCGATTAAAAAAGATCTTGTATCACTTAGCGTGGTTGATTCGAATTTTCCATCGCGTGTCGAGAGTATGAATATGCCGTTGGATCTGATGTATTTTAGAGTATAAAATCTGACTTGAAAGATTATTATTTTCATTTACTATTCTGGTTTAATATATGACTTGAAACTTTTTGATTTTATTTATTTTTATCTTTTCGCTCGCTGTTTGCTAACTAAACCTAACGTGGACTCCATTATCCAGAGGGCAGATTCCACAAACTGTAACAGCTTCCATTTACCGGACGCACCCCCTTATAAATTGTTGGTTTTTTATTAATTAATTAAAAATACAATAACATTTTCTATCGGATCAAATTGTGAATCTAAACCATTCTCGAATCAACTAAATTGCACACACAAAATTTCATAAAAATCAGTCCAGTCGTTTAGGAGAAGTTCAGTTACATACACACGGACAGAAGAAATATATATATAAGATATATATATATATAATATTAAATTCTTCCAATGGATACAAAATGGTTCTTTTTTGGCATCACGAATACTGCAACTTTGCCATTTTTTTTTGCTACCCCAGTGGGAGTTAAAAAAAAAAAGCGATTTTTTTTTTCGAAAGTGGGACTTCAATATCGGCTATCGCTTCCCTGTTTCATGTTCTATATTTAAAGCACGCTATTTTGAAATTATTGGTTGCTGATAGTGTTTGCTTAAGCATTTATATATTTTTTTATCTTTCCTACCGTAGCAGCGTTTTTGCAAAACAAAGTTCATGTCCCTTTCATTTCCATGTAAAGCTTATGAAAACGTTAAATCTAACATATCTTTACGGGTAAGCTAGAACATGGTTTGAATAAAAGTATATTTTACTTTCCGTAATATTCGGGTAATTTTTTTTTTCTGTCGTGATAAAAAAAAGGATGTTTACGTTTCTGTGTTTTCTAGAGCGAGTGATTTTTTTGTTGTTCTGTTGTCATGAGGTTTAAGGCGGGGAGACTATCGGCAAGTAATATAAAACAATTAAAGAGAACTGACACAGTATGTCTTCAATATCGGGGTTAAACTATTGAACATTTTACACAGCAGGTCTGAAAAAATTCAGCATTATTGATTAACATTTTCGAAGTTAAGCTATGTAAAATTTCACACCACAGGACAGATTTAATTCATTATTATTGGTTGACTATGTCAAAGTTAAGCTATGGAAATTTGATAACACAGGACAGATTTAATTCAGTATTATTTATTGGCTGACTATTTCAAAGTTAAGCTATGTAAAATTTGACACCACAGGACTGATTTAATTCATTATTATTGGTTGACTATTTCAAAGTTAAGCTACGAGAAATTTGGCACAACAGGTTTGATAAAACTCATCATTATCGCATAAATCTTTCAAAGGTAGGCTTTGAGAAATTTGATATCACAGTACAGATTTAATTCATTAACATTGGTTGGCTATATCAAAGTTAAGCTATGAGAAATTCGGCACAAGTTTGATAAAACTCATCGTTATCGCAGGACTATTTCAAAGGTAGGCTTTGAGAAATTTGATATCACAAGACTGATTTAATTCATTAACATTGGTTGACTATGTCAAAGTTAAGCTATGGGAAATTTGGCTCAACAGGTTTGATAAAACTCATCATTATCGCATAACTCTTTCAAAGGTAGGCTTTGAGAAATTTGATATCACAGTACAGATTTAATTCATTAACATTGGTTGGCTATATCAAAGTTAAGCTATGAGAAATTCGGCACAAGTTTGATAAAACTCATCGTTATCGCAGGACTATTTCAAAGGTAGGCTTTGAGAAATTTGATATCACAGGACTGATTTAATTCATTAACATTGGTTGACTATTTCAAAGTTAAGCTATGAGAAATTTGGCATAACAGAATTGATTTAGTTCCATATTATTGCTTAACTATTTCAAATGTAGGCTAGGAGAAATTTGATAGCACAGGACTGGTTTAATTCGATATTATTGATTGACTATTTTAAAGTTAAGCTATACAAGATTTGGCACAGGTCTAATAAAATTCATCATTATTTTTTAACTCTTTCAAAGTTAGGCTATGAGAAATTTGGCACAAGAGATCGGAAAAAATTAATAATTATTGCTTGACAAATCTGTGGGATAACTAACATAGAAGATTTGATAATATTCCTCATTTTTGAACTATTACAATGTTAAGTTATGGGAAATTTGACACCACAGGTCTTCAGTCTGAATGTAAAGCTATGAGAAATTTGATATCACAGTTTTCATTAAATTCATTACTATTGTTTAAGAATTTAAATGTTCAGCTATGGGTAATTGGACAACACACGTTTTCATTCTCGTTACTTACGTATGTGGTATTTTCCTCTCCATTTTTTTAAAATCATAAATTATTAAATTCATATTTTTGAATAGCCTTTTTCAACATATTAGGAACTAAAAATTGATTAGCACTTGATAGTGGATACCTCATCCCATCATTTTTTATGATTAATATCGTTTAGAATGTTTTAAGCCTAGCTACATGGTATATTTTAGTCCTAGAGAGGAAAATTATGCTTATATAATAATTGTGCGCTTCGGACCTTTTTAATATGGTAAAACAATGAATTTTATGTAACACTTACTACATTAACTACCAAATCACGATACTGTAAGAAATAATCCAGTGCACTTTACATAAATTTGTTGGGAACATTTTCAGTCATCTCAAGAAATGCTAAAAAATACAAGGAAATTTTTTTAATGCCTATATTCTACCATGACTGCAAAGCCAAAAAATAACTCCCCTCCTCACATCGGAACTACAAGCTCAGAAAAAGAACAATTTTTCAATGTCCATTCAACCACAATTTCAGAGCCATACGTATATGTCCTAGAATATCAACTACAAGTTCATATGGGGAAATTTTTTAATGCCTATATTCTATCACGACTGCAAAGCCATAAACACTAACATAATTACTACAGGTGCACATAGAGGAAAATATTTCAAGGCTTATATACTACCACGATTGCAAAGCCATAAATATAAATACTAACATAACTACTACAGGTCCACATAGAGGAAAATATTTCAAGGCTAATATACTACCACGACTGCAAAGCCATAAATATCCTAACATAACTACTACAAGTGCACGTAGAGGAAAATATTTCAAGGCATAATATATACTACCACGACTACAAAGCCATAAATATAAATCCCTAACCTAACCACTACAGGTCCACATAGAGGAAAATAGAATTTCAAGGCTAATATACTACCACGGTTGCAAAGCCATAAATATAAATCCTAACATAAATGCTACAGGCCCGCATAGAGGAAAATATATCAAGGCTTATATACTAACACGACTGCAACGCCATAAATATAAATCCTAACATAAATGCTACAGGCCCGCATAGAGGAAAATATATCAAGGCTTCTATACTAACACGACTGCAACGCCATAAATATAAATCCTAACATAACTGCTATAGGTCCACATAGAGGAAAATATATCAAGGCTTATATACTAATACGACTGCAAAGCCATAAATATAAATTCTAACATAACTGCTACAGGTCCACATAGAGGAAAATCTTCCAAGGCTTATATACTACCACGACTGCAAAGCCATAACATATCAATTATAGGGTCCCATTCCGCGTATGAATACAACATCTTAGGGGGTTTTGTATTCATACGCGATGAATACAATACCCTCTAACTAAAGAGTCTATTCGACTAAGTTCTTTATTTCTAATAACAGAGTGCGAGACATCACCACTTTTAGGAAATTGACAACGCAAAGAAATCCTTACTTACAGGAATTATTTATTTCTGACAACATATCTTCCAAACTCCAATTAATTAAATTCAAAAATTAAAACTTTTCGGAGCTCGCATTAAAAATAGCATCCAGAACCCCGACTTGGTAATCTGGAGTTAAGACCCTGGAGGTCGCGATTTCCTGAAAGTCAAATTTAATGAAGCGCTCGCATCGGGTCACTGATCCCGAAATAGGTGACTTCGTTAGCTTAATTATACATTTTATTTCCGAATCGGGGGGATCTTTGGAGGAGTTGCAGTTTCATTAATCTGGCGAAAAATCAAAATTATTATCTCTCCCCCAGAAGATGTTTTATGGGCTTTTTTTTATCAATAAGTTATTTCTGTCTTTTCGAGAATTGGAGTGAGTGCTGTAAACGTGAACTCTCGGAGAAATCTTTTGAATCAAAGGATTTTCTTCGCCTAATGAGAATTGGCGAAATTTTTATCCCAAGTCCTTTCAAGGATTACGAGAATCCTCTAATAACCCTGCATCAAAATTTAAAAATATAAAATCATAATAAGGAAGAACAATTCAATGTTTTTCATTGAAAGTCACTTAATTATGACAAGTTTCTATAGGATAAAGCACGGGGTTACAGAGTGGTTTGGCTTTGAAAGGAGGGTTCACATCACGCCACTAAAAATACCACCCGGCCTAAGATGGAGAGGGGCATGATAAATCCGTAAATAGGAAAGTCCTCCCTGATGTCAGTAGGTGGGGGAAAGTAAGAACCCTCCAGACTTCACTGGGGTAGCTCTATCAAAATGAGGGCGGTGCCAGGGAACAGTGTCGACTTACCTGTATGGTGATCCCACATAAAAATAAAGTAGTCAACAAATTACAGCTGTTTAAAGTGAGAATGTCTCAGAACAACTGTCTCCACTTTAGAAACCCCTTGATATTAACTGAGACCAAAACTAGTTGAATAAGACTGATAACAAAAATATTAAAATATTTCCTTCTTTTTCTAATGCGGCAGGCACTTTGTCTTCCGGCATTCGCCCATTCAATACCGTGGTTACTAGTAATTCAATTCACCATTCAATACCGTGGTTAATTGCAAAGATTAGTTGTGGTATCGTGGCCCCACAACTAATCTTTACTATTCGAGAGAGGTTGTTTTAGAGAGAGGACAAAACCTTTTATTAGTGTTAAGCTCTTCTATTACTTTCGTTACTTCGAATTATATACAACTTATATACGACACAATTTCGTACAGAATCCAATAGGCCCTACTAGACAATCAACGTAAGGCATTATAACGTAGAATAGCTGGTGTGCCGATCCTTTCTCTAGCGGTGGCTTCCGGCGCTCTATCTCCAAGCAGCAATTCCTCTGTCCGTCTCTCGTAGCTCCATACATCTGCCTCTGGCAAGTATCTGCTCGACCTTTTAAAATAACTTTCGGATCTTCTCGAACCATCTAGATTTCTTTTCAGAAACTTCAGGAGGTTCAAAAAGAGACATTCACATGGTGTTTAATGATATCCGGTGTCCTTAATGATCATGCGATAAGGGAGAACATTTGAGCTAATGAAACCGTCCTTGCTATTGAAAAAATAACCACTATGGCGGCCCCGAACTAACTCGCTTCACTGTCGAGGATCCGCAATAGCGCAACCGAGTTTGTGTGTTTCTTTCCGTTTCAGATGAGCAGGGCAGAGACGGGGTTAAAGCATTTACAAGCTTTATTAACATTAAAACGGAAGACATTTAACACAGAACTACACATCATGATAAACGAAAATATACATAGAGCACCTCCCGTGCGTCGAAGGCTTTACCGCCAACGTAACTCTCCGCATTCACGCGGGCACCCTTTGAGAACTCCGTCCGGAGTATCCAAAAATCTCTCTCCGAGAGCGATGACCTCTTATAGTGCGTACAGACTTGCACAGCGCTCTCTGCCTATTCCAGTGATTTATGTCTCTGTACTCCCTGCGTCGGATCGCTCGCTCTGGCGGTCCGTATGCATTGCATCAAAGGCAAACTCGAGGTCCCGGGGGTCAAATGGTGACAGTGGGGGCGGGGGACACTAGATCAAGAAACACGAAGTCTTTGGCGGCTTGAATGGGGGGGTTCTAAATGGGGGAATATCTGGAAGACACGTGTTCATTGGAATGGGGGTGGTTCTAAATACCGTGTCTAATGTTACCGTGACTAATGTTGACAGGAGATTCGGGGAGAGAGCTCTGTCCAATGTGAATGCACCATTAGATCTCCCGTTCTCTGTGTTCTCCTCAGTTCGCCGTCGCACCCACGACGTGTCGGCCTTATCTGTCCATGACGTCATCACAGCTCCCCGCCGAAATATTCAGTCTCCCCCGATCATAAACAAGACAGGGGGGTCGCCGACGTTACACCACATTTACTGTCTCTTCCGATAATCAGCCAGGTGGGTCAAGAGGAGATTGTAGCCCCGTTGCTACAACGTTGTTTTTCATGGAAGCACCGTATAAGTGCACAAACACCTTCCCCTGGTGTCATCTCAATTTAGGCAGAGCAACTCCAAGGGTAACATCTGGTGGACTGGGGCCGTCCTCCCCCCCCTCCCACACAAGCATCACAAGGGAATTTCTTGGCCTACAGATAAAACATGCTATACCCGGCGTAGACACTAAGGCATTTAATGATGGTTGTCGGGATGCTTTACTGACGGCAGTGAGCATTAGAAATTTATCTTAACACTAGCTGCAATACTCGGTCAGGCCTGGTAGAATTCAAATTCAAGGATGTTTAATCCAGCAAATATATTTGGTTCAGTGTTGCCAGTAATTCATTTGGAATTATAAAAATAACACAGAATAAATAAGATAATGAAATAAGGAAAAAACAGAATCCATAAGTGCAGAATCAGAAGAGAAAGGAATAACGATAGACCTTTCAAGAAAGGTTGAGTATAAAAAAAATATAAGTTATAAGGGAAGTAAAGTTAAATTTAATTTAACTTTCCGGTGATTTTAATAGCACGAAAAAATTAATGTTAATACCAAGAAATACGGTATAATCAAACATATGTTAAAGCAAATAAGCAAAAACTTATATAATATAAAGTAAAAGTAAACGGTATTGAAAAATACTGTTCAGGTTACATAATTTAAAATTAATAAGCATTCTCAAATCCACCACAACAATACTATCAGATTCACTACACATCTCTATATGTTTGTATAGCTCTGTTGAAGGACAGAAAAGCGATTTAGCGGTTTTATGTAAACTGGCGTTTTATATATAACTTCAAAAATTTCCCCTAATAAAAATTATTTTTTTAAATACTAGGGGCTTCGTCCTTAGGCTCGCTACGTTCGCTCCTCTGTTATGGCTAATAACGAGACACATAGGGGTGATTCTAGGGCAATGTAACAGCCTCCATCCATTTACTGTTGTCACCCTTAATGCGAAGGGCGTTTCATCACTGTTGAATTATCAGCTTTAAAATTCAATTAAAAATCGAAAATTTAAGATATAGATTTGAAAGGAGGTTTATATGAATAAGAAACCTTTCAGCTTCCAGGTGATGTAAATATTTTCTTTGTAAGATTAAAACTCGAGCAGCGTCGATATTACATCCACACAGGGGACGATATTTCTTGAAAAACTGTGTTTCATTTTTTGATGAAAATATTAGTCTGTTTTAATATTTTTAAACAAATGAGGTCCAGTTTGAAAGAGAAATGTCTGTAGTCTTAGATTATTAAAAGATCAAAATTCTACGATCATTTTTTGGCGAGGTATCGTAATCTGAAGATGAAAATGTCAATATTTTCCCACAAAACATAAAATAAAAAAAAACTTTTAAGTCCCACGAAGATGAGACATGTCTTACTTTGTTCCCCACATTTTTCTGCATCTATTGGTATCGGTCTCGACACCATACCCCCAGCGGTTTCAGAGGAGATAGCGTGACAAGCTTTTGACAGCGGCAACAGGAGTTACCTTTTTTTAGAATATAGATAAAGAATTTAGACCCTCCTTTAGTCATAATGAACAAACATTATAATATACTAATGGGTACAGTACAGAGATATTGGGGAAAAAAGAACATGTTAAAATAGCAAACTTTCGAGTTTATATAGTCTTTCAACTCTTTATTTGACTCCTGCAGGTTTAAAAAATCTTCTGTCAGAAAATTAAAAATAAAAAATCTGAAAAAAAAATATATCAACGATAAGAATAAAAAGTAAAAAAAGTTTACTGGAAAATTAGAATTTTCACAGTTCCCGTAAAAGCTCACAAAACTTCTTTTTTCTCTTTCTTTTACTTTAGACATAACTGAGAATTACGAAATAAAGAAAAGTGGGATATTCCATTCTTATAACCGTTCACTCCTAAAATACGACTGTAAAAAAGTTCACACAGTCGCTCTAGAGGTTTGAATCGAAAAACTCTGGAAGTGACAAGAATGATTAATCTATCCCCGGCACAGGAAAAAAAAAATGCAAAATTTGTGAATCGCAAAAGTTTCTTAATTACTTTTATTTAAACTCCGCGATACATTTTTGCCATTTTTTTTTGTCGCACTAGAAAATATTCGCCACAATGGAATTTTTATACTCTGTAGCGCTTTCTTAATAAAAATTCTGACTTAATAAAAATTCTAAAATATCGGATCAATTAAAGCCGGATACGTTCGATGAAAAAGCGATTGGCTGTTGGTGTCTGGATTTTAAATAATTCTTGATTTTTTTTTTCACTTGCTCCAAAAATATCAAATAATTCAAGTTTGCAATTTTTATGACAGTGAGTAATTTGGAGTTATTGATTTTAACACGGGATATGCTTTTTTCGGAAGGTTTTCACTTGAAAATTGTTACGAACTGAAAATGCTTAACCCAAATAATAAAATAAGGATTACAATTCTTAAGGCAGCTATGTACTAACCCCATTGGATTCGCTCACATCAATGTTAATCTATGGAGAAAATTTGTCGCTGATTGCCGAATTGGATTCAAAGATTTTTTAAAAACAATTGTACTCCGTCATAGAGAAAGAAATTTTACATTTGTATACATTTTTCGTTTTTTAAATGGAATTAATATTTTAAAATTTAAATTATTCGGGGAAAAATCTGGTATAGTGTGTTTTAAACGGTCATAAATTCCTGCGGTGGACGAAATTTATAAAATGAATCCTGTAGCGCTTTGCAGAAAAGTTCAGGCTATCTGACAATACCAATTTTATTTGATTATCGGCATTTATGTACCTGTAAATAGTTGACAAAAATATATTTTAAATAAAAAATTGTGGGGCAGCGCTTAACCCCCCCTATAGAGAGCGAGCCATTACAATCCCTCAAAATGTCAATCCTAAGGGGGGTGGAATTCTCGAACTGTTCACTGGATTCCTCCCACTACAAGAGTCTGCAAGAAGAGGGAAAGGGAAATACGATTTTTTTTTATTAGTACATAGAAGCCTTAATCCTTCAGCGGGCGCGCCCGTATGCAAAGTGCAACATTTTCGTAATTTTGAATGGTTTGTTTTTACATCTAAGGTTTGGATGTTCTAAGCAGTTTCTATTTGTAGCTACACCCTTTCTAATGCAGGTCTGATTTTCTGACCCTTGTATTCCTTTCCCTTCATTGTCAGTCGTGAGTTAACCGTGGTACACCAGCGATTATACTGGATTGCAATACGACAAAATTATGAGTTGATGTAGTCGATCCAATGTGCAGCTATTACAAGGCATCCCGCATATCACGACGATGAACAATCGGATTGTTTTTTTAGGTTTTATGGACATAATAGGAATCGATTTGCAAGTTGTCCTCAGATGCATTAAACCAGACAGTTTTGAAATAAGGTGATTGTATTTGCATTCTTAGGGCTTTAATTATAAATATATATCTGTATTATTAACATTTTATATAATGTCATAAAACGCGGAATTATTATTTTCAATTTGAAAAAAAAAGTTTATTACAAAAAGAATAATCAAGGTTGAAAGAGGCGTTGCACTTTGTGCAACGCCTCTTTCAACCTTGATTATTCCATACACTGATCGTTGCATTTATTGCATAGATTGATCGTTGTATTTAATTTGAATGTACTCCGTAGCGAAGCGCGGGTTTTCAGCTAGTATTATATATATAATAGCAGCTGTCTCTGTATAACACTTCCGGGCTGTACTCATCTTTCAATTGAAGCCCTCAGTAAACAAACAGCCGGTTAGGCTTAATTTCAATTTCCGATATGGATCAGAATTTTTTCTTACCTAAAAACTAATATCTCCCCCATCAAATCACGTTTGTTCAGCCTACTTTTCTATAAAACATTCAGAACTAAAAAAAATTGGATTCTTTTAGCTGTATATTTAACAGTTTTTAAAAATCTGTTTACTTTTGCGATGAATTCTGAAAGTAAGCAAACTTGAATGTGAATGAATCAAGTAGCGCAAGTATTCATATCGCGTAGTGAGCTGTAAAAAAATGGATGGCAGTCTACTACTCCAATCGCATGAAAAACTAAATAAATAAAAAATAATGAAATGGTTTGCTTTTACAAGGTGTGGATTAAATGCAATATTGTTAGATAATTCGGGATATTTTTTAACTTTGATATACTTTTTCCATTATGACGTCATCATTAGTATTATGACGTCAAAATGACGGGTTAACTTCTAGTATATATATATATATATATATATATATATATATATATATATATACATAAGACATATATACATACAAAAAGAGTTAAGCAACGATAAGTATTCCTATGTTAATAACCCGCGGTAGTTTCGTCAGAAGAGACTAATTAAATATATTTTTTTTTGTTAACCATCTGAGCCTTTTCCTCTCCCCCCCCCCCCCGAAATCTTTCCCACCTCCCCAAGGGGGGCTCACCCCTCAGGTTGCAAACCCCTGTGTTACAAGTGAGAATACGGCTGCTACAGTCGGAACTATTCAATTTGAAGATTTCTTTCTTAAAATCAAGAATTTTTCGGCGGTCTGGGTAACAAAATTCTTAACAACCTGTCACCCATATAACGTGTAATGGGCCATGTTTCAGTTCCCGCACATGTCTCGAAAAACGTTAAATATGGGTGCAAACTATTCAAAAGAATGTAAACGTTTTTACTGAATGATATCCTTGAAAAATTCTAATTATTCCAACAATCAAAAAAGCAAAAATAAAATATTCTTTTATATTATTCATTAATTTATCTAGTTTCGAAACCACTCGGCAAAAACACACATGCTTTGTACGGGGTATTTCGAGATGAAATAAAAGAAACGAAGATAGCAGGGAGATCAAGCAAGGGTAAATTAAAAGAATTCCTCTCTCAGAACGCTTAGTTGGAACTGCTACACACACAAGAAAAGAAACGGAAAAACTACTTCATTATTAAAGGAGGTGTTGCCAAGAAAAGTTATCTGACATTGATAAATGCATCTTTAATATTTGAAATTACTCTTCGTACTATCTCTGACAGTTCAAACGATAGGCAATTTCCAGAATGTAGGAAACTGCTTGGCACGTAAGAATCGAATAAAAAAAAATATAATTCTTCACAGAAAAATGTTACGTTGTAATTAAGTTTATAGCAGTACCCGTGTTATTTGACGTGCAGAGATACTTTATTTTAACAGTTTCAAAAGCAAAAGATAGTTAGTTCCTTTAAAAGTTATAAACTTGAAAACGTGTTTAAATTGACTGACACATTGTCACACAAATTATCACAATTATCACCGTATATTTACAATTGAAATATGCCTGAAATCGAATCCCGGGCCCTTGTACGTTGACAAAAGTGTTGTAACATTGCACCACCAAACCATTCCTTTTTCAATTCCTACTATTAGTTCACACTCTCTCTATATATATCTTGTTCAAATTTTCAATAGTTAATAAAAGTACTTTTTATTCATCCACTCAAGTTCAAATACATTTATTTAAACATGTAGTGGATGACACTTGATGTTAATACAGTTTTTTCAAATATTAATTCATTAATTAAATTTAATTAATCCATTTTAATTTTAGACCTAGAGCGTCTCTTCCTCTTGAATAGTAATTTCCCTCTTCTTACTGTGTAAACGGTAGTACTGCGGTATCGCGGGCTTCTCCCTTCCTGTAGGTTGCGAGATAGAATCTCCAACCTGACAAACTTTTTCTCTCTCTTTCCCCCCTCCTAATCTCGCACAGTAGGCAAGCTTCTGGCAGGCAATCCAGAGTTATCAGGCAGGCAATCCAGAGTTTTTTTCAATTCCTACTATTAGTTCACACTCAAATTTTTCTTTGTTGACCTAAGTAGGAATTGACTTTAAAAATTTTTTTTTATATATTACATGTTAAATTCAATATAGAAAACTGAACTTCCTTCTCCTCCACATGCTATTAGTAAATAAGGTGCCCTGCAGAATTACAACTTGGTAGGTAAGGGTATAGGGTTTGAGCCTCAAACACATTATAGATAACTTAGTTGATACCTGTCAAAACGTGACGGCTGAATTGTAAATAAATGTACTATTACACAAATTGTACTCAACGCATCATCGCTAAATGTCGAAAACCGTAATATTATTCACACTTTAAATAATCACAAGATAAAAAGAACTTTTTAGGTACCATGTTTTAAAATTTTCTGTTGAATCATATAAACTTGACAATTCTATGTATTAATAAATACTTAAAAAAATTTTTTTAATGAATTTTCCCATCAGCTTGAAAGAAAATGAAAATAATTGGAAGTTAAATTTCGTTTAATTTTTTCGCTCCCGTCCCGGTCGATAGATGGCTGCACCAGTCTACGAAACAAAATTGACTGAAAATGAATTCAATCCTGCTTAAAGATGGCTAAAAGTATTAAAATAATGCATTGTCACCGTGTTCGGAGGTGCTCTAGAAGTTTCAAAAGTCTATCTAGTCGGGAAGTTAATTAAAAATCGATTGCATGATTTGTACGGGACAAACACACACACAAAATACCGTTGCTAAAATTGAAATGAGATAATTGTAAGGCACTTAGTACTGTTTCGTAAAAGGTGAAAAGTATTCGCAACATTGGAAAGTTGTTGGAGTATTTAGTTATTAAAGTACTTTTAATATTCTAGACGCCGAACCTTTTCCATGCAATTCTACTGACACTATACTCGGATTTCAACGGAGTTGAATTCAGAGGACCTTGAAATGCAATTAATAGTGTTGCCAATCCAGTTTTAAATGAAACAAAAACTTGTGGATTTGAGAAATGATGTGGAAACTACTGAAATCGAGGGGCTATCGGGCATAATTCACTTAAATGACGAAAATGAGGAGGTGATTAATTATAATTCCAAACCTAAAAATTTCATTTGCATCTAAAAAAAAGCTGTTTGAAAGTATTTAGTTTATTCTTTCGCCCCTAGATGTCAGCCAAATGTAATCGTATTTTGAATAGTTTTGTATTCATAGATTGTTTAATGGTGGGGTTTAATTTGGCCCACCTAAATGTAGCTAGTTTTTTTTTTTTTTTGTACGATTTGCTAAGTGAGCACTCCTTGTGTTAAAATTTGTGTTAAAATTTGATGAATAAGAAATGTATAATCGAACTTAAATAGGATATAATAAGGTCAAATTTATAAGTCCAGTTGGAACACGGCAAAATAGAAATTAGTTTTGAAGCGGTCGATAGAATTGATGGTTTAAAAAACTTAAGAATTTTTTTATGTTTTAGCACCTAATTAATAAATTAATTAACAAATTAAGGAATTAAAATTGTTGCCACTGAAATAGTTTTAAAAAACAAAAAAAGGTTTTATTAAGAATTAAAATTTTTAAGATACAGGTCGTCGCTTTTTGCGCGGAGGTTGTTTCTATATATAAACGCCGTTTAAGCTCACGCTGTGGTCGGCAGAACATCTCGAATGTATTCATAGTTTGGCAACTCATAGTAATGTTTTGTCTTTCAGCAGAGTTAGTTTTGATTCGATATAAGACGGTTGTGTTCTATTTAGCATCGTGCTAACATCAGCATTGCGATGCTCTTCTGATTTCTATCTACGGTGTGAAAATAAAGTACCTTCCTTGTCTTTGTGTCGTCACGCCACATGATTATTTGCAGCTGTTGTTTTTATATTTTCTGAACTTTAATCCGAAGATTATAACACATGGCTACCTCCAGGTCAAAGCTATCGATGGCTGTTAGGAAGTCCTTTTTATACATATCGTAAATCCGGGCATGAGCTCCATAAAACAGAATTTTAGAAAGAAATAGACTCATGCACTTTATCCGGGAAAGGTTTTTTTCGAGGTGACAAAACGTGAGCTCGATATTAAATATTTTACATAATTAAGTACAAAGTCAGTAGATAAATTTCAGCGAGGTTTTTGTTACAGAGGAAATCTAAAAAAAAAATTAAATTGAGAATTTTACGTCCTTTTTGTTCTATAAACTTAATTTAGAAATTTTAAATCTTGGGCTATCCAGTTTGTTTTATGCTCCAATCGCAAACTTAGGATTATCTTTCCCTCTACTTTAAGCTAGTTTCCAAATTGTTTGTAACACAAAGCCAGTAGAAAAAAATGCGAACATTAATTCTGTATCTATAATGTTCTATAAATTTCCGCTATTAATATAAATCTTCGACTGTCCAATTTGTTTAAACCTAGAATTAAATTTTACCCTAATTTAAATCATTTATCAAACTATTCGTAACATAAATTTAGTAGATACATTTCAGCAATGAATCACAGTTTTTTTTTTATTAAAGCAGGAATTTTAATTCTACGTCCTTTTGTTCTATAAACTTTCATTACAAATTTTAAATATTTGACGGCCCACTTTGTATTAAGTTCGTATCGCAAACCTAGGATCAACTTTTAGTGTATTTTAAATCAGTGATCAAACTTTTGAAATCACAAACAGTAAATACATTTCAGCGAGGTGTTTGTTACAGAGGGAATTTTAACCAAAAAATTGGAATAATACTACGTCCTCATTGTTCTATAAACTTCAATTAATTATGTTAAATCTTTTGCTGTCCAATTCGTTTTAAATTCGTATCGCTAACGTAGAATAAAATTTTACCCTAATTTAAATCAGTGATAATACTATTCATAACATAGTCAGTAGATACATTTCGGCAATGAGGCAGAATCGAGATTTCTGTTATAGAGCGAATCTTGACCGAAAAATTGGGAATTGTACATTTTTATTGTTCTATAAACTTTCATTATTAATTTGAAATCCTTGACAGTTAAAATTTTACCCTAATTTAAATAAGTGATAATACTATTCGTAACAAAGAGTCAGTAGATATATATCAGCAATGAGGCACAGTCGAGATTTCTGTTACAGAGCGAATCTTGCATAAAATATTGGGAATTTTACATTTTTATTGTTCTATAAACTTTCATTATTAATTTAAAATCCTTGAAAGTTAAAATTTTACCCTAATTTAAAGAAGTGATCATACTATTCGTAAGAAACAGTTAGTAGATAAATATCAGCGATGAGGCACAGTCGAGATTTCTATTACAGAGTGAATCTTGCACAAAATATTGGGAATTTTACGTTTTTATTGTTCTATAAACTTTCATTATTAATTTGAAATCC
>OU015490.1:33075534-33098034 GCA_907164885.2 Dolomedes plantarius | reverse complement strand
CGCAAGTCCGATGGCAACCCAAACATGCTCGATGGGAAAAACATCGGGTGAGCCTACCGGCCAGGAAAGGATGTGAATTCCATTGAGGCTGTTCAGAGTGTGGCGTGAGACATGATGCCGGGCATTGTCCTGTTGAAATAACGTGCCGGATTCGGCCTGCACAAGTGGCCAACCCACAGGCATAGGAACTTGTGTTACGTACCGGACCGATGTTAAACTGCTAGTAATGTGCACAAGGGTTGTCCGCTGCCCGAACATGATGCCCCCCCAAACCATGAAGCCCTATGTGGGGCCGGTGTGACGTTCGACGATTTGGGCTGGTAGGTAACGTTATCCGGGATGTCGCCACACATGTCCACGACCGTCATTCCTCCATAAACAAAATCGGGATTCGTCTGAAAACAATACCCGATGTCATTTGTTCGCCCAGTGACTATAACGTCGATACCAAGCCAGACGGGCAGACCTGTTCAGAGTGGTTAGAGGCACCCCAGTGGCTGGCCGCCGTGCATGCATCCTTGCGTCATTCAAACTATTACGGATCATGGAATTATGTTACGCATGGTTTGGCAGGAGTCAGATGCCCCATCTGACAATGGTAGGTAGGTTTGAATATCACTTGCCGTAGCGAACGGGTTCCCACGAAACATTCGCCGAATTTCCCTATCAGTGCTATCTGAATTGCACCTGGACGGTCCACTACCTCTATGCCGTGTTCTCAGATGGTCCTGCGTACATCGTGCTACTTATCGCTGAATTGTACTGACGTCCCGTCCAACACGAATGGCAATTTCACGCATCGAGAAACCGAGCTCATGTAGTTCAAGGATACGTTTTCGTTCCTCAGACAATAACTGCTGGTATTCAGATCACTGGTGCCTCCGAGGCATTTTCTACCCTTCTTCAAGTTCCGTTACAGCAACAATCTGTTACTGATAGCATATACAGAGCGAGCCAGCTACTGGCTTTTATAGCCAAAATCTGGGTATCATGTGACCAGATGCGCACGCGCAATTAATCATTTGCATATGACTCTGACATCTACCAATCCTGTAATTTTCACATCGCTACGCGTATTCCTTCATGGTGATGCAATTTCAATTTTGACGAGTAATATATCGCTCACTCCTTTCAACAACGTCATATCTGAAAAATCGGCGATTTTTAGTTATGCTTGTTTTCAGAATGTCCTGAAAGAGTAGTATATCTCTGCAAGATGGCCATATCTCACCGCTCAATATTGAGCCGCTAGAGATCAGAATTAAAATTTATTTTTAATACATTTCAATGTACTTTTAAACTTTCAAATCACTCTCCTGAAAAATCTTGTTTTTTGAGATATGACGTTGTTGAAAGGAGTGAGCGATATATATATATATATATATATACATACAAGGGAACTTCGATTTGGCGATTAAAAAAATATTGGAAGATTCGAAGTTTTAATTTTACCACTGCAATGCCCAATCTGACAATGTCCGAACGGCTAGGGCGCTGGCCTGCGGTACCAGAGTCTGCGGGATCAAGTCCCATTATTGCCATGGATGTGCGTAGCCGTTTGGAATCGAATTTAAGCTGTAGGTCCCGGTCTAACAAACCCTCGTAGCAAAATTGACCGTAATGCTCTCAGTCAACCAACCCAATCTATCACATGCGTCAGGTTGTCCTTGAGTATATCTGCAAATACAACACCTTCCAAATTTCAACTTTCAAGCATCAAGTTTTCCTTATCAAAGCACGGTTAGTTACTCTATTCAGTTATATAACTGACAACACAAAGAAACTTCGATTAGAGGAAAAGACCGCGAGATAAATTAAATTATTGGCTGAATCAAGAATTTGGTTTTAACACTACGTTGCCTTATTAATCAGATGCATTAAGTCAATTTTTGAGCACATCTGTCAAATACGCTACCACCTCAGCTTGAATTGTCAAGCATCAAGTTCTGCTTATCAAAACCTGATTAACGACATAGCTAGATAAAATAGCTGACAACACAAAGACACTTCGATAAGACGTAAAGCCGAGGGCTAAACAAATTTACTGGCCGAATTGAGTTTATGGTTCTAACATTGCGTTGCCCGATCTATCAGATGTGTGGCAGTAGTTTTGAGTATATCTTCCAAGGAAAATTCTTTCTGAACTTGAACCATCAGACACAAAGTGTTGCTTATCAAATCATGGATAACTATATTTCTCAATTCCGACGTCAAATATTTGACATCTTCAAACTGTTACCCAAAATCTAATTATTCACGAATAATTTTTTTTACAGAAGTTCTTTAGAATCCAGACGAAATAATTTTCCAGAGGTTTGATGGAGGATTGTTACAAGAAGGCGGCTGTTAAGACGACAATGGACCTTCAGATTGACAAAAATATGTCCCCAAAAACAATTTTTATTCTTTCAGAAAATGATTCTGCAACTCATCAGCTTCAAATTAAAAAAAGTATGTTGATCCGATCATTATCAACCGAGTTATAAGTATTTTTTTCCGAACGTAAACAATGGAAATTTTAGTCAAATTAAAACTTTAAATGCCATTTTCTCAAAACAAGTTTTCGTGTCGTTTCGGTAAGTTCAAAATGTTCCATGCGTCATAATTTTTCTTGAATTTTCATAAAATTTCATAAAATGATTATTTATATATGTTAGAATAAAACTTAGTAATCAATTCATTATACTATTTTAAAACAACTTAAAATTTTTACAATAAAAAAAATTTTTTTTATAAAATTTTGCATAAAATGACCTATTTTTATCTATTTCTTTTCTAGTTTGTATAAATATGACTGTAAATCAAATATTGCTACTAACTTTTATTATAACTATATAAAGCTAGCTTAAGAGAGAAAATTAGATATCTGAGACAAAAATTAATCGCATGGAGCATTATTAAATAGAGTAATTAACAAACTGATTTTAATTAATATCTTAATTAGATTCTGATGTTTTTAAATTTAGAATTTCCATCTCTAAACAACACTGTATAAGTATACAAAATTTCAAAGAAATTGGTTAATAAATAAAAAAAAAGTTTTTCATGGTCCATTGTCGCCTTAATGAAATACCATCGCTTTACCCACAGTGCCATCAATCTGTGAGACTCCATAAGGACAAAGCTAGGAGTCACACATCAAAATCCACTGTAAATTTCCTAAAAGAAATGGAACAAAAAACTGGTATCAAGGCCATAATACCCTTCACTGATATCCCTACTAAATCTCCCGATGTATCACCTACGGATTTTTGTGCTTTCGGACTTTTAAAATCTGCATTATCCAAACGTCGTCCCAAAACCCTTACAGTACTCTGGAAAGCTGTTGAGGAGGAATGGGATAGAATACCACTTCTAACACTTCAAAAGGCATTATTATCCTGGAAATTGCGGTGTCGAAAGATAGTTCAGAATAAGGGATGTCAAATAGAACATTTAAAACACAAGAATTTTATGTAATTTAGTTTTGTGAATACAATATACATCGTCTAAAAAATGTGTGAACGGCCTGTGTATACTTTGACGCAATCAATGTCAGTAGTCATCTCGTCTTACCGTCAACTGAAGCTGGCTACGTTCCGGAAACAGAGTGAACTAGGACTTAGTCTCAAAAACGCGGCGAAAAATTTAATTTAATTTTCGCTTTTCCCCATGAGTTTGTATTTATTCCATGTTTTTATTAACTCGCTTTATTGTTTGTTTGTGCGTGTGTTTGTCCAGTACAAATCTTGCAATCAAAATTGTAACTAACTTCGCGACTACCTAGACATTTGAAACTTTTAGAATATCTCACAACACGATGACAGTGCATTATTTTAATACTTTTAGCCATATTTAAGGAGATTTGAATTCATTTTCAGTTAATTTTGTTTTGTAGACTGGTGCAGCCATCAATCGGCCGGGACGGGAACGAAAAGTTAAACGCAAGTTACCTTTCTATTAACTTCATTTTCTTTCAAGTTGATGGGATAATTCATCAAAAAAATTTTAAAAAATATATTTATTAATAGATAGAATTGTCAAGTTTATATGATTCAGCAGAAAATTTAAAAACATGGTATATAAAAAATCTTTTATATCGTAATTATTCGTTTATTGTTACCATATTATTGTTCAAATTGAATAATGTGGGTCTGTCCCTTACTAATGTATCGCTGTGCCATTTTCTTTTCAATATGTCTAACTTTTTTTTTCCTGTCTAACAGCTTAATACAATTTACTCCCAGTATTAAATCACCAGTGCCACATTTAGAAACATATGTCTTTAGATAAATCTCATACTATTTCCAAATTACCACAGTTGAAATATGAATGCTTTAATAACAATTGTTGAATGCCATTATAATCATATCTGTGATGCGCCAAAGAACAACAGATTTGATGCGAAAGCAAATATAATTTTAGAAAAATATATATTACGACAGACATTTAACCCCCCATTTATCCTTGGTGGCGGAAAAAAAAACAGGGTTTGACTTTGTGCCGAATGCACAAAATTGCGTAAAGGAAACCGTTTATTGCTAAATGACTGTCCATATAATCGCATCAACTTCAATTCTCCCACATGCCGTGGAAAAATTTGACAGTGATGGATGCTCCGTTGGCGAGAAAGAGCCGATAGTCACTCCCTTAAGTGACGTCACAAGTCATTGGCTTCAATTTTTTTTCTTTTATCCTTTATTGTGGAGAGTATCCTGAAAAGATTGAGTATGTATTTTCTTCCATTACTTCAAAAATGACCACGGACTGCTAATTTTTGGAAGCATTCTACGAACTGGAATAGTATATCACGTCCTTATTCCGATTGCCCTTATGTTCCTAGTTTTATCCCATATCCATATCCATATATATAAAAAATAAACTAAAATCTGCAACGTTTTGAAATTTTTTTGCAGTGGCGCCATCTCTGTTTACCAAATAGAAATAAAATTTCTTTACAAAAAATGCGCAAAGTTTATTCGTTCTCATCGGCGAGGTGAATGCGGAGGGTATTACTTCGTTCCACTTGTTCTCCATTTGCAATGGATAATGGAATCATAGTAATGATAGATAGAAAAATAACACTGAGAGAAAGAGGGATACAAAAATAGACAGAATGAGGAAGAAACAAAAAGATGGAGTGAGTTTTATAAGCAGAATTTGAACTAGGGCACAAATCAGTCGTCCATGGCTTGAAAGATTCTCTAGGTTACAGAAAACTTTTAACTGAGGTGTTCCATATCATCTTAAGGAAGTTAAACAAAGAAAAATAAAACTCGCGTTCTCGAAATGGATGATTTCGAAAGCTCCAGTTGAAAATTGTGATGATTTCATAGACTCGATTTCACTCAAACTATAGCCATTTCTTAGACATGGAACCCTGTGTTTTTAAACAAACTCAGGGTCCGAATTAGAAAATTTCTTGACTATAGGCACAACTCGGGAGGGGGGGGGGGGGCTAACATTGATGTGGACGTAAAATTTCCAAAATTGCCTTACAAAAAAAAATAATCATGAATCATTGTGAAAGTGCCATTTTACCAAGAATTGGCTATTTGAATCGTAGAAGCCTACAACATTATCAAATAACAAAAAGCAATACAACATACTAACTTCATTAAAACACCAATACTATGCAACCAAAAAAACTTATTTACCCTTATATACACTATAACATACATATGATGAACTAAACATATAACTATACATACGATGGACCAATCAATCAAATTTGAAAGGATTTATAAAAAAATTGCTATTAAAAAGGTAAAATAAAAAAAAATTGAACTTGGAATTTTCTTTTTTTTTCTTTTAAAATAATTTTTTTTTTTGGGGGGGGGGGCAACATTCGGTGGCCCCTAGGCCCGGGCGTATCTGGCCTAATGGAAAATCATGGCCTTCACAAACTAAGGAATCATGGGATTTCAGAGTTTTCCCACAACCCTTTCTCCAGAGAAATTATTAATAATTACACTAAAATCATTAATAATTACAAGATAAAAAGAACTATTTTTAACCATGTTTTTAAATTTTCTGTTGAATGATATAAACTTCACAATTTTATGTATTAATAAATACTTTAAAAAAAATTTTTTTTGATGAATTATCCCATCAACTTCAAAGAAAATGAAGTTAATTGAAAGTTAACTTCCGTTTAACTTTTTGTTCCCGTCCCGGCTGATAGATGGCTGCACCAGTCTACAAAACAAAGTTAACTGAAAAAGAATTCAAATCTGCTTATAAATGGCTAAAAGTATTTAAAAAATGCATTGTCATCGTGTTCTGAGCTATTCTAAAGTTCCAAATGTCTAGCTAGTAGGGAAGTTAGTTAAACATCGTTTGCGAGATTTGTACCGGACAAACAAACACACACAAACAAACAAGAAAGTGAGTTAATATAAACATGGTAATAAAAATAGATACAAATGGATGAGATCTATGGAAATTCATATCAGATGAAGTTATATATGGGTTATCATAAACTTTGCCTTGTAATGTATGCTTCCTTTTGAGTTTTCCTACCAAGTCCTTGTATAACGCAGACATTTTTCGTCTTTGACTTTTTGTACCAGTTTCAAGACAACATCGGTCAGGATGGGCGGTTATGGAAGTTCTAATCTATTATGGTATGGAACCGGGGCTCCTCAATTGTTAGCACGTCTGGATTCGGTACTGAGGTTGTAGTCCCGATAGGCGCCATTGAATGCACTTCTTTACGCCGGGTATGGACAATAACATTAATTAGGTAAGCCAGAAAGTTCCACCGTGGAGTTTGTAGGGGGAGAAGGGTAGGAGCCCCATAGATGTCGCCCCTGGTGATGCTCGGTCTAGTGAGGTGCCACAAGGGGGTGATGTTGGTTCACCTATAATGTAATCCCATTACATCTAACCAACAATTTCGCGGAGTAGAATGGATGAAAGTCGAAAGACTAAAGAACCTGCCACGTTAAAAAAAGAAATATCTTCTGTTAATACATAAGACCCTTTAAGAGGATTTAGCGAGCTTCAGAAATTTCGCCAATTAGTGGATGACGTCGCCAAATTTATCTGTCTGGTACTTTATCCTTTTTCATAATTTTTAAAATTCTGATATTCTCAGACAATACTTTTCTCAAAGCGTCAATTTTTTTTATTTGTTGTTTTCTCGTGTTTAATATTTTTATATATGTGTTATTAAATGTTTTGAGTACTTAAAGTGTTATAAGTTTCTTTTTAAATTTTAGGCCTTGTTTTAGTGAGGTTTCTTTCTATTATATTTGAAGAGTTAAAGTGAAGTTTTTTATACAGATTTCACTTTAAGGATTTATTGAGTTTTTGTTACATGAGTTACTAGTGTTATTTATTGAGTTTTTACCTTTTTTAAAGTGATTTTTAAGAGTTATCCTTGTTTTTTAAACTCCTACACTTTCAAGTCTAGAATACATCGTTTCCCTCGCTATTAAGGGGGAACAATAACGCTTATGAAACAAATACAGCAGAAATATAATTGAATCTATTCCGGATTAAACTGTCAATAAAATTTATCAGTATCATTTTGTTGTTTTCGCAAAAACTGGATCTATTAAGTTGAGTTGTAATAAATATTGTTGGAACCCATAGAGTTCTATTGTATTTATATGAAAAAGGGTTAAATATTTTTATTTCATTTCCCATTTTCTGATAAGTTTCTGATAAGTTTCCGATAAGCAAATTTCGTTTAATGTTCTGCGCTAGTTTTTTTAATATCGTTAAGTGATTTCTATTTCGTTTGTTAATTTGTGCTTTAAACTTATCTCTTTTTTCTTTAAATGTTTGTAAATTGTTTTTGAGAATAGTAGTTTGGAAGTTCTGTATATTTCAACAATCACAGATTTCACCTTGCTTTCCACTACCGTTCAGTGATCGGCCATTTTGGGCGTTGTTCTTGTAAAGTTTCGCCGCACGAAAATGCCGTAATTTAAATACAGTGTAACGAAATTTAGATACAGTTTAAATTAAAAGAATATTTAAGCATGGTAAAAGTGCAAACGTTGGTTTACTTCAGGTTTTTTTGTAGTTATGATTGACAGGGCCTTTTTATCGCATGGGCAAATCGGGACTTTGCCCAGGGCCCCCTGATGCTAGGGGCCCCCAAAACCCCCTTGGTGTATGAACCTAGTACTTCTAATAGTATGTATAGTCCATGGATAGTTCTTATTTTTATAAATGTTCGTAAGGGGGGGCCCCCAAATAGCATCTGCCCAGGGGCCCCCAGCGTTCATAATCGGGCCCTCATGATTGAGATATGTCACTTACCCTTGAAACCTTGAATATAAAACATATATAATTAATATATAGATAAAATATGTATGTTTGCTCCCAACACCAACACACGCACAAATATATATATCACGACTTAGATTCATCTTAATTGGGAACAAGTCATTTTTAAAAAAATAAGATGGTAGCACCAATCAAATCATTGCAATTGGTTTTTGTGCAAAGATCCCCGTAATGCAGTAATACGCAGTGGGGATACAAAAATTAAATGCAGAGATTTGATTGATGGGGTGCCTTGAAGTCGTATACTGCTGGGTGAGAAGTTTAAGAAATGGCGAACCGCCATTGTGAGGGCTCAGGTTTTCTCTTGAGTTAGGAAAGGAATAAATAATTTAACCATAAACTGAAGTGTCATTTCTCCCAGTTTTCCGCCAAGACTGCTTAAACAAGAAAAATTGTTATGGCCAGAACCGAGGCCCGTCATGGTCGAGCAGGATTGGATACCGGTACGGTGGAAACCAATGAATTGTAATTAAACTCTAGAAATAAAATCAACAGATTCAATCAAAATGAAACTGTGACCAAATCTTTCTTTTCAGGATCAGAAATCTCCATGTGATGCATAAAATCGCTAGTTGAACAGTCGTCTGATAGCTAGCCACTGTGTACACACTGTGTACTCTTATGGTATTTTTTCAAGCAGAAAGGATAGTTTTCATTAGCAGCCTACGTTTCTCGTGCCGCCCGATCATTAAGAACCAGATGTCGTTAAGCACCGTGGGAGGTCTCTTTGGAACCGCCTGGAATTTCTGAATAGGAGTCTAGATTGTTCTAGAACATTCGGAAGGTGTTTAAAAGGGGTCGAAGACATCCTGGAGGAGCAGAGGTCCAGGAGCGCCAGAGAGACGGACGGAGGAACCGCTGATCAGACAGAGAGCAAGGGGGCTATTGCAAGAGGAAGGATCGAGGGACTCGGAATTCTGCGGGAGAAGGCTTTCTGTTGATCGTCTAGCAGAGCCGGCTTGATGCTGCATGTAACTGTATTGTAAATACTCTCTACATAATTTATAGCAACGGAAATGATAAAAGAGCTTAATTCGAAAGAACGCCTCTGTCGTGTCTCGGAAACAAGCTCTGAAGTGCAGCTGTGAGGACCACGTTATCACAATGAGCTTTTATTGTCAGGAGGGTTTATAGCTTTAATCCGATTATCGAAGGGGTCCGTGACTGTGAAAAGGTTAGGAACCAATGCTCTAGAGCAGTGGTGCACAAACAGTGGGTCACAGAAATTTTTGGAATGGTATGGGAGAGTTTGAAGTTAATTTAAATCTTAGTGATTTATTTAATTAGAAAATATGCTTTAAATTGTCTATAATTACATATTTTTGATAATTTTGTTTCTATTTTTTATACGTTAAAAAATATATGATTTTGTTAAGTAAAGTGTCAAACAGCGTCAAATATTATCTGAGGTACAGGGTCATCCTTCTCAGTCCTGTTTTTATCTATTTTAGTTTTACACTAATAAATGAAGTTTATAATTTTCAGAGATTCAACAAGAAGCTTATAATTTTAAATAAAAGTTCAATTTAAAAATTTAAATTTTATTAAATTAAACCTATATGTATACAAAATTAATATTTAAATACTATGAACTTTAAGTCACACGAGATTTGCCAACTACAAGTGCAGGAAGGTAAGTGAGACTTTTTTTATCGTTATTATGCAAAGAAACTATACACCCAAAATTCACATTTCATTGATTTTTAAAAGAGTTTGTCAAAATTTTTTATTTCAGTTTTGGATTTTGACATTTTTCTAACTGTTTTTTGTTTTAAATTTTCCTACTATCAAAAAACATTCATTACGGTAGACTTATTTTATATTTAAAAAAAGTGGGTCATCGTCGAAAAAGGTCTGTGTACTTCTACTGTTCTAGAGCATTGGTGCGCCAAATGTGGATCAAAAAAGTGGGTCGTGGTCGAAAAAGGTCTGTGTACTTCTATTGCTCTAGAGCAGTGGTGAGCCAAATGTGGGTAAAAAAATGGGTCGTGATCGAAAAAGGTCTGTGCACTACTATTGCTCCAGACCAGTGGTGCGCCAAATGTGGGTAAAAAAAGTGGGTCGTATTTGAAAAAGGTCTGTACTTTTACTGCTCTAGAGCAGTGGTGCGCCACTCGTTACAAACTCGTCGGACGAGTTTGTAACCATTTGCGCCGTGTGCGTGGCTCCATTCAATTACATAGGTTACGACTCATCACGGACTGGTTTGTGATTGGAGTCAGTTATCAGTTTCTTTTGAGTTGTTCCGTGTGCAGACGGCCTTAGTCCCAAGGGCCAAGACCTAGTAGGTAGGTAGATCATCACACCAACATACTGTTGTTCTGAATTACGCGCAAGTTTTCGTTTCGGAATTTGCCGGTGAGTGAGATATCTATGGCACATTATTAATGTTTAATTTCATTATGTAAATTACCAATGTATATAAGTTATTGTAAGTTTTTAAGATAAATGTCATATCATTAATTGCTGTTAAAATGTTCAATTTCATTATGTATGTCAGTTATGTTTCTTAATTGATCGTCAAATAAAAAACATATGATTATTATTTTGTATGATTTAGTTACATTGTAAATTTCCCAATGTAATCAAAATAAACTATGTCGGGCTGGTGTTGACCCGCGGACCGTAGTTTTCAGAACCCTCCTCTAGAGCATGTATACAAGTATACCACGGGTAGGCTCCCTCTATGAAACAGACCACTACTTTTGCATATTTCCGCTTAATACAGTTACTTTTCCTTAAGTCATTTGTGTATGATCCTTCTACATGCTATGTAAGAAAACTTATTTTTTAAATATCTCAAATTTAACATTCATTTTTTATTCACATCCAATTGTGAAGGGGAAAAGTTTGCAGCCCCAAAAATGTAAACTTTTTTCTGGGCAAAAATTGGAAAATAAGCCGGAATCCGGCGAAGTCAGGGAAAGGCGAAAGAAAACAATTACTTTCTGTAACACAATCAAACAATACCGCCTTTTATCTGCCATTTCTCATTTAAAGATTTCGCGGCGCCTGACAGTGATGGATGGTCCCATTTGTAAGAATTGGTTTGGAAGGCACGCCCATTTGCGACGTCACACACACTTTTGACGCCGTGGATCCTTTTGTGCCGGGCCTGGGTATCGGTATCTGTCGGGCGGCGTTTTCCAATAGCGGTTTCCGCATTCTGCATTTTTACAGCCGCATTTTCATTAGCCAAATGTAAAGAAAACGCTCGCATGAAATTTCTCTATTTAATCTCCTCTCTGCGAGGAATCGGGTTGCATACAGTAATAAGTGGACCATCGCTAAGTAATCCAATGGAACATTTTGATGTATATACTGGGTGTCCCAGAAATAACCGACGATTTGAAAAATTAATTAAAGAAAAACGGAAGGTGATAGAAATGTACTGTTTGCTGCATTCTGCTAAAGTAACGAGGAAATTTATTCTCACCAATTTTCAAAATTAGTTACAAAGTTCGTCAACAGATGGCACTGCTGACTGGTAAAAACTATAAAGCAATGTTTTCATAATAACCACCGTTTGCAGCAACAGCGTGGCGCAGTCTGAGGACAAAATTCGCAGACGCCCGTGCAAACATTTCAGTTTGAATGTTCTGACAAGCAGCAGAGATGTATTGTTCCAGTTCATCTACAGTTTGTGGATTGTGACGATACGCCTGGTCTTTCAAGTACCCCCAAAGAAAAAAAAATCGCATGGTGTCAAATCTGGCGAATAGAGAGGCCAATCCATGCCACTTTGCGCATACTTCTTGCTTTGAAAACATTGTTTTATAGTTTTTCCAAGTCGGCAGCACCATCTGTTGACGAATTTTGTAAAAAATTTTGAAATTGGTGAGAATAAATTCCTTGGTTGCCTAAGCAGAATACAGTAAATGCGTACATTTTTATCACCTTCCGTTTTTCTTTAATTGATTTTTCAAATCGTCGGTCATTTTTGGGACACCCGGTATATAATTCAATTAGAGATAGAGCTGACACGTCATTTTTTCTGCGTAATCATCCTCGTTTTCAATACACTCTTCAAATAACGTTGCAGTTGCTTCCTGGCTACATCTGAAGAAGTTTTGAGGTTACGCTTTGATTGGAATGCACCGCTGTTTTAAACTCGGCTTTACTCCAAGTTCCCTCAGTTTGTCGATCCGAGATCCAGACACATTGTAATCTGAGGGAGTCTGAACAGTGCTGTATGGGAAATGCTGTAACAGCTGAAATCTTGCTCTCCGAATGGTGTCAAGGATAGCATCGGCTGTATCGGGACATGCGCTATCATGAAGGAAATCTCCTTTAGGAAAGTGCCCTTTTCAACGGCTCAGTATTGTTGGCTTCAGCTCCTCCTCCAACATACCTCCGTAACAATGGCGTATGTGTTGGTACAATACAAACATCCAATACAATTTCCTGGCTGGAACATCTAAAGTAATGGAACTGTTTTCAGGAAAAACGACGTCACCGTGACCCATCATCTCGTCAGAGACAGCGGTGTGAGAACGAGCAGAGGGTTGTTTATCACGGAATGATGGTGCCAATTTTTAGGCATATATACCCACTCGTACATCGTTCTTTCCCCATGCAGACACCCACACATTGCCACAACATTCATCTGTGAATTTCACGAGGTTTCACACCCTCTGACCACTGAAATCTGATCACTACTCGCTGCTCCTTTGCAATGCAAACTGCTACGGTCACGCCGTTTCGCATATACTACCCTTCCAATTTAGAACGTTATACTATCCATGTAATGGTAGAGTGCCAACAGCTTTACAGGCTCTGATTTTCCATTAGGTCCTATAGGCCCGGGCCTAGGGGGCCCCCCAAAATTTTTATTTTCAAAGAAAAAAAAGAAAATTCCCAATTCAATTTTTTTTAAATTTTACCTTTTTTAATAGCAATTTTTTTATAGATCCTTTCAAATTTGATTGATTGTTTCATCATATGTATAGTTATGTGTATAGTTCATTATATGTATAGTTATGTGTATAGTTCATCATATATATGTTATGTGTATTAAGGGATTAATAAGTTTTTCTGGTTGCATTGTATTGGCGTTTTAATGATGAATATGTTGTATTGCTTTTTGTTATTTTTTGATAATGTTCTAGGTTTTTACGCTTCAAATAGCCAATTCTTGGCAAAATGGTACTTTCACAATGATTCATGATTATAATTTTTGTGCCTTAATTTTGGAAATGTTACGCCTACATCACTGTTAGGGGGCCTCCATCCTGAGTTGTGCCTATAGTCAAGAATTTTCTAAATCGGGCCCTGCATCTTTAGCAAGAATTAATCTTTCATGCGCGGTGGTTTTAAACCCTGGAGAATTACAGTAAATTAAGGAACTACAGTCATTCTCCCTTTACTTTTTGAACCACAGTCGTATTAAGGAACGGTATAACAACTTTTCTGCAAAACATTCCCTATTTCATCTACTTTTTTCGTCACTTAAAACTCCACTAGCTAGCCAGGAAATCCTGATTCACTTGCTAACTCTTACTAGCGTCTGTCATCACAAAAGAGCGCGAGTATGCATGTAGATTGGTTAGTTGGGAGCGCTATGGTCAACTTTTTCTGTATGAAGACAAACAACACCAGGACCTACAGTTTGGAGTCATGGTTACAAAAATCCGTGTTGACAGGGGAACTCGAACACCTAGAATTCGTCCCTTATTGGCAGTGTCCTAGATTACTCAGAATTAGTTACGGATAGAATGCGTTGTATCTTTTAATTTCAGGCTCCAAAAATGGACTTTTTAATCCCGTTAATGAATTGGTGGACATAATAAGGATATCGATTTGAAGTGATTAAAGTAGTTTCTTAAAGTAATCACGTCACTAAACATTTCGAATGGTCGTGGAGCCCTCGTGCAAAGGAAGTTGATTTTAGCTCTTCAAAGAGACCAAATCAAATTGTTTATGCGTAATAGTTAATGAGTGAACGTATTTGTGTACGTCTGACATTTCCTGTTTTTTACAATCCGTATCTCCATACTTGATTCGTTACGTCTTTTACTGCATTCCAAGTGATCAGATTTACGGTTATTTACCAAATGTATTAATAACTTGAATCATTATTTATGATTAAATTATCAATTTACATCACTAATCATTTGTGATTTAATTAACTATTTAAACCATTAATACTTAGATTTAATTCACCATTCAAATCAGTAATCATTGTCGATTTAATTTACCATTTAATCATTAATCATTTATAACTTAACTGATCATTTAAATCATTAGTTGTTAACGATTAAATTAAACGTAGAAATCACTACTTACTTACAGCGAGTAAACATTAAAACCGTTATTCATTTCCATCAAATTAACCATTTAAATCATTAATCATTTCCGTTATATAAACATTCAAATTAATAACAATTTACGATTTATGTAACCTTTTAAAACATTATTCGTTAATTGATTGAATTTATCATTAAAATCATAAATAATTTACGATTTTCAAACTATTTTACCCACTGTTAATTTACGATTAAATAACCATGTTAAATCGTTACTAATTTACTATAATATAACCATTTAAAAAATTAATAGCTTACGATTACTTATCTATCTAAAATATTATAAAACCGTTTAAATCGTTAGTAATTTACGATTACATAACCATTTGAATAATTTATGATTATATATTATTTTAATCAGTAATCGTTTATTATTGTATAAACTATTGGAATTCTTAACATTTTTCGATTAACTTGATCATTTATAATCAGCATCATTTACTTTTAGATAGGTCATTTAAGGGATCAGGTACCTTTAGAAATGACAAATTAAGGGAAACGTGACCTTTTGTTCGATTGCAATAACTCCAAATCTAATATCCTTATGGATATGAAATTTATAACACACATTAAAAGAGAATTACTCTTTCAGATGAAGTTCTGAAAAAGTATCGATACATATAAAATATTTTAAAATTTAATTTAAAGTACAATACTTTTGTTTTAAAGGAAATATTCTTACTGGCATTGCGCACAGCATTACTACCTTTGAATTGACACAATGAGTCAATTTTTTTTAATGAATAGAGATATACACTCAAACCTGTTTTCATGTGGTCTTTTTTTGGGCTTTTTTTGTGCGGTATATGAAAATTTCAATCAAATTAGAACATAATCGACCAAGTTATCAATAAAAAAAATAGTAGCTATGATCGGCCATTTAGTTTTTTCGATTTTTGATATTTCATCACATTATATATATACTAACACTCATTTGCAAATAAAATGCAGTATTGCGTCAGCCAATTACATTACATATATATTGAATTATATAATCGCATTTATTAATTGGCGTCCTTCAAAGAGCTTTCATATTCCTGGACCATTAAGATAAGATCCATTTCAAAGCGTAAATTGAAGGTAAATTTATTATTTTTTCTTTTTAGATATAAATGTTTAGGAATTTTATTTTATTTTTAGACATAATCCCTGAAAATGAATAAGGGCAAAAACAAAGCGAAGAGAAAGGCAATTTCTTTAGAAACCAAGACTGCGATTTTAAAACGAATAGCAGAAGGGGAAGGATTCACAGCTCTTGGTAAAGAATTTGGATTAGGCGAATCCACTATAAGAGGCATACAAAAACGTGCAGGTGAAATAAATAAATCTAGTAATCGTGCCACAAAAGAAAGTGCTAAACGAGCATCGTATTCCAGAAACATTCTGATAGAGAAAACGGAAAAGGCGCTCATATTGTGGATTCAAGAATTAACTCATAAACGAATTCCCATTGACGGAGAATTAGAAAAAGCTATACGGTTTTATAATCAGCTGAAGGATTTAGAGCCGTCTAGTTCATCGTCTCACATTGGAAGCTCGAAATTTTCTGCAAGAAATGGCTGGTTAGTCCGGTATTTACGATGACACGCACTTCACAATCTGAAGATAAAGGGCGAAGCTGCATCCGCTGATGAAACAGCCGCTAAAAATTATTCTAAAGTGTTAGCAAAAATTATTGAAAACGGTGGATATTGCCCGGATCAAGTATTTAAGGCTGAGTATTTAATTCCTAGTTATTTCGTAAGGTTTTGAGTTATTTTTCTACGTGAGACTTTTTTTTTGCGGTCCTTATTCACAGCATAAAAAATACTTTTTAAATGTGTTGCGTAAAATAATTTGTATAGCTACTCGTGAAGTTTTGTGCGATTTTTTTATGCGTTTTCTTTTATGCGGTCCCTATTCACCGCACATAAACGGGTTTGAGTGTAATGTGTTATTAAAATGACGAACCACAGAAAACATAAAATGTTTAGTTACTGTAAAAAAAAAAAAAAAATTTTTAATTTGAAATTTTGAATTTTTTTTTCACATAAAAAAATTGTAATTCTTAAATTCCTAACTTGAGAAATTATCCATTTCAGATTAATTTAATCACCTAAATCTATAATAACAATTGATTAAATCGATCACAATTAATTCAGTAATTGGTAACTGACTACTTTCGCCATTAAATAAATTCATATTTATGAATCAACATCTGTATATAAGAAAAAAATTTTACTACTCCACATATAGACATCTTAAGGGTACAGTGGACCTTCAAACCTAACTTTTTTTGTTTTGAATGGATTTGCCTGAAATTTGAATATGTGATTAGTACCATAGATATGTAAAAGTGGTTAAAATTTAATGATGAAATATTAATAATTAATGAATAATGAATTATTAATTATATCAAAAATTGGCCTAATTAAAAATGCTCCATTCGCATTTCTTTTGCATATAATATGGTAATTCTTATTTACAGGATACCTTATAGAACTAACAATGAAACGTATTGCTTATTTTAAGCATTCATTAAAAATATAAAGAGAAAAAAATAATAGTGAAAACACCCTTTTTATTACTCAAAATACCTATAAATCATCTTTTCCAAGTACAAAATTTAGAAATTCTGAGCTGGGAAGCATAATTATTTTCAATAAGATTTATTTGATATACAGTTAAGTATATAAAACCTAAATTTCAAAGCAATACGATAATTAGAAATGCGCCTGGAGCAGTTTGAGTATTCGTATGACATGAAAATTTTTATTTTGAGAAAAACACATTTAAATTTATTGCTATTAGTAACCACATAATATCTAAATTAAATACAAATGCTTATAACTAGGAGAGTAATCACAGAAATTAAAAATTCTGTTTGCAACACATTCCTACTCGTCTGTAGTTTCACAATTCAATAAAATTTTTAAAAAAAATTTCACAATTTTAAAAGTCCACTGTCCCCTTAAGACGTACAGTGTATTCTTTTTTCGTAGAGGAAAAGAAAAAGGCAAAAGATATGCTGTCACTCATTCACCCCACTCCGTAGTACGAGGAAATAAAACATGAATGGAAATCCTTCCCTAATTAAAAAAGAAAGAAAACCGAAGCAGGAAACCCGTGTAATCCTTAAACCGAGTGAATAGCTCGATCTGAATGGGTTTTCAGAAAACTTATACGGCTTTGAATATTCGCGGAAGTTCCAGACAGTGATGGATGCTCGTAAGGGGAAGAGTATCCCATTGCGTCACTGCTGGAATGACTCACCGGCGCCACTAAATCACCGACATTGATTTGAAATTTGTTGTTGGACGTCGCAACTCTGATACGCTTAGAATTCATACGTTGATGTGTATTTTGTGAAAAGTTATTAAAAAACCTTTGCAGGGTTAGCATCGCTAGGTAACGGGATAGTTTTTAAGACAGGAGAAAAAAAAAACTAAAAAAACAGCCGACAGGTGGCGCTGACCTACACAAGTCAACGGGTGTATCATCCCGGGTGTATCTATCTGGTCCATCCAATCTTTTGGAACCGTGACAGTCAATTCGAAAACTCTAAGAACGGCCTTAACTTAGTTCTCCTTCGAATTAAAATTGTTTGCATTAAATGGTTTAAAAATATATCGGTAAGAAACAGAAAAGAAACCGTAATAATTGAAAAGACTAGAATTTTCACTGCAAAACTATTTAGCTTATTTTATATATATATATATATATATATATATATATATATATATATATATATATATATATATATATATATATATATATACCGGGTGCGTCATAAATTCGTGCAAAGTTAAAAAATTCATAATAAAAAGTAATGCTCGGAAAATTTTTGTGGTATGAAGAGAGAATCACAGAGATAAATCTCAGTAAGTCTTGTGTAATATACTTGACCACCTGTTTATCATACAAAGGGGGGTCACCCAGTGTTTATAAATTCGAACAACAGTGAGCTATTTTCTGGTACAAAATGTTTATTTTGCTGTTATTTATTAATTCAATCAGAAAATTAAATACCGGGTGCGGAAAAACTCCGTAAAATCTTTAAAAATTCACAAAAACTGGATAAATAACCAAAATAAAAAACCTTTGCAGGGTTAACATCGCTAGGTAACGGGATATTTTTTAAGACAGGAAAAAAAACTGAAAAAGAGCCGACAGGTGGCGCTGACGTACACAAGTCAACGGGTGTATCATCCCGGGTGTATCTATCTGGTCCATCCAATCTTTTGAAACTGAAAGATGCGATCCGCCGAGAGGTGTCATGTATACATTCGTACTTGCTCCACTCTGCCGTTGCTGGATTTGTGACTCGCCTACAATGTATTATCTCCTGTGTTGGGGGTTTTGTGGAACACCTACTGCTGTAATAAACGATTTAGAGGAATTCTTTTAGTTATTTGCGCATCTTTTTTTACTTGTGTACGTCAGCGCCACCTGTCGGCTGTTTTTTGAGTTTTTTTCTTGTCTTAAAAAAAATCCCGTGACCTAGCGATGCTAACCCTACAAACTTTTTTTTATTTTGGTTATTTTTCCGATTTCTATGAATTTTTAAAGTTTTTACGGACTTCTTTCCCTCCCGGTATAAGTTAATGATACAATGGTAATTGAGACCTTCACAAGCCAAGCCGGTTAATTCAACTTTTTGAAATTTTTGTGTCAAAGCACTTGACTGACCCCTAAATATTTATAATATACAGTGGTACCTCGACTTACGAGTTTTTTGATATACGAGCTGCCAGTTGGCTGATTTTTGCTTTGAGTTACGAGCTAAAATTCGGGTTACGAGCCAGCTTCATATACCGCACCGCTAGTTTGCGCAGTGAACGCCATGTAACGTTCTAGTCAAAGCAGCACGCGAGTAACGTATAATATTTAGAACCTTTGTGTACAATTATTATACATATTATTCTAAGACTACTTTCCAGTCTTAAACTGAGAGATTCACTCTCAATAATCATCACATGGGGCAGCTTGCACTGCCCATACTTGAGTCTCCCTCCAAACAACGGCCAACCTCTCAGTTTCAAAACATTCTAAAAGGGGGGATGAAACAGACCTTATTGGACAAATTTTTATCGAAAACCCCTACACATGGCAGTGAGGAAAGCGTGGTGAAAAGGGCAAAAATCAGCGAAAAAGAGTAAATTATTCAGTTAAGCCTTTCTCCTCCATCTTCGTCAGCATCTTTAAGTCGTCTGATCCTCAAAGTAAATTTTGTGCATTATAATTAATAAAAGCAGGTCATTGCAATACATTCTATTGTAGAGTGTTTTCATACAATATTCATTATTTATAGGTGCATATTTCTTATTTAAAAACATGCAACAAATAATTACACCATAAAAAGAACTTTTTATGTACCATATTTTTAAATTTTCTGTTGTATCATATAAAATTGACAATTCTATGTATTCATAAATGATTTTTTAAATTTTTTTCAATGAATTATCCCATCAACTTGAAAGAAAATTAAATTAATTGGAAGTTAACTTGCGTTCAACTTTTTGTTCCCGTCCCGGCCGGTAGATGGCTGCACCAGTCTACAAATAAAATTAACTGAAAACGATTTCAATCTGCTTAAAGATGGCTAAAAGTATTAAAATAATGCATTGTCATCGTGTTCTCAGCTATTGTAAAAGTTTCAAATGTCTAGCTAGTCGGGAAGTTAGTTAAAAATCGATTGCAAGATTTGTACCGGACAAACACACACAAAAACAAACAAACAAGAAAGTGAGTTAATAAAAACATGGTAAATATTTCGGTATTTTGGGTTGTCCGGAACGGAATAATGGCATTTCTATTCATTTCAATGAGGAAAATTGATTTGACACATACGAGTAATGTAAGTGACGAGCTCCGTCAAGGAACTAATCAAACCACCACTGTATTTCTCCAATAAGGAAAGACACCACTCAGAGACAACATTTTTTTTTTTGCCATCGAATAATAAATCACTTTTTTCAGAAGCCAATCCAGTGAATTCCATACTCATAAAATTAAATATAAGATAATGAAACAATGATAATTGAGCCTTTCACAAGCTAAGTCCATACTCAGAAAATGAGAGTACTCGATGATAACGGCCAATCGTTGACTGTTGTTTCATCACACAAAAAAATGAAAATAAAGGGGTTTGTGACAGTCTAACCGCCTCAGAAATAAGTACAAGTGAATTATTAAGCAATTTGCCTTGACCTTGTGGTTAAGTAGCTCGTTTATGGTTATTATGGACACATAAAGTACTTTGTCCTTACATATATACATCTATCTCGTTTATTCATATATATTTACAGCAGCTATGATACATTTCCTATGATACATTTCCTCAAATAGTACAATCATCACTAGAAAACGAGAGAAGGGGGGGGGAGGGACAGAGAGAGAGAGAGAGTCATAATTCAGTTCAATCTAAAGTCCAACATAGCGACAGGATGCCCGTCCATCATTCTCTCTTCTCAGTTAATAGCGACCTCTCTTCCTTATCCGTTCTTTCTTCCTTTTATATCCCCTCTTTCCAAAAATTACAGAAGATTCTAGAGGATTCGGCATTCAGCGTGGGAAACAAACCTGCGGTTTCCGGTCCGCTCGAGTGTCCGCACATATGGTCTCCCTATGGTGGCTGTAATGATCTTAAATTGAACACTTCTCTAATGAGTTGTTAACGACCCCGTCAATTAACTTTAAAAATGTCGCATTTGGAAAGGCTTTTTCCACTTAAAAGTGAGTCCAGCCCCACGATGTGTGGGGGCTCCTCACACAATTATTTAATTTTTTTTCTATAGTCAAAAAATTATTTTAAGTCAGAATTGAATGTTATTAATTTTGTTCACTGACCGAATCGGTTAAGTCCCCCAGTTACGCACAAATTGTAATAATAATAATGGTGACTTCAAGGATATTCTATATGATAGATTTTATGTGTCATCCGATAAAAGCTCCATCTGCAATAATACATTTTACAATGTTCAATTAAACTTATATTTTCAGAGGAATTTTAAAAAAATGATTTGGCAACTGAGCGGCTCAATTACAACTGATAATCTGATCTGAGTTGTTAAAATTCACGCGTTCCCATATGTTTAGACCAAGATGCACAAAGTTCAGACTCTGGGATATATATATATATATATATATATATATATATATATATATATATATATATATATATATATATATATATATATATATGCAGGCACATTCATGAACCCAAGAGCCCACACAAACTTGCACATTTTCAATCAGCAAGCAAACGAATACACACATATGCATGCACGTATACACAAACATGGTTGGCTAGTTAAGAGCACTACGGTCCACTTTTGCTGCAAGAGTGAGCATTAGTCCGAGGCCTATACAGTTTAAAGACGATTTCGGTCGGCTAAAGACATCCATGCCAACAGTAGGATTCGAACCCACAGGCTCTGGACCAATATCTGCATCCGCTCGGCCACAAAGTAATAGATAGAAAGGCATTTCTTGCAGCACGAAAAATACAAATGTGAGCTTATTCATATACACATTAATGAAAAATTGATCGACCTTCACGCATGTATGCTTCATACATTCATATATATATATATATATATATATATATATATATATATATATATATATATATATATATATATATATATATATATATGTGTGTGTGTGTATATATATATACACACTCACGCTTGTATACATACCTACAGGGAAGCATGTACATATGCCCCCAATGATGAATGCTTGCAAATATACATAAAAAAAATACTGCGCGCAATTATACATAAAAATATACTGCACACAGATATACATAAAAACATACTGCACACAGATATACATAAAAACATACTGCACACACACACACACACACACACACACACACACACATATATATATATATACATACATACATACATATATATATATATACATATAT
>OU015490.1:33023034-33073034 GCA_907164885.2 Dolomedes plantarius | reverse complement strand
TTATAGCTGGGAATCCTTATCTACATTAACTTGATAAAAAAAAATAACGAACGCTAAATATTTACAAATCAGCATTTAGTTGTTTCTTACGTCCCTTTGATGGAACGTATTTCCAGACCAGGTCCGTTAAAGCTACGGACTGAAGTGTGCCGCTCCGGTATGAACAGCACCACAAGGGTCGGAGACCGTCTTAGCTAGTTGACACCTCAATTTTGGCAGAGCACCCTGTCACCGTAATTAATTTTAGTTTGGTTATTATGATATTTATTGTGGAGTATTTAATTGTGGTTAGTACATTGCTTGGCCCAATGGATTAATGATTACTCAGGTCTATGATCACAAATCAATTTATTAACTATCAACACACTATTTATACAGTTCACATTACTCATTATCGACTTCTTATCATTAATCTTTTAACATGTTAATACAACACATATATATATACCATATCACTTATCCTATACCATTAATATTACTCCTTCTAGACTTTCTATCATTATTCTTTTAACATGTTAATATCATACATATATATATCTCATATCACTTATCCTATACCATTAATATTACTCCTTATTGACTTTCTATCACTACTCATTTAACATGTTAATACAACACATATATATACTATATATACAAAACCACAAATATTCGGTAACATATATCTATGACAACATGCAATATTACGCGCGGCTACTATCCTCCTCCTAACCTAATTGAGCATCGGCACAAGATCACCAAATAAACAAAATCCCGTACCTGATACTTGCACGGCTCGGGGAATCGTGAGGGACGATGGGAGGCTTGCGGCGGTCATCTGTGGCACAAGGACTCTACACTCGGGGCGAGGGTGGCTGGTGGCAATCATCTATGCATACGGGGCTCCGGTACTCTACAACCTCTTGGTAGCTGGCGCTCGCTCGACGATAGTTTTGGAAAATTAAACAGGTGCAAAGTTGGGCACAAAGAATAGGAGGAGAAGATACATTTCCAAACAGCGGATAAATGGTGTACAGATGCAGTTTACGATCTGCTTATGCACACCATTTATCCGCTGTTTGGAATATATCTTCTCCTCCTATTCTTTGTGCCCAACTTTGCACCTGTTTAATTTTCCAAAACTGTCGCCTACGCTGCGACACCCCCCCCCCCCAAGGATGACATCCGGGGGGATTGTACCCTCTCCCACCCTTTTTGACCTTCATAGAGGGACTTTCCGGTCAACGGATTTAACTTGCTCATATCCGGCGTAGACACGGAGATATTTAATGACACGCACCGGGATTCGATCCGAGCACCCTCAGCACAGAAAGCCAGCACGTTACCACAAGGCCACCCGAAGCCCAATCAACATTTAACCGATATGCTACGATGAACTGCAACAAGGTGATTTATGCCAGATTTCATAAATTTGGCAAAAGAAAAGAATGTAATTTTTAAAGCTATTAAAACTATGTGAGAATTTAGCAATATTAGTTATTCTAACATTTTGAGAATGATATATTTAATAAGAGCATTATATAAAACAACGCTTAAAATTTATTTCGTATCAAATATAACCTTTTCTTCTGCTTTTGGCACGTCTAAGTCTATAGACACTGTAGAAGCACTGAAAGTTATAATTCACAGCGGTGTGTGGTCGAAAGACGTTCAATAATAAAACTCTGATAACAACTCCAAAGGCAAATAAATAAACACTAAGGTGGCGTAAAAGAAAAGCTGTCTATGTGGCCATTGATAGCGATCAAAAGACTATAAATATTGCAAGATAGATGGTGACGATATTTTATGGTCCACAATAAAACTTTCAGATAATGGTCAAAGTTGTATCTAAAACGAAAATTATGGTGGGGAGGTACTTTGTAGACTGAAAAGAGCAGTAAAATAAGGGACCAATAGGGACAAGAACTGCTAAGAAAAACTCAGCCGACTATCCAATGAGAGAATGAGGGGCGGGCCAAAATGGCCCCGGTAAACGGACAACAGACCCTCCAAGAAAGATAAACGAGAGGAGGTCGACAGTTTGCGCTTCCAGTTCCCTAGAGCTTGGATGATATAGAGTGCCGATTGAACTGTCTCGGAGTCTAGCGGAAGTTCCTGGAATCCGACATGATGATGTTGAATATGACATGATATGGGCACCTGTCAACGAAGTCATCATCGCTGTATTCTTCATCAGTAGTAAGTGCCTCCCGATAGAACCTGGAAATAATTACTTTCACCAAATAGTTTATCTCTGCTTCTGATTCCTCGCGTATTAAATGATAAGATGAAGGGGAAACTTATTCTATTATTAATTTCACTTTAAAAGACATTTTAGTATTGTCAAATAAATGTATGATAAAGGCCAATTCTCTGTGTTTCCTCGCTTGCCCCAACACATGCACGCCTCGATCGTTTTAAGGTTCTTTTACAAACTATAAGACACTAACAAATGGCTATTAACGCTGTTTATTTAGGGCGCTGCTGAAATATATATTAGCACCAACACACATTTTTGCATGAATTTTAGAGAGTTTTATTTGAAATATAATTACAAAAAATTTTTGGAAAGGTATATATAATTACTTCAATAGCAGTTTTGTGTTCCCAGTTTCTGCTCCACGTTTTATTCCGTTTTAAAATGAGTTATAAAAAGGAAATAGACTGTTAAAGTAACACGCGAGTATTAATCTTTTGAAGCTAACACTCAAACACCAATACCTCAGTTAAAAGCTTTAATTTGGAAATCGCGTGCTACACGTTTGTACTTCATTAACTAGTAAAACTAAAACTTTCAGAAATGGTTAATATTTCTCTTCAAAAGTTTGTAGGTAGAGGGTTGCATTTAAATTTGCTATTTGTACTTTAATGTCATGGAATATATATATATATATATATATATATATATATATATATATATATATATATATATATATATATATATATATATATATATATATATATATATTGTAGCCTGCGCCCAGCTGAAAGATCTTTCGCTATAAAAATAAATTTCTTTAATTTGATTGAAGTGCTTTTTCCACTTCAGTAATTTACGGCAGTGGTAGAGAAACTATTAAAGTGTTTTTTCAATTTAACTTGAGCACTAAATTTTTGGTACAAATAGGTTTTGATTGCTACTGGAGAAATTTTCTTTCCCGTAATAGTTGAGAGGTGTAGGACCGTAACTAGCAATTTCCATCAGACTTTATTTTTATCGGTAGAGGGCAAAGATCTATATCTTTTGCCTGTTTGGAGATATAAATGTGAAATTAAATTTAGAATAATTGCAAGATAAAAAGAATTTTATATATACCATGTTTTTAAATTTTCTGTTGAATCATATAAACTTGACAATTCTATGTATTAATAAATACTTTTAAAATTATTTTTGATGAATTATCCCATCAACTTGAAAGAAAATGAAGTTATTTGGACGTTAACTTGCGTTTAACTTTTTGTTCCCTTCCCGGCCGACAGATGGCTGCACCATTCTACAAAATAAAATTATGTGAAAATGAATTCAAAATCTGCTTAAAGATGGCTAAAAGTATCAAAAGAATGCATTGTCATCGTGTTCTGAGCTATTGTAAAAGTTTCAAATGTCTAGCTAGCCAGGAAGTTAGTTAAAAATCGATTGCAAGATTTTTATTGGACAAACACACACACAAACAAGAAAGAGAGTTAATAAAAACATGGTTAAAATTCCCACATTATTTATTATTAGTAGACTTTCTAAAATTTTTCGCTCTCATCTGATTGAAATACTAAGTAAATTTTCTTATAAGGTATCCGAACACATCTGGAACACCTTTTTACAAACACATGGTGTAGGCACACTTAAAATACAGGGTCATCGACAAATGTTGGACACATTTCGAAAGCTCATAATCTATATATATAAAACAGTTCCGTAACTGACTGACTGACTGACATACGACGCACAGACCAAACCGCTGGACCTAAAGGGCTGAAATTTTGCATGGCGATTCTTCTTATAGTGTAGGGTTGCACTAAGAAAGAGTTTTGAAGAATTCTTCTTACATTTTTTAAAATTAATTTTTAAGCTGCTTTAGTAACTTTTTTAAGTTTGCATTAAAAATAATAATTTGAGGATTATAAAATTTATATCACAAGAATGATTATAAAAATTCCTTCAAAATGAAATCTTTTTCGAATCTTTACCTCTATTTTCTGATTTTTGGTGAATTTTTAAAGATTAATTTTTAGAATTTAATTTATTAAATGCTGATCACGTGATTTCTTTTTCTGGTACTTTAAATGAATTTATCGTCACGTGCATAACTAAATAGACAAAAAATATTTTTTTCTTGTTAATGCGGCAGACGATTGACATTATTTTGTCTATAAAAATTTCCCTTAAGATTTTTTTATAAATATATATATTTTGTTTCTACATCAATTGTATGTATTGATCGTCGTATTTATTATATATATATATATATATATATATATATATATATATATATATATATATATATTTTTTTTTTTTTTTGCATTAATTGCATACATTAACCGTTGTATTTAATTTGAATGTACTCCGTAGCGAAGTGCGGGTTTTCAGCTAGTTCTAAAATAAATTGAGCAAACGCAATAATATTCTTTTCAAACAACTTGGCAAGTGTCCAAGATTTCTAAATGTAACTGGTACGCAACCATGACGTTGAACGTTGCGCAGAAGCGATGCGAGGTGGAAGAGGTATTCGTTCGGCTTTCCGTCAGTGCAATGGCGACCGTTCAGGAGAAATCTCAATATGTGTTGTGGTTATCGGAGTACAAATCTGTTAAAACAGTTCAGCAAAATTACCGTCGTGTTTATCGCAAACAACCACCACTTGAGCTTTCTCCTGAACGGTCACCATTGCACTGACGGAAAGTCGAACGAAGACCTCTTCCACCTCGCATCGCTTCTGCTCAACGTTCCATGTCACGGTTGCGTACCAGTTACATTTAGAAATCTTCGACACTTGCCAAGTTGTTTGAAAAGAATATTATTGCGTTTGCTCAATTTATTTTAGAATTATGAGCATTTCTCCAACCTTTTTGGATGAACCTGGATATTGTTGGATTTAATTCCAGTAAAGATTAGTGAGAGTGCCAATATTTAAAAGAAAGTTAATATATGTTGTCAAAATCGTTAAATATATGTAGAATTTTAAGGAAATTAAAAAAAACTTCAATAATGCCACATTGAAAACAGTTTTATCTGAATAAAAGTTATACCAATATAAACTGCATGCTTTTATCTAGAGAATGTACTAAAAGTTTAAAGTTATATTAAGAAATGAATATTTTACAACTAATCGAATATTCATTATGAAATTTTTGCCAATTTTGCAACGTTATTATTGAAATAGTATTCATAAATTGAAAAATATTCATTCAAAATTCTTTTAGTGCATCCTATAGAAAATACTATGTAGACTAGGCACACAAAATTTCATAAAAATTCAATCGTAATATTTTGAGTTATCACTTTTGAAGTCAGCAAAAAATGGTCATATCCCAATTTTGAGAAAAATGCATTTTAAGTTTTACAAGCTTAGAATTACAAGCTATGTGAAGTAATTTAACGTTGCCACACAGTTTGCAAAAGTGTACCTTAATTATATCATTAACAGTTTACTAAAATTATATTAAAAAAACTCTGTTTGTGCTAATTGTTAACATGTGTCTGGCTTTTTAATAAACAGCCACTTGCGGTTATTTAAATCTCCCGGTTTTCTAGTCATTATAAAATCTTTAATATCTCGGCTTCTAATTAACGTACAGACAAAATTAAACCTGTTTTGTAAAGCTATATAACTGATCTATCCAATTAAAGTGTAACAAAACTTTGTAACTCATGACCCAAATTAAACTTTTCAACGTCATCGGATATATTAAATAAATTTTTAAAAGGGGAAATTGCATGTTTTGATACTACAAGACTCATATCGTTTAATAGTATTATAAATCAGACTTATGAATGTAAAACTATACTTTTAAGAAATTCGACTACGAGCATTTTTTCTCGAAATCTGTGCTTGCAAAAACTTGTCTTATTTTTCAAAGGAATATAACCAGTTGTAAATTCAAATAAATTAACAACAGTTTATATGTTCTAACTAGCTGAAAACCCGCAGTTCGCTACGGAGTGCATTCAAATTAAATACAACAGTCAATGTATACGATTAATGCCAAAACAAAAAAATATATTTATCATAAATACTACGATCAATGTATGCAATTGATGTAAAAAACAAAAAAATATATTTATAAAAAATCGTAAGGGATATTTTTATACACAAAATAATGTAGAAGAAAATATTGAAATTAAATCTAATAGAACATACTAAAGAATATAGTACAGTTAATGTAGTACAGTTTAAGAAAATTATCTTTTACTGTATTTTAATATTTTTTTTGTATAATGTCCAATCGTCTGCCGCATTAGCAAGAAAAAAGTTTTTTTTGTTTATTTCGTTGTCATGCACGTGAAGATAAATTAATTTAAAGTATCACAAAAAGAAAAGAAACCACGTGATCAGCATTTAATAAATTAAATTCTAAAAATTAATCTTTAGAAATTCACCAAAAATCAGAAAATGGAGATAAAGATTCGAAAAAGATTTCATTTTAAAGGAATTTTTATGATCTTTCTCGAGATATAAATTTTATAACCTCCAGATTATTATTTTAAATGCAAACTTAAAAAAAGTTACTAAAGCAGCTTAAAAATTTAATTTTAAAAAATCTAAGAAGAATTTATAAAAAATCTTTCTTATTGCACCCCTACACTATAAGAAGAATCGCCATGCAAAATTTCAACCCTTTGGTCCAGCAGTTTGGTCTGTGCGTTGTATGTCGGTCAGTCAGTTACGGAACTGTTTTATATATATATATATATATATATATATATATATATATATATATATAGATGACCATTTTAAGTATACCAAAAGATATACATAATGGTAGTTTAATAATTCATTCATTAATTACTCAAATAAAAACAATAAAAGAGGTACACAAAACTAGATTATGTTTTAAGAATCAGTTTAAAGGAATTTTAACGAATTTTACGAGTCTTTGGTAATCTAGCCAAATATGAGAGTTATCACCAAATTGGCGATGGGTTTGGTGAATTATTTTGGTCGCCAAATGTGGCGATATTTAGCCATATTTGGCGATATGGCGTCAAATGGTCACCAACTTGCCGTCTAGACATTTCTGGATGCTTCTAGAGATATCTAGCTGACTGACTGATAGGGGGCGCTTTAGAAGTATAAACATATATCTGACATTGGCATTGGAACTCAGTTCTTTTCTACTGAGAATTGAATGTGTTGAAAATGCGTTCATGTATTGTATTGAAGACTCTGGTATCCTGACTTGTGTTTTTCGAGTTTTCTACTGTATAGAAGACAGTCACTACGTGTTTTTCTGTTAGAATTTGTGCATGCGCCTGAAGAATGTACAGAATAATAAATTTTATTTTTTGTGCAGTTTCTGAAGAGATTTTATTCAACCACCGATCCTAACGAAAGGTTCCTAACGAACCCAGGAAAAAGGGAACAATATTTAAATGCCTAACAAACTATTATTGAAGATATTTCCATATTGCTATTTGATTGGCGTCCTCACTTGCAATTTTCTCTGCTTTTATCATAGGCTATGGGATGTATTCTTAACAATATTTGCACTGTAAGCGTAGGTTTTCATTTCTTTCCGATTAGACTGGACCGGCCGCCCGGTGTAGGGTAGGTTTTTAAAAAAAAATGTTGTCCCGTGAAAGATGCAGCTGGCGCTCATTAGCAAACGGTTCGCAGGAACGATACCTACATTATGTATAGGTTCTACAGTACTGGTGTGAACCAGTTGAATCCCACCAGTGATTATAACCCCAAAATTATGAAAATGATTAAAAAAAATAGATCATAAATAAGGAACTTTTTACAAAATTGAGGAGTTTGGGAAGAAATTTATCAAATTTTTACATAAACATTTCTAGTTCTAAAAAAAAAAAATCATTCATGTAACATTACATGCATGATTATCATACTTATTATCATGCATATAATAATTCTTTTTTACTGCGTTTTTATTAACTTGCTTTCTTGTTTATTTGTTTGTGTGTGTGTGTGTGTGTGTTTGTTTGCCCGGTCCAAATCTTGCAATCGGTTTTTAACTAACTTCCCGACTATCTAGACATTTGAAAATTTTTGAATAGCTCAGAACACGATGACAATGCATTATTTTGAAACTTTTAGCCGTCTTTAAGCAGATTTGAATTCTTTTTCAGTTAATTTGGCTTTGTTGATTGTTGCAGCCATCTCTCGGCCGGGACTGGAACGAAAAGTTAAACGCAAGTTAACTTCCAATTAACTTCCTTTTCTTTCAATTTGCTGGGATAATTCACCCAAAAAATTTTAAAAAGTATTTATTATTACATAGAATTGTCAAGTTTATATGATTCAACAGAAAATTTAAAAACATGGTATATAAAAAGTTATTTTTATCTTGTAATTATTATATCTACGTAAGGCCCTGAACGGGTGTAATGATCTAAAAGCTAATTGATATTTTGAAACCTAAAAGGCGATTTTATGGAATTACATGTAAAATATCAGACATTACTCTTGTGATTCTTTTATAAATGCAGTTATAGATCAGTAAATAATAAGAACTAGAACCCAATCTGTAGTTCATGGCATTCTTAGTATTTATGAACTACGATTTTCCCGTCAGAAAATGCCACAGTTATCCGGAAAACAACACCAAAGTATCGCTTTCGACCATTATTACTTGTCGAGTATTCTAAATTCTCCCCAATAAAGCACAACCCCTATTCCAAATTGCGACCTAGGAATTAACGAATCAACCAACTAATCTATTCCCTTAACTCCACGCGCGGACCATTAAAGGTAATTTTAACCTCCTACCCTCTAACAGGTTTGTGGAGAGATGAGTCAGGATGATTCAGAGTCATGAGACTTTGAACCATACCTTCACGTGGTAAATCCTATGTCCGATTCTAACCAATTATAGAAATCTAAGCGCCTAGCGCCCCCTTAGTATAAAAGTTCCAGCAGTCGATTTTCGCGATCTCTGCATCTTTGCTCTTGTGTTCGTTCCTTCGCGCGTTTCTTCTTTTCTAAACCTAAACCTATATGCCGCTGCTGTCCAATAACGTCATTGTTAAACCTTATGTGTACCGTCTTTGATGTCTGCTGTCTAAAGTATACTTCCATGGAATAAAGTACCTTAGCTCTTCAATCTGTTCCTGTTCTTTCCTCCAGTGTTTTTCCGTCAGAACTACCAACATTCACGAATCGTGTCTGTGATGAGCCGATATTACTTTTACTTATTCTATATATCAGAACTGTTATATACCGGGTGGGCGAAAAGTCCTTGACACATTTCAGAAAATAATATATAAAATAGAAATTGCCATAAAAGAGTTCAGTTTACGGTCACTTCTTTAATAGAATGTTAAGTTTTTTTTATCAACAGAAAATTTCGAACTGCTGTTTGGTTTAAAGTGCAGTCGTTTATGGAGCACATCCCTTATTGATGATTGGGCAACTCATAATTCAATGGAAGCCTGCCTTGTTGATTTCGTAGAACGAGTAAGAGCTTTACGTATCCGTTCTACTTTGCTATCACAGGTTGATGGTCGACCACTTCTTAGTTTATCCAGAACACTACCAGTCTCTTGAAATTTCTTATGCCAGGACAAAATGCTGTTCCGACTTGGAGGTGGTTTATTAAATTTGGTATGAAAGTTACGTTGCACTTTCACAATTGATTTGCCTTCAAAATACCAACCAACACAATTCGCCTTTTCAGTGGGAGAAGTCATTTTAAGAATGACGCAATTTGCAAACAAAGCGAAGAAATGGCATTCGAAAACGAAAATATGTCATTCTATGGATTTTTGGTCCTGTGGAGCCCTCTTTTGGCAGCAGTTCGAAATTTTCTGTAGATAAAAAAAACTTAACATTCTATTAAAGAAGTTACCGCAAACTGAACTCTTTTATGGCAATTTCTATTACATACATTATTTTCTGAAATGTGTCAAGGACTTTTCGCCCACCCGGTATATCAGAATTTTCATCAAAATCGACGTTTTAATAGGTGGTTGGACACCTTTATGAGGTTTATATGTCTCTTATTCCCTTTTTTAGGATTTGACGGCATCAACACGTTGGTTAAATTTAGCTAAAAAGGAATGGATACTGCGAAATGCAAGTTCCTCTGGGCCCATTTTACATTAGTATACCTGCTGGATTCCCTCAGCTGACTGATGTGCTCAAGAGAAAAAAATTCTCCAATGATTTGTCAACTTGTATATAAACTTTTTAAAATTGCAATCCGTAATAGAGAAAGAATTTTTCGACTCAGCTGGCTTATTCACTGTAGTAATTATGTGTCTCTAAACCACACTGTATCTCATTTTTTTTTACCCCGAATAATTCAAATTTTAAAATATTATTGGGGTTTCTTTAAAAGAAGTGAATAATTACAAGATAAAAAGAACTTTTTATATACCATGTTTTTAATTTTTCTGTTGAATAATATAAACTTGTCAATTCTATGGAATTTGGTTGTGTTGAATACAGCCCCATTTTGGATGCTGCATTTTGTTTCTCTTGTCGTATTTTTTGCAAAGATAAAACAGGGCGTGGAGAGGAGTCATTTACTAAAATTGGGGTGACAAACTGGAAAAAAGCATTGGAAAAATTTAGAAAACACGAAAAAAGTGATATGCATCTAAAATCTACCGAATTTCTTAAAGAATACCGAAAATCTGGCAAAACAGTTGCAGACTCTTTGTCTTCAGCACACACTAAAAAAGTTAAAGAAAATCGAAAATATGTAAAATTCATTATTGAAACTATTTTGTTCCTTGGAAAACAAGGTCTTCCCCTAAGAGGACATTGTGAGGGTTCGGTGTCTTTAAATAGAGGTAATTTTCAGGAGCTACTTGACCTTAGGTCAAAAGATAAACGAGAAGATATAATAGCACTGATGAATTCATCAGTTCATTCATACAGGAGTCCCCAGATACAGAATGAAATTATAGATTGTATAAAAAGTGAAATGATACAATATATCGTGAAAGAGTTAGAAGAGGTTATGGCCTATTCTATAATTTGTGACGAAACAACAGATGTTTCCACTCGTGAGCAAGTGAGCATATGCATTCGCTACATCACTAACAATGACGAAAATGTCCGAATTAAAGAGAGATTTCTGGGCTTTGTTGATGTTGCAGAAACAACAGGTCAAAACTTACATTCGGTTATTAAAGGGTATATACAGCAAATTGGGATAAATCTTAATAAAATGCGTGGTCAGGCGTATGAGGGTGCTAGTCAAATGAGTGGAAAGTTCAATGGCGTAGCTGCAAGGTTTCAGGAAGAAGAGCCTAGGGAATTATACACTCATTGTCATGCCCATTTGTTGGATCTTGCTGTTATGCGGTTTTGTGAAGAAGTAAGACAGTTGCAAAATTGTTTCTCCATAATAAATTCTTTGTATAATATTATCAATGCTTCTGCCAAGAGGTTTTCTATTTTTGAATCTATATGTAAACAAAATGAAGAGGCTAAAAGTAAAAGGCTGATTAGTTTGTCACAAACAAGATGGACTGTTCGTCACCGTGCTATAAGGGTTATCTTAGAGCAGCTCCCAGAAGTTTTGGAAGCAATGGAAGTTGTGGCAAGTGACGCTTCCAATAGAAAGGTTGCAGCTGAAGCAGATGGACTAATAAAGCAGGCGAGTAGTTTTGAATTCATCTTCAGCCTTAAACTCATGTACTCATGTACTCTGACTGACGTACTGTCGAAAGAGCTTCAAAGTGAAACGTTAGACATTTCCAAACTGTTCAGTAAAGTTGAAGCTGTTATCGACAGTATAAAACTTCAACGAAATGATCAAGGTTTCATTCACTTATGGAACGAAACAAAAGAACTTTGCAAAGTTTTTTCCACCAAAGGCTTGTATGTTGACAGACTCTCCTTGCTTCGAAAACGGAAGAAACCAAAAAGGCTTGAATATAATGATGCGTCTGAATCTTTTTATCATCGCACCTCGGCAGAAGGGCAATGTAAAATAGAAATTTATTTTGCGGGGCTTGACATTGTAGTAAGTAACCTCCAAGCTCGATTTTCTCAGAATGATTACGACAAAATCAATTCCATTATCCAGCTTTTGTTGCATTGGGATAGCTTAGATGAAACTTTTGTTGGGAAAATCCAAACCTTTTATCAGTTGTATTCAAGTCTTTCCTCACAGCTGAAGTTTTTTCACTGCTTCTCTAAAAAAAAATTTATAAAAACAGACAAGAAAATACCAAACATAAATCTTCAAGAGTTGGCACAGTTTTGCACTAAAAACGGCCTGAAAAACAATGTACCTGAAGTGATACATCTCTTAGAAATTGCTCTTTCATGGCCTATCACAACTACGACCGCAGAGAGGTCATTCTCTACCCTGCGAAGGCTCAAAACTTACTTGAGAAGCACGATGAAAGAAGAACACTTAAGTGGACTTGCCATAATGGCAATAGAACATGAACTGACGCAGCTGTACTCGAGTGAAGAAAAACTGGACTTGCTTGTGGAAAAATTTTTAAGGCATTCTGAAAGAAGACTTTTATTAAATTAAAGAGGGCTGTTATGGCCTAGTACGAGACAAAGTTTACCATTGTGTTAAACAGACATTTAAAATACACTGTAAAAACTTGTAGAACTTGCCTAGAATCATTATTTTATATTTTATTTATTAACTTAAGATTTTTCAAAGTTTCAATATTTGTTGTTTAAGAAAAGAGTTTGTAGTAATAAAAGCACTGATTTTGACTAGAAAGTGATTTAACTTTACCATCCCTGTTCTGTGAGTTAACGTAAAATAAAATATTTTTTGTATTTTGAGTTGAGAGCTAATTATAGCAGAGGTGTGATAGGTTTTTTGTTGAATAATTGAAAATCCAATACAGCAATCAAATAACATTTATATTAAAATGAGTTAAGTTTAGGAGATGTTGCTTTCGTAACTTTGTTAAAATGATAAGTTTCACTTAACTTTTTAAGTTGTTTTATTTCACTTTGCTTTTTACCTGTTGAGTACTTTCCGCCGCTAACAACTTAGGCTAACAACTTAGCCGCTAAGGAGAGCTTAGCGGCCGAAAGTACTCAACAGATAAAAGACAAAGGGAAATAAAACATCCTAAAAAAGATAAGTAAAACTTAGACTTTATTGGTTATCATGTTTTACAATATCCTCTCCAAATTCATTAATCATGTTGCAGAAAAGATTTTGGGTCCTCAGATAGCCTAAAAACACGTTTTAGGGCTTTCAATTAAAAAAAAAAAATTATAAACTTTTATAGAAACTTTTTAATTTGATAAATATTGTTTATTGAAATGTTATTTCCTTATTGAATTAAATTACGACCATTTTTTTATCGTACTATTACAATATTTATATATTATTTTACTATACAATCATTCCTCCGAATACGATTGACTGCTTGGTGAAAGGAAAATGTGTTATCGATATTTTGAAATATCGTTTATATTTTGAAATATCGTCTATATTTTGAAATATCGTCGATATTTTGAAATATCGATATTTTTGTGCCGAAATATCATTGATATCGATATTAATAGCCGATATTATCATCGATACTCATATCGATATTTTGCTTTCGATATCCCATTCCTAATTCGTGCCCCCCCAAAATTTAGAAGCACGCTACGCCTATGTCTGAGATGGTGGAGATTTCGTCATTTATGTGCTCCTCTTCATCAGCATCAGATGCAGAATCTTCGATTTCAGAATGATTCATCTTAATTTCTTCCACCATATCTTCATCAGTCGGATTTTCACATGTAATGACTTCATCATCACATATTTCGAACAATTGCACGCCACAATCTGAGAATGATGAAATTTTGTGCTTTTCTATCCACATCGCGATAAGTAAATCTTCATCATCTTGTTCTTCAACATTCTTTGCTTCTTCAACATTCGTTGTATCTTCAACATTCTTAAAAAGTTTGAAAATTAAAAAACATTCAGTTGTCGACTGAAAAAAATGTTCGTTATAGCCGATTCTTAAGATTTCGGAGGTTCGTTATAAAAGGATAAATAAGCATTAAATACAATAGGAAAACGGCGGGACCAAAATTTTTGTTCGTTATATCCGGGAGTTCGTTATATACCAGGTTCGCTATAACGGGGTTCGACTGTATTAATAAATACTTTTTAAAAATTTTTTTGATGAATTATCCCATCAACTTGAAAGAAAATAAAGTTAATTGGAAGTTAACTTGCGTTTAACTTTTCATTCCCGTTCCGGCCGATAGATGGTTGCACCAGTATACAAAACAAAATTAACTGAAAATGTATTCCATCCTGCTTCAAGATGGCTAAAAGTATCAAACAATGCATTGCCATTGTGTTGTGAGCTATTCTAAAAGTTTCAAATGTCTAGCTAGTCGGGAAGTTAGTTAAAAATCGATTGCAAGATTTGTACGGGACAAACACACACACACACAAACAAACAAACATGAAAGCGATTTAATAAAAATATGGTAAAAATATACCCGAGTCAAAAATTTCTCTATTATGGAATACAATGTAGATAAAAAAAATATTTCAATCTAAGTCGACAGTCAATTGAACACGTTTTCTCCATGGGTTAACATTGAGCTCAGCTAATCTAATACGGCTATTATGAACAACCTTAACTATTTGGACTCTTACGTCGAGTCACACTCGACAACAATTTTATTCACAGTAACTCCTATGTCGAATCACATTCGACATTTCTAAATTTCAAGCCATATATGATGACAACGTACTTTTAAATGGAAAGCCTCATTTCTGCATTAGGAAGAAAACCATAAAGATTGTGCAGTTTGTTATAATACAAAAATACGCAGGGGAAGAAAAGAAACTAATTTCTATTGCGCGACTTAGGAAAGAAAACCTGTGTTGAACCCTGGAAACTGTTTCAAACGTTATCACTCTCTAACAAGATTACTCTCAAGATTACAAAATGTAAAATAGTTACAAGATAAAAAACTTTTTATATACCATGTTTTTAAATTTTCTGTGGAATCATATAAACTTGACAATTCTATGTAAAAATAAATACTTTTTAAAATTTTTTGATGAATTATCCCCTCAACTTGAAAGAAAAAAGTTAATTGGAATTTAACTTGCGTTTAACTTTCCGCTCCCGTCCCGGCCGATAGACGGCTGTACCAATTTACAAAGCAAAATTAACTGAAAAAGAATTGAAATTCTGCTTAAAGATGGCTAAAAGTATTAAAATAATGCATTGTCATCCTGTTCTGAGCTATTCTAAAAGTTTCAAATGTCTAGCTAGTCGGGAAGTTAATTAAAAATCGATTGCAAGATTTGTAAGGGACAAACACACACACATACACAAGAAAGTGAGTTAATAAAAACATGGTAAAAAGATACCAGAGTCAAAAATTTCTCTATTATGGAATACAATGTAGATCAAAAAATCTTTCAATCTAAGTCGACAGTCTATTGAACACGTTTTCTCCATGGGTTAACATTGAGCTCAGCTAATCTAATACGGCAATTATCAACAGCCTTAACCATTTGGACTCTTATGTCGAGTCACACTCTACAACAATTTTATTCACATCAACTCCTATGTCGAATCACATTCGACATTTCTAAATTTCAAGCCATGTATGCTGATAACGTACTTCTAGGTAGAAAACCCAATTTCTTCATCCAGAAAAAAATCGTTAAATAAAATTGTTTTCCCTACATATTTGGGTTTTCTTTATTGATTTGAATTATCTTATTTTTTAGTACAAAATACCTATGAGATTGTGCAGTTTGTTCTAATCCGAAAATACGCAGGTGAAGAAAAGAAAATAATTTCTACTGTGAGACTTACGAAAGAAAACCTGTGTTGAACCCAGGAAACTGTTTCAAGCGTTATTACATTCTTCAAGCTTACAAAGTGTAAAAAAAGGGGTTAAATATAATTTTTTTCTCTATGTATTTGGGTTTTCTTTATTGATTTTAATTCTCTTAATTTTTAGTACAAAATATCTATAAATTTCGCAAATATATTGCCCACAAATATCCGATACTGTTATCAATATAATTTTTGAAAAAAATAAATTAATTTAACTCTTTCTTTTCAGTTAAACTTTACAAAAAATTAAAACGCATAACATAATGCGAAGAAAACTGAAAAAAATTCGGAGTCCAAAGCATAAAAACAAATGAAAACGGAGCAGTTATAAAACACGCCTATTGATCAAAATTTTCGATGTGGTTTGTATGATTTTTTTTTCATGATGTATTAAGTATTTTATCCCAGAAGAAAGTTTTCGTAACTGAAAGAAAGTTTAATCTCATCAGGCAGGGAATGAGAGACCATTATCTTGGTAAATTTTTCTTTTGCTGTCTGGTGGGGTGGAGTCTGACACAGGTGTATAAAGAAGGTTTGATAACCTGTCAGCTTCCATTTTTTATTACACAAATCCCAGTAAAATGTCACTAATAAACGTATCCATTCATATCAGGGTCACAAATTTTAGCACTTACCTAAGCCGGTAATTACAGCAATATGCTTTATTATCGGTAATGCCTCAACAATTTTTACCTTGTTTTTATCAACTCGCTTTCTTTTTTTTCTGTTTGTGTGTGGTTTTGTCCCGTACAAATCTTGCAATTGATTTTTAACTAACTTCTCGACTAGCTAGACATTTGAAAATTTTAGAATAGCTCAGAACACAATGACAGTGCATTATTTTGATACTTTTAGCCATCTTTACGCATAATTGAATTCATTTGCAGTTAATTTTGTTTTGTAGACTGGTGCAGCCATCTATCGGCCGGGACGGGAACGAAAATTTAAACGCACGTTCCAATTATTTTTATTTTCTTTCAAGTTGATGGGATAATTCATCAAAAAAAATTTTAAAAAGTATTAATACATAGAATTGTCAAGTTTATATGATTCAACAGAAAATTTAAAAATATGGTATATAAAAAGTTCATTTTATCTTTTAATTATTTGATGTCCATTGACCGCAGTTTCGTTGACTGTATAGTCATGATGCAAATTCAAAAGTACTTTTCCGAAAAAATTACCTTTTTACTATTATATCATATTAAAGCTTTTACACAAATTTACAAGCATACGATTGTACATTTATGCAAACATAAATAAAAGATGAATACACATTCATGCATAAGAGGAAACAAACGAATTTACATTTATGCATACACACATAAAACAGACGGATACTTATCCATGTATACCCAGGAAACATGAATGCACAATGATGAATTTACACTTAAAAGGATGAATGACTATTTATGTAAACACACATAAAACAGATAGATACTTAGCAATGTACACCCAGGAAACAGATGAATGCACAATGATGTATTTACACTTAAAAAGGATGAATGACTATTTATGTAAACACACGTAAAACACACGGATACTTATCCATGTACACCCAGGAAACAGATGAATGCACAATAATGCATTTACACTTAAAAAGGATTAATGACTATTTATGTAAACACACGTAAAGCAGACGGCTACACATTTAATTATACACTTATACGGTAGACATATACAGAAAAGACTCGTTTATTTGGACTAACTGGGACTATAGACGATCCGGACAATCGAAAATCCTGATAATTCGGGTAATATGGGTAATAAACAATACAAAATCCTTAACTAAGCAGACTTACCGCTTATTACGATAAAAAAATTATGTTTCGTAACAAGGTTACATAGTATCGTTTACAAGACAGTAAAAAATATAAAAATAACTTTTCACACCATTTCTTATTTAAGGGGACTGTGGACTTTCAAAATTGTTAAATTTGTCCAAAAATTCGATTTTTTTATTTTATTGAATTGTGAAACTACGGACGAGTAGGAATATGTTGTAAAAAGAATTTTTAATCTCTGTGATTGCTTTCCTGGTTATAGGCATTTGTATTTCATTTAGATATTATGTGGCTACTAATAGCAAAAACTTCAAATGTGTTTTTCTCAAAATAAAAATTTTCATGTCATACGAATATTCAAACTGCTCCGGGCGTATATCTAATTATCGTATTGCTTTGAAATTTAAGTTTTATATACTTAACTATATATCAAATAAATCATACTGAAAAAAATTATGCTTCGCAGCCTAAATTTCTAATTTTTGTTCTTGAAAAGATGATTTATGGGTATTTTGCGTAATAAAAAGGGTGTTTTCACTATTATTATATTTTTCTCTTTATATTTTTAATGAATGCTTAAAATAAGCAATAACTTTCATTGTTCGTTCTATAAGGTATCGTGTAAATAAAAATTACCATATTATATGCAAAAGAAATGCGCATGGAACTTTATTAATTAGGCCAATTTTTGATATAATTAATAACTCATAATTCATAAATTATTAATATTTTATCTTTAAATTTTAACCACTTTTACATATCTGTGGTACTAATCACATTCAAATTTTAAGCAAATCCATTCAAAATAAAAAAAAGTTAGGTTTGAAAGTCCACTGTCCCCTTAAAGAATTGGCAAGTCTCGTAAATCTTTCTTAAACTCAACAAAATGCATTTTATTACTATAATTATATTATATCATATTCATCATTATATTATATCATAGATTGTAATATACCATTATTAAAATCTATGCAGGAACTGACCATTGAATCAAACTGAAAAGCGAACATTTAGCGTACTTGCAGTTACGTTCTTGCTATAATAGTTAAAAACTATTATCTAATGTGAACATTAAATAACAAAGTCTACAAATGTGATCCGAATATAATAGGTGTTACTGCCTTCGGGAAATATATCTGACGCCTACACATGTACACTTTGAACAGACGAGTACGCAAGCACACACAAGCCTGCCGTATACACATGCGAGAATGAAACTTACGAAAATGCTTTCGTGTATACAGTCATAAAACAAACGAATGTACATCCATGTGTACGCACAAAAAATGATTGCACATTCGTGTGTACAAAGAAAATACGTAAATTCCCATTAATGTGTATCCCCCAAAACATGATTGCACATCTATGTGTGAACAAACATAAGTGTGTGGACATCTATGTTTGCACACGAAAAAGCGAATAGACATCTATGTGTGAACACAAAAAAGTGAATGCACATTAATCTAGGTATAACAGTTCCGCAACTGACTGACTAACTGATATACAACGCACAGACCAAACCACTGGACCTAAAGTGCTGAAATTTTGCATGGCTGTTCTTATAGTGTAGGGGTGCACTAAGAAAGAGTTTTGAAAAATTCTTAGATTTTTTAAAATTAAATTTTTAAGCTGTTTTAGTAACTTTTTTTAAGTTTGCATTTAAAATAATAATTTGAGGGTAATAAAATTTATATCACGAGAAAGATCATAAAAGTGCCTTTAAAATGAGATCTTTTTCGAATCTTTTTCTTCATTTTCTCATTTTTGGTGAATTTTTGAAGATTCATTTTTAGAATTTAATTTATTAAATGCTGATCACGTGATTTCTTTTTCTGGTACTTTAAATAAATTTATCGTCACGTGCATAGCAACGAAATTAACAAAAAAAAAATTTTCTTGCTAATGCGGCAGACGATTGGACATTATCCAAAAAAATATTAATATACAGTAAAATGTATGTTCCTCAAACTGTACTATATTCTTTTGTATGTCCTATTAGATTTAATTTGAATATATATATATATATATATATATATGTATTTTTTTTTCGCATTAATTGCTTAAATTGACCGTTGTATTTAATTTAAATGTACTCCGTAGCGAATTACGAGTTTTCAGCTGGTGAGTACATATATAAAAAAGGGAATGCACATTAATGAGTACACACAAAAAAGGTGGATAAATATTAATGCATACACACATCAAAAAACAGAATACACATTAATGTACACAGAAAAAACATTTATGTACAGCGCATGAAACAAATGCCCATATATATGACTACACGCATTAAACAGATATACATTGAATAAAAACGAATTTGGACACGTGATAGTGCATTTAATCTAGTTCTGATGGGGCGAAGAAAAACAGGCCCCCGCATCGATTTCTTCTTTCGTGGAGAAAGCTTACGAGATCGTATCTTCCTGTGCTGGAAGGCTATTCCTTTGTGATTCCTGAAATTTAGATCACATGACTCCTTTGACTTTCAGCCAGTTGGAGAGATGCAGGGACCATTAATGGATCCATTAGCCAATAAGAAACACTTGAATTATAAGCGGATCTCACAATAGGAGGGTCATCTATCATTGTAGCTGTCAAACAAAAAGGCGTGTTCCGCAGAGTCCTTTTAACTATCGGCCGGGAAGTAAGCAGGGCAGCCCTTTCCCCAAATTTTTGGTTATTTTTACGATGTCAGGATATCACTAAAAGCAGCGAAAGAGAGTTATTAATCTTTCACCATATATTGCTTCGGGAATTCAGCCACGGCCTTTGTGCACGGTCGGTCAATATAACTTTGAATACAAACATCATAGCCAGGGCGAAGAGTTTGATCTGGAAAAGATATGGGACATTTGAAGCTCCAGAAAATGCATCTAATACTATTGTTTTTAAATATCAAATCCTTGATTTAGAGAGTACTGGACTTCAGTCAATTTGTTAGTGGACCTGAGTCACACGCAGCAATACCTTACGCCAAGAGCTTCGAAGATCTATAGGACATACGATAATACTAATACGATAGACCAGGAAACTTTGTCCACATATGCTGCAATGCGTGAGAGAGTCAAACAACGAATGAACGTTAGCATATGTAGGATTTTAGGCGGCTACAATGCACATAAATCTATGGCAGGAGATTTATTTGAACTAGGGCACAGAGTAAAACAGGCTGTCAATTTGTAACATCCAATACTGAGTACTTGATGGTAGTCTAAAAAAAAAAGAAAGTCCGTGAAAAGGTATCTAGTCTAAGAATAAAGGATTGGCGATCCCTATGAAAGAATTTCAAAATTACGACATATACATCATTATTTATTCTGAAAGACACCGGAGAGATTATCGCATTATTGTACCTATCCTACAGTTTTATGTCCTTCAATATGGGACACATATCTAACACTTATTGTAATGTGTTGAATACCCATTGGATTGTATGGCACCCATAATACAAATTTCATGGCCTTTATTGAATACCTATTATGCTGTGTGACACTCGTACACATTTCGTGATGCTTATCAAATGCCCATTGTATAAAGTGGCATTAATCACTTAGTTATAGTACAAGCTATTGTTCAGTGAGCAGGATTTATCCTGCCATTTCATATTTCCTCTTTGAAATCACCGGGACTAGTTTATTCAGAAAGTAACTTGCTGATCCAAAGGTTGTGTTCTGTGAAAGTTCCTTAGCTGTGTCGAAAGGTTAAAATCCCTCGATATGGACAGTGCAGTGGAATATTCAAGGAATTTTCTGAATAGATATTCAACACTTTTTTTCCGGCCTGAGCATTGTGCTTAAACCACTGTTATCGGTATTCGACAATCTAGAATGATATTTTTAGGGTTTCTATTTATGAATCAGTTTTTTTTTTTGGGGGGGGGGGGGGCACTTAGCTCCAACTCATTAAACTTTCCGGTACCAGTAAACAGTTGTCGAATTTCTATGTTGAGAGTCTTTAATTGAATTTCTTGGGTCGGGAGACGGAGGTGATGCTAATTAACTTGGCGGAGTTTTGTTTTATCATCCTAGTTTAAACCTTTGCTCTCGGAACGTTGACTGCTCTGGTTATGTACTTTAAACTCCAAGAATTCACTAAAATAATCTGTTATCTTTGCCAAGATTCCTGTCGGAAACACGAAACTAAGTATAGTTAAACATGAATATGTTGTGGCATCACCGTTTTATATATATATGCGCGCAACGCCACTACCATAGTGCACATCATTGGATAGTGCACTAGGGTATTCGCACGAGCAAACTTTACGTATAACAGGTTAGATAGAGAATAAATGGACTAAGGCCCTTCAGTCGGGAATCTTGTCTTGAGCGAAATAGTAATAAATATAGTTACAATCAGAGAGGAAATTTCTAAAAATATTGATTTTGAAAGCAGTTCTGACGAGTAAATGGGATTTTCAAAATATATAAAATATTGAATGTGGTACTTATTATATAAATATCAGGTTATCTGTACATGTTATTCGAGAAATGTGTGTCTTTTACAGCAATCCAATTATTATATCACCCATTCTAACATTTAATACACCTTCAGACGACCTCTAATTCTCGTGATCATTTATTCACATTTCATGCAGCCCACAACTAAAACATTTTGGCCGTCCGCACACGGAGCAACTCAAAAGAAACTGATAACCGACTCCAATCACAAACCATTCCGTGATGAGTCGTAACCTATGTAATTGAATGGAGCCACGCACATGGATCATCTGGTTACAAACCCGTCAGCAACGCGTTTGTAATCAGTCGCAGGCAACTCAACGTGTCGAGTCGCTAGCAACTTCAGTCGCCAGTTTCTCTTGCGTTGTGCGTGTTATTACACAGTCTATGTTACAGCCGCTCTTTTGGCAAGCTGCCAAATGACGTAAACGTGTCACGTGACTTCTGCCTAGCGATGAAATGAAATTCTAACGTTTTTTGTTGTATGGAATATGTGCGCCCATATATACAGTCCATTTATAAACGATTGATCAAAGACAATCTATTGTGACGATTTTTTAAAATAAATTAATTTCTGATAATAATTTAACTAAAAATAATGCCCAGAATAATGATGTTCTTCCTTCCATGACAGGTCGCAAACTATTGATTTGAATCACTTTTGAGTCGGCCCGTGTGCGGAGCTGCATCACTAACGAGTTTGCAACCGATAAGCAATTCCAGTCGCTAACCAGTTCAGTTTCCTTTGAGTCGTTCCGTGTGCGGATGGCCTAACCCTTGAGGAAAGTTGGTTGGAAACTCAGCCACGTATTACATCCTTCTCTGTCTCGTCTTTTCTTACTCAGCAGGGATAAAGTGGCTTGAAAATCGCCATCTCTTGTTGTAAACGGTGTAGAAAATGCGAAAAGCTATATAAGACAGGGAAGGCTTCTCTTTTGTGAGCGAAACTTAACAAGAGGAAAGCGCAAACCACCACCGCTGACTCCTAGTATTGTCATAGAAAATCTGATCAAGTTACGTATGTAATGGCTCCGACTCCGTAATCTAAGACTAGTTGGTTCTTTGGTTTACAGTCCTACGGTCAATTTTCCTAACGCCAGGCCTAAATAGACCAGGACCTAAAGTTTAAAACGTATTACGAAGCAGGGTCGCCCAGCGGATAAGTGGTTAAGGCATCAGCCTGCCACACCGGGGGCGCGGGTTCGATTCCCGCATAAGAGTTGGTTGTATTCTGGGGAACTCGTCAGTCTTCCACCTTCAAAAGTCTAGAAAGAGGAGCTGCAACCCATCGCCCATTATCGGTGTCATCGTTTTCTCCTATTCTAAAAAAAAGTAACTCCCGCTGCCGCTGTCAAAAGCTTGTCACGCTATCTCCACCGAAACCGCTGGGAGTATGGGGTCGAGAGCAATACCAATGGATGCAGAAAAATGGGGGGACCAAAGTAAGACATGTCTCATCTTCGTCGGACTAAGTTTTTTTTATGTTTTGTAGGAAAATATTGACTTTTTCATCTTCAGATTACGATAACTCGCCAAACAATGTAAAAAGATCAAAATTCTACGATCAATCTAAGACTAAAGACATTTCTCTTTCAAACTAAACCTCATTTGTTTAAAAATATTTTAAAACAGACTAATAGTTTCATCAAAAAAATGAAACACAGTTTTCCAAGAAATATCGTCCCCTATGTGTATGTAATATCGATGCTCCTCGAGTTTTTATCTTACAAAGAAAATATTTATATCATCTGGAAGATGAAAGCTTTCTTATTCATATAAATCTCATTTCAAGTTTATATCTTAAATTTTCGATTTTTACTTGAATTTTAAAGCCGATAATTCAACAGTGATGAAACGCCCTTCGTATTAAGGGTGACAACAGTAAATAGATGGAAGCTGTTACATTGCCCGAGAATCACCCCTATGTATCTCGCTATTAGCCATAACAGAGGAGCGAGCGTAGCGATCCTAGGGGCGAAGCCCCTAATGTTAATAAAAATTTCTTCTGCGTTTGTGGGATTTATATTTCTATTTCACAAGTATTCATATGTACACCGGACTGGGGTGTGACGCGTAGAAGTCCAACCTCTCTTGAGGCAATGACACCCGCTCTTCTACGGATAGTGCCTCTATCCGCAGACACGACGACCACAACAACAAAAATGCCCGCCAACAGCGTGATTCGAACCCACATGCTCTGAACAAAAATCCAGTGCCCTAACCATTCGGCCATCATCCGGTGCGCAGACTAGCACCATAACAGTTTTCATGTCATTTTTTACAATGTTTTTATTAACTCGCTTTCTTGTTTGTTTGTTTGCGTTTTTGTGCGTTTATCCAGTACAAATATTGCAATCTATTTTTAACTAACTTCTCGACTAGCTAGATATTTGAACTTTTTAGAATAGCTCAGAACACGATGACAATGCATTATTTTGATACTTTTAGCTATTTTTAAGCATAATTGAATAAATTTGCAGTTAATTTTGTTTTGTAGACTGGCGCAGCCATCTATCGCCCGGGACGGGAACGAAAAGTTAAACGCAAATAAACTTCCAATTAACTTCATTTTCTTTCAAGTTGATGGGATAATTCATCAAAAAATTTAAAAAAAGTATTTATTAATACAAAGAATTGTCAAGTTTATATGATTCAACAGAAAATTTAAAAACGTGGTATATAAAAAGTTCTTTCTATCTTGTAATTATTGTTTTTATAGCAGCGGAACTTACGAATTATTACCAACTACCTTTTTTTGGTCATATCTATTGCATTTTGTATATCATAAAATTTACTCCACTGTTTTTTATAGACATATATGCAATAAGTACGTATAAACTAAAGAATAAAAATGTTTTCGGCCACTTCTCCCATCTCAAGCTATTTTTTTCCCCTGCAGAATCTTGGAAATCAATAAAATAGGGGATAATAATAACATACAGCTGGAAAGCGGGAGATAAAACGATATGAACTCAGCACGTTGACATTGACAGATGACGCATCAATAGCCACTTTGGGTCCGAAGATAATAGAATGGAATAACTGACATTCCTTCCCCCCCCCCTTTTTTTACGTAGGAGGAGATGGGTTTTATTGTGACACCGGGTATTCAAGTATTTTCGTTACACAGGCTGTATATAATTACTTTAGAAAGTAGTATGTGATCAAGAGAAGTAACTGAAGTTCCGCGAAACAATTTTTCGTAACAAATTTAATCTTCCATTGGTCGGAGCTGAGGTGGTATGCTTTGTATTTATTCGTTAAAACTTTCGAGAGATATTTCTTTTATGTTTGCTGTTAAAAATCAAGAAATTTTTGAGGAAATTAAATTATGATGTATAAGAAACTCGTGTCTAAACTGGTGTCTAAGAAACGAACAAATGTTTGGTAAAGATTTTAATCATACTTTGGTTGCAGTTAAACTAGCACGCTAAAAAAAAATTTTTGTATTTTTACCATGTTTTTATTAACTCGCTTTCTTGTTTGATTGTTTGTGTGTGTGTGTTTGTCCAGTACAAATCTTGCAATCGATTTTTAACTAACTTCCCGACTAGCTCGACATTTGAAACTTTTGGAATAGCTCATAACAGGATGACAATGCATTATTTTAATACTTTTAGCCATTTTTAAGCAGAATGGAATTCTTTTTGAGTTAATTTTGTTTCGTAGACTGGTGGAGCCATCTATCAGCCGGGATGAGAACGATAAGTTAAATGCAAGTTAACTTCCAATTAACTTCATTTTCTTTCAAGTTGATGGGATAATTCATCCAAAAAATTTAAAAAAGTATTTATTAATACATATAATTGTCAAGTTTATATGATTAAATAGAAAATTTAAAAACATGGTATATAGAAAGTTCTTTTTATTTTGTAATTTATTGTTTATTAAAGCGGTTCCATAAGTATTTCTTTCGTGCTTGCCATTTAAAATGAGGAAATTTTTGAGGAAATTACATGAGGGAGAAACTCATATCTAATGAATTTATGTTTCGTTTCTAGTTTAATACTCCACACGTTACAATCAAATTAAAACACTATCCCACTTGTTGAATTAGTTCATGAAAATATCCCAGATTTTAAAATTGAGGAAAATTTGAAATACTTGACGTTTAGGATTTATGTGAATTGCTTCAGGCTGAGTAGAGATGTGACAGTTTGGTAATAAAGTAAATTTAGGTAGTTTAATATAAAAAAAAAATTATGTTCCATGAACGTTTTCACACTAATGTCATTCTAAAACCAATATGGTATTCACTCTTTGAATTTGTTCATTATGCTTATTTCATACGCTAAAATAATCAAAGCGATACGCTTTCTCATCATTGAAGATGTTCATTAAAGTATTCGACAGATATCTGCTTTCTGACCTTTGTATAATTACGTTTTTGATGGAAAAATCATTTCGAAATGGGTTTAAGGGAACAAGGAACCTTCAATATCGTTCTTCTTTAAATTTCAATATTCTACTCTATATACACCATGAGTATAACTAATATTATTTTCTACTATACTAGAGATACTTAGAATTCACAACTGAGAATTTTGTGGAGGAATAAGACATATTTATCAAAAAATTTATAAAAAATGCTAAACTTTTTCAAAACGCTCCATGCGTATTCATTTTCTTCTGATATCTTCTAAATTTCTCAGAATTGTTAATTGAAGTGATTATCACAAAACTGTACATAATTCTTTGAAATCACAAATATCTTTCAAATTTATTAACCATAAATTAAAGTAAAAACATAAAAAAATAACAGGCAGAATATAAAAAAAATATATTTAAGACTTTTGATTCATACAAAAAAAAATAAATCCACGTTTATATTTATATACATATGGTAAACTTGTAATACAAAATTTAAGGATTTTAATTACTATAAAATGCGCATAGTACATTTTGAGAAACTTTAGCATTTTTGAAAAAAATTTTGAAAAACAGGCATTTTTCTGCCAAAAATTCTTTATTTTGAATTTTATGGGTTTTCAGTGTAGTAAAATAGAAAATTAATTATTCTCAATTTGTATATAGAGTTGAAAATTGTAAATGAAAAAATTCGAATTTGAAGGTACCTTGTCCCCTTAAACTAGCTGAATACCCGTGCTTTGCGACGGGGTACATTCAAATTAAATACAACGGTCAATGTATGAAAATAATGCCTATATATATACTGTAAAATCACGAGTATAATAAGCACTTGTTTTTCATAATTTAGTTCGCAAAAATTAAGGTGCGTATTATACTCGCGTATGGAAAAAAAACCTAGTTTTAAACATTAGATAAACGAACGTACGGCAGCTGTAAGACATTGTCGCAACACGGGTGCTTGCGCATCTGCACTCTAATTCATCCACCAGTTTACTAAGCAGGTATTCCTTTTAAACAAACGGAAGTCACAGTTCGTGCCGTCAAGAGAAGATGATGTTGGCGATATATAATACGATGGCAACAGTAATTATGAATGGACGCAACAACAATAGATCAGCTATATTCTAGTAAAAGTGATTAAGACTGATAATTTGACAGTATTGTTTATTTTGAATTAACAATTTAAGTTTTTTTCTACCGAATTTGACATTTTCGTTTCTTTTTATTACAAATTTTATTTATGTTAATAAATATTTGTGCAATTTTTAAATCAAATATTGAAAAGTTATGGGTGCGTATTATAGTCGAATTTTAATTTTTTCCGAAAATTTCGCGGAAAATCAAGCGTGCGTATTATACTCGGGTGCGTATTATAGGCAGATTTTACGGTATATACATATAAATGTATTTGTTTATATTAAATACAATGGTCAATGTATTAAATTAATGCCGGAATAAATATATTTATAACAAAATCGTAACGGATATTTTTATAGACAAAATAATGTAGAAGAAAATATTAAAATTATATACAGCGGTCAATGTATGCAATTAATTTGTATGTTTAATATCAATAAAACATACAAATTTGAATTAAATTCTTAAAAAACTTCCATCTCAATTAGTCTAGTGGTTAAATTTTTATCTTTTACCGTATTTTAATATTTTTTGTCCATTTATTTAGTTGTTATGCACGTGACGCAAAATTAATTTAAAGTATCCCAAAAAGAAAAGATACCACGTGATCAGCATTTAATAAGTTAAATTCTAAAAATTAATCTTTAAAAATTCACCATAAATCAGGAAATGGAGGTAAAGATTCGAAAAAGATATCATTTTAAAGGAATTTTTATGATCTTTCTTGTGATTTAAATTTTATAACCCTAAGATTATTATCGTTAATGCAAACTTTAAAGAATATTTAAAAAACAGCCTAAAAATTTAATTTAAAAAATCTAAGAATTTTTCAAAAATCTTTCTTAGTGCACCCCTACACTATACAAAGAATCGCCATGCAAAATTGTAACCCTTTAGGTCCAGCGGTTTAGTCTGTTTTTTTATCTGTGAGTCAGTCACGGAACTGTTTATATATATATATATATATATATATATATATATATATATATATATATATATATATATATATATATATATATAGATAGATAGATAATGTTTCACGCTGAGTAGAGATGCAACTCTTAGGTAACAAAGTAGCAGATATTTTCTTTTATGTTTGTTATATAAAATAGGCAAAAATTTTAAATACTTGTTGATTAGCCTTTATTCATGGTAGTAAAGATGCAGGTGTTCAGAAAAAAAACTTAGATTAATCTAAAAACAAATTGCCGTCTCACGAGTTGACTTATCATAGCAAATTTTATCCTTCATTCATCTCAAATTAAAATATTGTCGAGTCTTTGAATTTGTTCATTAAAGCATTTCGCAGATATTTTCTTTAAGTTTGCGGCATAGAATAGTGAAATTTTTAAACACTTAATGTTTCGCTGGATTGTACCGTTAAAAAAAATAATAATAAAGCTAACTATTATAATTTAAAAAGAAACTGGTGTCTCACGAACTGACTTTCCGTGACAAGTTTAATTCGCCAATGGTGGCAATTAAATTGAAACGCTGCCCAAATAATTGTGTTTGTTCTTTAAAACATTATATTGGCATTTCCTTTGCTTTATATTTCAACTGAGAAAATTTAAAATTGCTGATGTTTAAGTTTCATGTGAATTGTCCCATGCAGGGAAAGATACGCATGTTTGTAAAAATAGCTAGCATAACCAGGAAACAAAATGATGTCTCACGCATTGGTTTTTCCGTGACAAGTTTAATACTCTTTTGGTCCCCATTAAATTGATATGCTCTCTCCCTCACTGAATTTATGTTAGACCCCATTATACAGAGGCTGTTCGTACATTTTTTAGACGATTTTGGTAAGCGGTAATAAAAAATCATTTGCTGAAAAAGAAATAATTGCAATTGTACTATGTTTTTAAAAGTCAAAATTATCGTCTGCTGCTTGAAAGTTTTGTTTTTATTCAAAATAGCGTTTTTAACAAAGCAGTGGTTCGAAGGCTACATTTATGCTCTTTCCGAAGAGAAATATGCATACTCCGTTATACAAAAACGATGAGAAAGTCATGGTTTTGTGATATCTAAAGCGTCGATAGGTAATATCGTCAACAAGAAAGGAAAAAAACGTCAAATTGGAGCCTCAAGTGGGACAAAAATTCCAAACAAGTATCCAAGGAAAAAACGGACTTCTTCGACTATTGCAAAGGTACGTTGTTTAATGTTAAAAGAAAATCCCCTATTCAAAAGACAGTTGAAAAATCATTAAAATGCTCGGTGTCCACTGTAAACAAAATGATAAACGTTGATTTAAATCTTAAGAAAGCGAAAAAACGCAATGTGCATCGTCTTCTTCCAAATCATATCGCTGAACGCAGGACACGCTGCAGAATTCTATATGAGAAACACTTATCCAAAGAAAAATGGAAAACAACTGTCACAATAGATGAATCATGGGTGTATTTAAATGATTGCAACAAAAAAAGAGCCGTTTATTATCATAAAAGGGGAGAAAAAAATTTAAGTACATGGTTCAAAGAATCGAAAGAAAGTTTTTCTAAGGGATACATGATTGTTGCTGGTTTTTCTTATAATGGCAACTTAAAAATAAAGAGAGTGGAAAAAAATGTCAATATTAACTCCTAATACTATGAGGAACATATTTTATCTCCAATTTTTTTGAATGAAATACCATCGCTTTACCCACAGTGCCATCAATCTGTGAGACTCCATCAGGACAAAGCTAGCAGTCACACATCAAAATCCACTGTAAATTTCCTAAAAGAAATGAAACAAAAAAACTGGTATCAAGGCTATACCCTTCACTGATATCCCTACTAAATCTCCCGATGTATCACCTATGGATTTTTGTGCTTTCGGACTTTTAAATTCTGCATTATCCAAACGTCGTCCCAAAACCCTTACAGGACTCTGGAAAGCTGTTCAGGAGGAATGGGATAGAATACCTCTTCTGACACTTCAAAAGGCATTATTATCCTGGAAATTGCGGTGTCGAAAGATAATTCAGAATAAGGGATGTCAAATAGAACATTTAAAACACAAGAATTTTAAGTAATTTAGTTTTGTGAATACAATATACATCGTCTAAAAAATGTGTGAACAGCCTCTGTATAAGTTAGACTGAAAATATTTACGATAAATGCATATTTGATTCGCATTCGTTTAAATTTTCCTAAACTTCGACCTTCTAACACATGACAAACCAAAAACGGTTATAAAATCCCTGAGATTTTCTTAAGACACTTAGAACAAAGTTTGAAAGCTATTTTCCATTGCCACTATTATTGCACTTTATCCTTTGGTCGAATTGTTTTAAGGGGATGATGGACTTTCAACTGACCATAATTAGAACCAAAATTGGAATTTTTTTTGGATGTATTAAAATTTTAATAATTACAAGATAAAAAGAACTTTTTGTATACCATGTTTTTAAATTATCTGTTGAATCATATAAACTTGACAATTCTATGTATTAATAAATACTTTTTAAAAATATTTTTGTTGAATTATCCCATCAACTTGAATGAAGTGAAAAAAAAATGAAGTTAATTGGAAGTTAACTTGCTTTTAATTTTTCGTTCCCGTCCCGGCGGATAGATGGCTAAAACAGTCTACAAAACAAAAGTAACTGAAAATGAATTCAATCCTGCTTAAAGATGGCTAAAAGTATCAAAACAATGCATTGTCGTCGTGTTCTGAGCTATTCTAAAAGTTTCAAATGTCTAGCTAGTCGGGAAGCTGGTTAAAAGTCGATTGCAAGATTTCAACTGGACAAACACATAAAGACACAAACAAGAAAGCGAGTCAGTAAAAACATGTAAAAAATATGTAAATATTGGAATAAAATTCATTTTAAATATGTAGTGAAAAGTAAAATGAAAAATTTGTGGCTTTAGAAGCGTAAATATTAAATGTAGGCGAAAAAATCTTTTAAATTGCTTTTTCTAAAATTGCGTAATTTCCAGATTTGCCAGAGTCTTTGAAATATTCCTTGCGTCATCATTTTTGACGAAATTTTATAAAATTTACAATAAAGTCTCCACAAATACATTAAAATAAAGTTATGTATCCAATCCAGGTTTCGACATCATTCGTATTATCAAAGTTTAAGTGTAGAAAAGTGCAAAAAATTCGCGAAAATTCAGAGTACAAGCATAAAAATATTTCCTAGAAATTAACTATTCAAAGGAAGCAAGTAGTACATAACTATTCAAAATGTATTTATAAGCAATATAAATTCAAAATTAAGGGGAGGGAGTTCAAAATTGGATCACAAGGAGCATTTTAAAAATAATAATAATTTCGATTTTTAAAATATAAAAATTTACTTTTGAAATATTTATAAAATTGTATAAGGTGTTTGAGTTTAATTTAAAGTTTAATTAAAGACAATTAAGAACAAATTTTGAGTATAATTAAATGGAAAAAAATGAAATTTGTCAAATGATATTTAGAGTTTTAAATTAACGCACTTTTAAAAAAAATTAATTTTAAATTTTTTAAAAACTTTACGAGAAGTTTTATGATGTGATTTTGTTTACAAATTATATGGTTAACCATTACAAAAAAAAAATTCCAAAATTTTAACTCAAATAAATTTTTTTAATGTGTTCTGGACTCTCTTAATCAATTAGTTTGAATCAAATATCATTTTGCGGTTTTCCTAAAGCTTGAAAAATTGGAGTTACCTCCTTTTTGCTGCAAACCCTTCAAATGACAAAAGCTTTATTGATGCAATTTTAATACACTGTATGTGATAGCCCCTTTCACTTGTAACTCGAAAATATGGAACACCTTTATAAAATACCAGATTCGTACGCCAGAAAGATACATTAAGTTATGAGAAGAAACGAGACTAATTATTATCTTCACATCTGACGTCAGGAATTCATGGCTTGTGATTCCATACTCGACGCATCCATCAATGTCAGATTTTCCTACAGAAGTCTCTTCCGCCGGAACTGGATAAATCTCTCCATGTTTTTATCTTCTTCTAAGTGGAGTTTACCGTAAAATCGCAAAATCTGTTAACTCATGTGAAAGTTAACTATCCTGATTTCGCTTACCTTCACTCTGGTCATTTATTACTTATTTAAATCTGTACAGTACGTTTCTCACAAAGCTAATTACCATGTTTTTATTAATTCGCTTTCTTGTTTGTGTGTGTGTGTACGTTTGTTCGGTACAAATCTTGCAATCTATTTTTAACTAACTTCCCGACTAGCTAGACATTTGAATCTTTTAGAATAGCTCAGAACACGATGACAATGCATTATTTTGATACTTTTAGCCATCTTTAAGCAGAATTTAATTCTTTTTCAGTTAATTTTGTTTTGTAGACTGGTGCAGCCATCTAACGGCCGGGACGGGAACGAGAAGTTAAAGGCAAGTTAACTTCCAAATAACTTTATTTCCTTTCAAGCTGATAAGATAATTCATCAAAAAATTTTAAAAAATATTTATTAATACATAGAATTGTGAAGTTTATATGATTCAACAGAAAATTTAAAAACATGGTATATAAAAAGTTCTTTTTATCTTGTAATTATTTTACTCTAAGACCGACCAGGAACATTTCTTATAATTGCAGAGATTCGATTGAATTTTCGATGATCAGAACGAAGGAGAGTAGTCGTATGCAACGATTGACGAAATCGATTCATCCTGTTAAGGAAATAATTTACTATGTATCGAAGGTAAATTTGAAATAAGATGTTTCCCCCAAACAGGATGAATTGTTCGAGAAAGAGGTAAAACCTTTTTAATTAATATATAATAAATAAAGACATTTTTTATTACATTTTGTACATGATAGGAATCGTATTTATAAGCTATTTACTTATAACTATTTGATGAAATAATAATACCAAGTCCAAAAATTCACGTCTTATCAGAATAGATTGTAGTGTCAGGTGTTATATATATATGTATGTGTATGTGTATGTGTATGTGTGTATGTGTGTGTGTGTGTGTGTGTGTGTGTGTGTGTGTGAGATAGATAGATAGATAGATAGATAGATAGATAGATAGATAGATAGAGAGAGAGAGAAGTGGAAGTATAACTAGAGAGGTACGAAGGCGTATTTAACATACAAATATGGGATACCCAAAACAGGTAATTTCAGTACCCAGAAACATTACACTCTGTAACAGCATTCCATTTTTACAGTGTAATAGTGGTACCAAGAAATCAATTTTAAGAAAATAATTACAAGATAAAATAACTTTTTATGTACCATGTTTTTAAATTTTCTGTTGAATCATATAAACCTAACAATTCTATGTATTAATAAATACTTTAAAAAAAAATTTTGATGAATTATCTCATCAACTTGAAAGAAAATGAAGTTAATTGGAAGTTAACTTGCGTTTAACTTTTCGTTCCCGTCCCGGCCGACTGATGGCAGCACCAGTCTACAAAACAAAATGAACTGAAAACGAATTCAAATTTGCTTAAAGAGGGCTAAAAGTATTAAAATAATGCATTGTCATTGTGTTCTGAGCTATTCTAAAATTTTCAAATGTCTAGCTAGTTGGGAAGTTAATTAAAAATCGATTGCAAGATTTGTACCGGACAAACACAAACACACACACACACACAAACAAACATGAAAGCGAGTTAATAAAAACATGGTAATAAAAAGTAGGTTACGGCTCAATACAAAAAGGCACCGATATGAATAGTTGGTTTGATTCAATGCATTTTAGAAATACATTTCATAAGCATTTCAAAAAGTATTCTCATGGATTTTTGAGTCCCACTTATATTAAAAAATCGCCAAAAAAAAAATACGACTTCCTTGTAACTTCATAACATTGACAGCACTTTGCATGGCCTCGAAGCATTTTTGTCTGTAAATTTCTTTATCCTGAGGAATTTCTGGCCTTTCCGCCCATTTCCTTTAGCCATGCGAGCGGGAAAATGGAATCAGCTGGCCAGAGGATCAGATGTTTTAACCAATTACAATAGAGTGGCGCCATAGTGTCTACGGACTAGACACTTCTGGACAATGGGGACATGTTCATCGATACGGTAGTTATCGATATTTTATCGATAAGTGAATTAACGGAATTTTGCGTCCAGGACCGACCAATAGGGACGAGTCCGTAAGAACGAAGATTTGTCTTTCTCTCGCCAGGGAAAAAACTTATTGGGGCTTAAGATCCTAGAACGTTGCGGAGTGATGAAATCCGAGAGTTTTCCCGGAGGTGAATTGTTTTCCTCTCGTTTTTTCTGTGAATAGGTTCTAACGGGTAAAACTTGCTTGTAGAAGCCTTCAGAGCGACGAGTTCAGTTCAGAGATAAATATCACTTGTGACTTCCAAAATAGCGATCTTCAGAAAATTCAACCGATAGCTTGGGCTGATATTTGCGGACTGTCTTCATCCTTCTGTGTCCCGAATATGTGATTTCCGAGGACTTGACGAATTGATACCAGTTGGGAACTCTACTCATCCTTTTCTGAACTTTAATTTACGTTCATATCTTTACGAAGTAATTACCCATACCTATCCAAGAGCACTTAATACAACGTGTATGTTAAATTCAATTAATCGTTAGTTTGACTGTTTATTTTTATTCACGTATCCTGTGACACGCTCTACCTGGATTTTAGAAATCAAATCTAACGTCAATGGTAAATACGTTATAATCCTTATATCCAGTATTAGGTCTCAATATATAACAGTGAAAAATGTGCTGTAGTGAAGTATACTAAGAGCAGCATATCTTATGCGGAGCCGAATAGATTTCGTTTAGTTTCATGAAATATTTCGCCAGAATTCATAATTATTGCATTAGGACATTCTTGGTACACATAATCCAACTTGTAAAAGATGTTTATAAATTTCATTAAATAGATATCACTTTACTTCATGCAATATTTCACCATCGTTTATAATTATAGCATTCAGAATTTCTTAGCACACACATTGTAAATTACGGAAGGATGCTTTTAAAGTTCAGAAAAGGCATATTGCTTTACTTCATGCAATATTTCTCCATCATAATTATTACATTCGTAATATATTGGTAGACAATGCAAAATATACAACACTTTTTTTAAAATTTCGCAAAATAGACATTTTTTTTGCTTTATGCAGCATTTTGCCATCATTCATAATTATTGCATTCGTAATATTTTAGCACACATAATGGAACTTACGGAAGAATGTTTTTAAATTTCGCAAAGTAGATCTTAGTTTACCTCATGCAATATTTCGCCCTCATTCATAACGATTGCATTAGTAATATCTTAGCACACAAATGAAACTTAATTAAATTTCGAATAAAGGTATTACTGCGCTTTTTCCACTATTTCGTCATCGTTCATAATTACCGCTTTCGGAATACGTTAGGAAACATAATGCAAATTACAAAAGAACGATTTTTAAATTTCGCAAAAATAGATATTACTTTGCTTCCTGCAATATTTCGCCATCATTCATAATGATCACGTGCGGAATACCTTATCACACATAATGTAACTTAACCCTTCAGTGGGCGCGCCAATTTTTGGAACATCAGGCGCGCGTGGCACAAAGTGCAACGTCTTTTTCAACCTTGATTATTCCTTTTTAATAAACTTTTTTTTAAAATTGAAATTAATAATTCTGCGTTTTATGTCAAGATACAGAATGTTGATAACATTGAGATATATTTATATGAAAGTCCAAAGAATGCAGATACAATCGTCTTATTTCAAAACGGTCCAATTTACTGGATCTATGGACAACTTGCGAACGGATTCCTATTATGTAAAACCTTAACAAAAACAATGAGATTGACCATCTTCGTGATATAAGGGATACCGCGTAATAGCTGCACATTAGGTCAACTTCATCAACGCATGCTTTTGTCGTATTATAATCCAGTATAATCGCTGATGTACCACGGTTAAATCACGACTAATAATGAATGGAAGAGAATACAAGGGTCAGAAAACCAGGCCTGCATTAGAAAGGGTGTAGCTATAAATAGAACCTGCTTACACCCTTCAAACCTTACATATAAAAACAAACCATTCAAAATTACGAAAATGTTGCACTTTGTACACGGGCGCGCCCGCTGTAGGGTTGAAGGTTTTTAAATTTCGTAAAATAGACATTACTTCATGCAATATTTAGTCATCATAATTTTTTCATTCCTAATATCTTAGCATATGTAATGCAACTTACGGATTAACTTTTTTTTAAATGACATAGAATTAAATTAAACTCTCCCGTTTAATGAAGCGCAGTTTTCTATCTAAATGTATCACTCAGCTTTGATGATATGATCAATATATTTAAAAAATATATAGACTCCTCTGACTCTATACTAGTTATTTGGTAGAGCATATAAACCTTTTCTATATATATAAAACAGTTCCGTAACGGACTGACTGTTTCACTGACAGACTGACATATAACGCACAAACCAAACCGCTGGACCTAAAGGGCTGAAATTTTGCATGGCGATTCTTCTTATAGTGTACAGCCCTACACTATAAGAAGAATCGCCATGTAAAATTACACTATAAGAAGAATCGCCATGCAAAATTACACTATAAGAAGAATCGCCATGCACCAAGAAAGATTTTTGAAAAATTCTTCTTAGATTTTTTTACATTAAATTTTTAAGCTGTTTGTGTAACATTCTTTAAAGTTTGCCTTTAAAGCAATAATCTGAGGGTTATAAAATTTATATCACGAGAAAGACCCTAAAAAGTCCTTTAAAAAGAATTCTTTTTCGAATCTTTACTTCCATTTTCTGATATTTGGTGAATATTTAAAGATTAATTTTTAGAATTTATTTTATTAAGTGCTGATCACGTGGTTTCTTTTCTTTTTGTAATAATTTAAACTACTAGGGGCTTTGCCCTAGGCTCGCTACGCTCGCTCCTCTGTTATGGCTAATAGCGAGATATATAGGGGTGATTCTCGGGCAATGTAACAGCCATTTACTGTTGTCAGTCGCCCTTATGCGCAAGGGGAATCACTGTTGAATCACTGTTTCAGATTTAAAATAGAGACTTGAAATGAGGTTTATATGAATGAGAAAGCTTTCATCTTCCAGATGATGTAAATATTTTCTTTGTAAGATAAAAACTCGGGGACCATCGATATTACATCCACATAGTATGTGACGAAATTTCTCGAAAAAGTGGGTTTCATATTTTGATGAAAATATTAGTCTGTTTTAAATTATTTTTAAACAAATGAGGTCTTGTTCGAAGAAGAAATGTCTGTAGTCTTAGATTGCAAAAAGATCAAATTTCTACGATTAATTTTTGGCGAGTTATCGTAATCTGAACAGGAAAAAGTCAATATTTTCCCACAAAACATAAAATAAAAGAAAAACAAAGTCCGATGAAGATGAGACATGTCTTACTTTCTTCCCCGCATTTTTCTGCATCTATTGGTATTGGTCTCGACCCCATACCCCCAGCGGTTTCGAAGGAGATAGCGTGACAAGCTTTTGACAGCGGCGGCGCCAGTTAATTTTTTTTTAGAATAGAGAGAATTTTACGTGATGTGCATAATAACGAAATTGACAAAAAAATATTTTTGTTTTCTTGCTAATGCTACAGATGATTGGACATTATTAAAAATTCTTTAGTATGTTCTATTATATTTAATTTGAACATTTTCTTCTACATTATTTTGTGTATAAAAATATCCGTTACGATTTTTTTATAAATATATATATCTTTACATCATTTGCATAAATTGATCGTTGTATTTATTATATATATATATATATATCTTTTGGCATTAATTGCATACATTGACCGTTGTATTTAATTTGAATGTACACCGTAGCGAAGTACGGGTTTTCAGCTAGTTATGCATACAAAGAGCGAACCGTTCCTTTCGCACAAAGTCGGATGTTTGAGAAGTGTCCATTATTCTTGACAGCAGCATTGATGAATGGAGTCCCACTAATAATGAAATTAGCATGACAAAGCGCCGTGGTCTAATTTATCATTTAGAGTTTGCTTTGTGCGGAATTACAGGTTACAGTTACAGGGAGATAGATGTGTTTAATACAAAGAAATTCCGACGAGGAATGTTAAAAGGAACCATTTACAGAGATGCGTGCGAAAAAATAAAAAAAAAGATTTATGTTGTACTACTAATCAAGTTTATATTCACTCAACTAGGTGATAACATAAGAAATATTATAAAGTTGCCTGACTTTGTGTATGTTAAAAAAATGTTTAATTAAAACTTAGTAATACTTGAATGAATAGATAATAGTTCACTGTATTTTAAAGCAATATTACCGGAGTCTGGTTTTAAACCGATATGTTGGCACAAGTTTAAATCGGCTTTAAACTGTAGGTCCCAGTTTTATAATTTTTTATGTTGCAAAAGCTGAAAACGGTGCTGTCCACTCGGCTTAGCAACATTTAGTGAAAACGAGCGATCATACATATTTTGTTTGTTAAGTTCGTCTTGATATAGAAAGGATGAACAAAGTTTGATTATTTGTTAGCCTGTCTTCAAATTATTTGTATTACAGTTATCTACATAGCAAAAATTGTACAGCAAAAAAAACTTAAATGAAAGTTACATAAACAATGCTACACAAAAACAAATAGAAAGTTATGTAATTTAAGTAGAAAGTAAATATAGTTAGGAGGTCCAATAAGACCTCCAAATGAATCAGTGTGGCCAAAGGGTAAAAGACGTAAGTTTTCGTTCCCATCGCAACTTTATCAAACCCTTCGAAAATACCCCATTTCTGACCTAGTCGAATTTTAAAAAGCACCAAATAGAAAGTTGTTGTTACTTATGGTAATTTTGGAACTTAATCCATTACACTTGCAGACGTGACTGCTGGACCTTTATTTAAGGGGGCCCCGTATAGGTGACCAGCATTACCCCCTACAAGCCAGTCTCGTAATTTAGAACCGAGTCAAGTGCCGAGACCGGAACACTTGACCCCGCACCTCCAGAGGTAAATTTGAGAACTTGGAGGACTTTGCAACCACGACGGATTTTACGTGCACCAGCTTCCATTATTGTACTCGACGATGGATTTGCAGTGACGGGCATCGAACCAGAGACGTTCAGATCACTAATCTGAGTCATCGCGCCCTTCCAAATAGAATGTCAAATGCAATCTAAAGCACTCCGACTTTCTGTCTCTTTTTCTTCTATGAAAGTCGGAGTGCTTTAGATTGCATTTGACAATATAAAGCAGTCTCTGTCTCTTTTTCTTCTATGAGAGTGTGGATTCGAACAACCTGAGAAAGAATACCATGTTCCATGGCGAGTGCGAATTTAATTATAGTTTTAATTAAGCTTCGTGACTGGTTAATCAAAGGAAATGTTTTTTCCATCTCGGTCATAAAAGTATTTTTTCCGTAAACTCAGGTCGAAATTTAAAAAATTTCTTATCTGCAGTTAAGGAGTGTACAGTTTAATAGTCTGAAGTTAAGAATCCTGTAGCTAAGAGGTCTGTCTATAAAGTGTGTTATTACAACTTTTAAATCCAAGAATTTATAAACAACTATGTGGTGCTGTAATTAAAATAAAGCAATCCACTTAAAAAACCATATTACCCCTTGTTTACCCTTGTGGGTTAATATTAAGAAAATGATACGGTCGCCAACCTGTAGCGATATGGCGCCAATGTGACATTACAAATCGAAGAACAATATAGTGTAAATTAACACTGATCTTTCTGGCAAACCCACAAAACAAACCAAATATTTTGCGCAAAAAACGGCTTGGCGAGAAACTGTATCATGTTCTTCATATTTACCTTTTAAATTTGCATTCAAATTATTCGCCTCTCTTCATTTATAAACAAACTGTCTAAGAAACTCATGGTAAAATCGAGTAAATCCTGAAAGATAACAATACCTTTAAATCTGTTTGAAAATGACTTAAAGACTATAGCGCAACACACACATTTATTACCATGTTTTTATTAACTCGCTTTCTTGTTTGTTTGTTTGTGTGTGTTTGTCCCGTACAAATCTTGCAATCGATTTTTTAACTTACTTCCAGACTGGCTAGACATTTCAAACTTTTAGAATAGCTCAGAACTCGATGACAATGTATTATTTTAATACTTTTAGCCATCTTTAAGCAGTATGGAATTCATTTTCAGTTAATTTTGTTTCGTAGACTGGTGCAGTCATCTATCTATCGGCCGGGACGGGAACGAAAAGTTAAACGCAAGTTAACTTCTAATTAACTTGATGGGATAATTCATCAAAAAAAATTTTTTTAAAGTATTAATATATACATGTTTATATGATTCAACAGAAAATTTAAAAACATGGTACCTAAAAAGTTCTTTATAACTTGTAATTATTTTATAACGTCAATTATATCTCCTATAAAATTTTCTTATAGCAGCTAAATCGACTAAGGATCAAGACAAGAATATACTGTCTTCTAAATCACCACACATCTAAAGCACCGAGAAACAATTTTTTCCCAAAAAAATTTCCGAGCAACATATCTTAAACAATTGAGCCCCCCCCCCAAAAGAAAAAAAAAAGATTATGCTTCACCATTCATAACGAGTCAGGAACAGTTACACAACAACTGGATGCGAAATACACTCAGACATTCAAAGACGTTTAGCATTCCAAATGCACCGCGCAAATCCTTTTATGTTCGAGACGGGGCATTTCCCGTTCTTACGGAACCTTATCGCAGAACAAAGAGGGGGCGCCCTGCTTCATCTCCCTTTAAGCAGGGATATTTCAAAAGTGTCCATTCTTTGAAAATGAGATAGATGAGCACGTAATGGAGGAATTAGTGTCATAATTTCTGTGCAGGACAACTTCCGAGGAAGCGTTTATTTTGCATGTGAATATAACAGGATGCTGGAAAGTATGATTCGCAGAATTTCCTGGAAATGAACGGTTTTGGGTTGTTGAAAATGAAAGTCTTTGAAAGATAAAATGTCTGAAATGGGGTAGCGTTTACGTTAAAATACAAACTTAAATTACGTTGGTCTACAAATTTTAAACTTTGCGGCTACAAACTGATAATTTGTGATTTTGGCCTTCTGAAAACGACGTCTGTATTCTTCTTCATATAGTGCTTGGAAATTTTACAAAACACATATTACTATTACGTATTGCAGTTACATTTTTAGTACGTCTTATCATAGTCTGTAAAATACAAATACATTTTAATACAAACTTTAATAACCATGCCAAAAAATCTGAAACTTTGTTGATGATATCTGATAATTTATGTTTATTAGGGCCCACTTAAAGCAATGTCGGGTTTTTTTTCCATATCGTGCAAGGATATTTTGAAAAATACGTATTAAGTATATTAAGTATTTTAAATATATTTCATTTTAAACAAACGTTTTAACGTAGGATTTCGTTCCTCCATAACGGTCCTCCGGAAAGCAAAATTTCAGACACTAAAACCATCCGTCCATCAGTCAAGATTTATAATTTTTTGCAGTGTGCCAAACCCAGTCTGTATCGCTTGGACAAGCAGTAAACAGTTAAACAGAAAAGCCCCAAAATGCGTCAAAATTTTGACATAGATATATGTATATATGTATATAGATAGATACGTATATACACAGCACATACATACACATACAAAAGAGGTAAGCAACGATTCAGTAATCCTACGTTAATAACTCGCGGTAGATTCGTTAGAAGAGACTACCTGATTTTTTTGTATACCGTGCATGGATATTTTGCAAATAAGTATTTTGCAAAAAAGTATTAATATTGCGTATTTAGTTATATTCCATAGAATTAAAAGCTTTTAGCTGTGTTAAAATAAGTGCCTGTTCACATAGAATCCGTCAGCATCGGTGTTACTCTTATTGACATATTTTAAACCAATCACAGACCATAACAATTTCGTGGGTAATCGTTTGGAGGTTTGTAATTGGTTAAATATATTTCAATACGAGTAACGCTGAAGCAGATGGATTCTATGTGAACAGGCCCTAAGAGAGGCAACTGCATTAAGTTAATGAATTCCGTGGACCAGGAAAATATACATTTAAAGGGTCCAGGGATAAAACCACTTTACAGCCATTTTTACGAAAATGAGTTAGCAGTGCCATCTTGTAGCTTTCAAGGAGTACTAACACCACGTGCATTCATATCTGGGGCAGAACCACTTTTAAGTGGTTTTGCCCCAGATGGCCGTTAAAAATAGGGATAATACGAAGTTTTCGTAGTGAAGTGGTTTTACCCCTAGACCCTTGATTTATTTACAGTAGATCAAACATATACAAGCTACAAGAGAAATAGACAAAGACTGGCTGGAAAAAAGAGTCAGCGATCACATTGCTAACAGTTATTTTCACTTAACACCACAAAAATTTACAAAGAAAAAATTATGATAAACATAAAATATTTTAATGGAATTTTGAACTGATCACAGTCTAAAATACCCAATGAACACTTCAACTTGAGGTCTCAAACATGTAATTTAATAGAAATGTCATAAGCACTTTTTTAAGGCATGAAATAGAAAATACTACACAGATTAAAATTTGACAAACACAAAATATTTTAATGGAATTTTGAACTGATCACAGTCTGTAAAACTCCCAATGACCACTTCAACTTGAGGTCTCAAACATGTAATGTAATGGAAATGTCATAAGGACTTTTTTTAAGGCATGAAAAAGAAAATACTACACAGATTAAAATTTGACAAACACAAAATATTTTAATGGAATTTTGAACTGATCACAGTCTGTAAAACTCCCAATGACCACTTCAACTTGAGGTCTCAAACATGTAATGTAATGGAAATGTCATAAGGACTTTTTTTTAAGGCATAAAAAAGAAAATACTACACAGATTAAAATTTGACAAACACAAAATATTTTAATGGAATTTTGAACTGATCACAGTCTGTAAAATACCCAATGACCACTTCAACTTCAGGTCTCAAACATGTAATGTAATGGAAATGTCATAAGCATTTTTTTTAAGGCATGAAAATACTACACAGATTAAAATTTAACAAACACAAAATATTTTAATTGAATGTTGGACTATGTAAAATCCCCAATAACTAATATTTATCGAGGACTGATCAAGGCAAGAATATAATATATCCCAAATCACCGCATATCTAAAACAGAGCGAAACTTTTTTTTCTCAAAAAATTAATAAATATAACTTCCGAACAACATTACTTAAATAATCGATCTCTTCAAAGATTATGCCTACCCATTCACAACAAGTCCGGAACATTTACACAACAACTAGATGCGAAATGCACTCAGACATTCAAAGACGTTTAGCATTCCAAATGCACTGCGCGAATCCTTTTATGTTCGAGACAGGACATTTCCCGTTCTTACGAAACCTTATCACAGAACAAAAGAGAGAACACTGCTTCGTCTGGCTTTAATCAGGGATATTTCAAAAGTGTCCATTCTTTGAGAATCAGTTAGACGAGCACGTAATAGAGGAATTAGTGTCATAATTTCTGTGCAGGGCAACTTCCGAGGGAGCGTGTATTTTGCAAGCGAATATAACAGGATGCAGGAAAGTATAATTCGTAGAATTTCCTGGAAAAGAACGGTTTTGGGTTGTCGAAAATGGACCCTTGAAAGATAAAATGTTTGAAATGGGATAAAATTTACATTAAAATGCAAACTTACACGACGTTGGTCTTCAAATGGGAAAATGTTGTGGCTAATATCTCATGCCAAGAGAGAGATTGTTTCATCGAAAAGATGTATTTTTCTCTTATCGCGCGTGAATATTTTGAAAAAAAAAACCGAGCGGAAACGTCCCATGTTTGAAGTGAAGCTTTTTATCCTATCTGTAGTGCACTGCTGAAGTGAGAGGGAAACAATTTTTCGAATGGCAAAGTCATCGTTTCGGCACCAGTCACGTGATCCTTTCTGTCTTAGCAAAATAAATTTGAATGGAGGGAGATATTATAGCAAATGTCCTAATTATGCTCGTCTATTTTATTGAAACAGATAATTAAACAGATAATTAAGGGGACTCACTACCCTTAAATCTTTAAAACATTCGATTTTTTGAAAAAATTATGTTAAAGCCTGATCATTTCTGAACAAAATAAAGCAAACCGCATGAAAATATTCCGCATAGTTCCGGAGATATTGATATTCTAAATATTTAATTACTGATCAAGTTTATGGTAAGAAAAATTTTAAACTCGTTTTTCTCAAAATGTAATTTTGCATCATTCCGCAACCGATATCTCAAAAACTATGAAATATAATTCCATGAAATTTTTATCACTGCATAATCATGTTATTTTATTGCGTCTGAACTAGAATTATTGCAATCACTGCACATTTTGTTATTTTTTCAGGGGTAAATGAATGTAAAAATTTAAGAAAATTTTAAGTATGTTTTGAGGAGTTTTAAAAAAATTGAAAAAATATTTTAATGTTGAATGTTTTATGTTCAATTGTATTTTGAATTATTTATTTTAAATATAAAACAGGAATTATACATTTAAGTGTAAAATCAATTTCATAGTTCTGCGCGCAAGCCAGTATACAATAAAAATGCTTAAACAACAAGATATATCTAAAGCATTTAAAAAAATATTAATATTATTTTGAGAGTTGAAAATTTGTTTATTAAAATAAATATATCAATTGATCATATACATAAAATTTGGAAAAATTAGGAGTAAATTGAAATAGTTACAAAGTGTCAAAAAGTATGAAAATAAGCCTTGTTTCCTCGACTTAAGAGTCGTGAGTCCCCTTAAACCGATCGTTTTTTGTTTCAGATTGCTGTTCCACTTCGGGGATAATCCTTACCACATTTGCTCCCTCACCTTTGGCTTTCCTAGTAAGTATTTTTTCAACTGGTCTCTTTTTGACAATGTCCGCATAGTTTTTCCCTTCCTGTTTCTCAACTATGCTCATTTGTCCCCTTAAAAACTGTATCATCTTTTGTCGTTCATCAATCGGCTCTATTATTTCTAATATGTCTTCGTTCATTTGCCGTTTATAGCGTCTGTGATCAGCCTTGACGTACTTATTGCATTGTTCAACCTTGCGTATTGCAATTTCACCAAACCCTCAGTCAATGTAATCATCTCTTCCATCCGCTCACTCTCATTTTACAAGTTGAGCACAATTTAACAACCACGCTCTTCCGGCGCTGGTTCTCCCCTAACTGTAACGGCGCTCTTCACCCCTAACTGTTACATCACTTAGGTCCGTCAACCGAGGGCTACGCCATGAATATGCTGGCTGTGGCAATACATACCTACCGCTGGCTGCATAAACTCGTAGTCGCAAATGGCATCTTCGCTTCGATTAGATAGCCATTCGCCTTACAAATATCTATCACATACCCGTTTCCCATAAAAACCATCTTAAATAACAAGCTGAAATCAATCATGTCACTCATTTTGCCAGAAGCTACTCTCCAGAAGGTACAACACAACATTTAACCTCAAACACCGCATTAAAAATTGTGCCCCGTAGCATGTTTCTTCTAAGTTGTTAGGATAATTAATTCACTTGACAAAATCATGTGATTATTTCGTGACGCATTTATCACATGACAAACGAGTCAGAAATATGCAGCAATAACAACATTGGAGACATAATCGTCGCAGCTTGGCGAGCGTATCATGTTTTTCATATTAACCAATATCACCAATAACCAGTTGAAATATCAAAGATCTTTCAAAATAGAAAATATCGTGGGCACTTGTTTTTGAGCATGAAAAAGTTTCTATGCAGATCAAAATCTGATAAACACAAAACATTATATTTTTATGTTGAACCTATCACAGTCTGTAAAATCACCAATAGCTCACCAATTTCAACTAGAGGTATCAATAATTACAAGATAAAAAGAATTTTTTATATACTATGTCTTTAAATTTTCTGTTCAATCATATAAACTTGACAATTCTATGTATTAATAAATACTTTTTAAAAAATTTTGATGAATTATTCAATCAACTTGATAGAAAATGAAGTTAATTGGAAGTTAATTTGCATTTAACTTTTCGTTCCCGTCCCGGTCTATAGATGGCTGCAGCAGTCTACAGAATAAAAATAACTGAAAGTTAATTCAATTCTGCTTAAAGATGGCTAAAAGTATCAAAATAATGCATTGTCATCGTGTTCTGAGCTATTCTAAAAGTTTCAAATATCTAGCTATTTGGGAAGTTAGTTAAAAATCGATTGCAAGATTTTTACTAGACAAACAAACAAACAAACACACATACAAACAAACAAGAAAGCGAGTTAATAAAAACATGGAAATAATCAAAAATAATAAACAATACCACGACCACTTTAAGGGCATAAAACTGTTATGTCCGATGCATGTAAACATTCATCCTGCACGCGTTTATTTTCTGTAAAAGCGCAACGGAGCAAGTATATAATTGTGCTATGTTACGAAATGTAAAGTGGAAACATTCTGTTGTTGTTCGAATTTATTGAACATCTCTTGAATCAAACATTCAAAACTATGCCTAAAATGAAATATTTTAGAGCTATTATTTTGTTTTACAAGTATTTTAATGTTAACTTTTTTTTAGGTATTGCATTTATTCAAACGCTTCTGAGATCTAAAAAACATATTTCATCCTTTATCTAGAAATATTTTATCACGCAATTATTTGAAATCGTGATACAGTTGAATAAATAAAAATAATTGTGTTTAAACAAAATTAATGTTTCTGGATTATAAGATGCAATAAATTAGGTATTTATAAATATTTACGTGGCATTACATTAATAGCAAAAATTTGAAAACTAAATTTGGCGACAATGTCTTTCTCGAGAAAATTTCTATCACATTGCGTTTTTTTTTGGTTTCATGCGCGACTAGGGATGGTATGATTAAAATTTACGATATTTTTCGGTGCGATAAAAATTGCGAATCTTTTAACATAAAGTCACTGGAATCAGCACAAACTACGATTAAAATTTTATGATTTTTTTTTCGAAGCGATTGTGTATCCTTTAATATAAAATCACTGGAATCAGCACAAACTATGATTAAAATCATGATTTTTTTCGGAGTGATTGTGAATCCTTTAACATAAAGTCACTGGAATCAGCACAAACTACGATTAAAATTTTATGATTTGTTTTTTCGAAGCGATTGTGAATCCTTTAACATGAAGTCACTGGAATCAGCACACAGTATGATTAAAATTTTGACTCTTTTCTTCAGTGTGATTATCTGTTTTTAAACGTAATGCTACTGGAATTAGCACAAACTAATGCAATTCAGTCTTAGCCCTTCTTTTTAATGTAATCTCTGAAACTTTTGCTATCAAATTCCAGTGTGAATCTTTTGGGTTACTCGGTTGGTTGAAGAGGTGTAATCATGTTTTTGAACACAAAGGCTATACTGACATGGGCCTACAATCAAAAGCTGCCTACGAATTGTTACATACTGCTACAAACTGTATCCTTACTGAGTATGAAACCGCAAAATCCTAGATCCGATGAATACCTGTCTAATCATTCTTACCTTAAGAATCTTTTAAGATCTACAGCAATCACAGATCATAATATTTAAGGCTGCTGTGTACAAACCGTATTGAATTTCGCTCTCCTCAATGTTAACATATGGAGAAAATGCGTCTACTATTCTCATCTCCATAAATGCTGATAATAATCCAATAAAAATGGTATTTTCTGATCACCTGAACTTTTCTGCACTTTGCAACAGGAACTTTATAAATTGCGTCCACCAATGGAATTTATAAGCGTATAAAACAAACTATACTATATTTTTTCTTGAATAATTTAAATTTTAAAATATTTGCATTCGTTCTTTAAAACCGAAAAATGCTCCAAGGTGTAAAATTTCTTTCTCTATTATGGAGTAGAATTTTGTAAAGAATCTTTAAATCTTAGTCTGTAATCCTTTAGCACATTTTCTCCATAGACTAACATTGAGGTGAGAGAATCCAATTGGGATAATATACAGCAGTCTTAAGCTGACACTTTATTGAAGAATATAATCATATTAAATTTTCTGATTTAAGGTGATACTTCAGTCACCTTAAATCAGAACCTTCATGTCCTGTTCTTAATTTTCTAGGTATACTAAGCTGACATTTTATCGAGCAATATAAGCATATTAAATATGCCATTCTAGATACGTAAAGCTGACACTTTATCGAAGAATATAAGCATATTAAATGTGCTAATTTAAAATGATACCCACAAAAAAACATCGAATTGCATTTTTTTTGGTATTCTTAAAACCTATTCTCAAGAAGTAGTCATTTTGCTTCTTCCATAACGATGACCCAGTCACAGTGGCGCCGGAAGAGTCAAATACAGAGGGGGGCAAAGTAAAATAGATTAAAACTTTTACACCTTTATTATTAAAAATACATATATACGGTTATAAAGAATAAACTTTTATGTTATTTTATGTTATATTATGCCCTATCACACGTCAACGTGTACGCGTTTCAAATGCATCGGATTCAAGATTCCCTTTCGCGATGAAAAAACATCGTGTAGGGTTGCTTTTGAATCGCAAAAGCAAACGTCTGGAATTGGCGTTTAAACGCGCTTGCGTACCTGAAATGGCGATTAATCGCTCCTGCGTATATGGAATGACGTTTATCGCACTTGCGTTAACGAGTGTGAGGTTGCAATTTAGTATTCAGTTTTGTTAAGCTTTATGATTTTAAATGAAAATTCTAATATTTTACTAGCGTTAGCTAGGTAGAAACAAAAAATTCAATTTTCTAGGGGGGGGGGCAAGTGCCCTCCCTTGCCCCCCCTTTCCGGCGCCACTGCCCAGTCATGTTTCATCCATTCTATGCTATACGTGAATACACGTTGTTATAATAACAACCCCTGGCCAGCTATTTATCAGTGGCTACATGATAGCTGGAATTTAAAATGCAACAAAGAAACGATCAATGCAATCAAATTATGCAATCAAAGAAACCGTTCGGTTAATACACAGAATCTTTAGGTCAACATGTTTTACTGCTTTGATACTTATTAACGTTTCGGTGTTAATATTTAGGAGGGAAAGCATGCAGCTTGCTATTTTAACGATATTGTATTGTGTTTGTTACATACATTTGTCTATCTGATGTTTAATACTAAGTTATGTAAATGACATTACTATACTGAATTTTAAATTATATTCATTGCATAATGTTTAAAGTAAACACATTTATGTATTCATTATTATACATTATATATAAGCTATTGCTTGAAATTATTCCATAGAGAGTCATTATATGCGACATTCCAATGTGTATTTTCTAATCAAACCATGGCTTATAATTTATTATTGGAATCGGATATCATCATAGTCACAATACCACGTTTACACATGATCTCACGTACAACTCAAGTTGTAAAAT
>OU015490.1:32945534-33015534 GCA_907164885.2 Dolomedes plantarius | reverse complement strand
TATCTCTCGAAGGAGGGCATTTGATCATCTTTGTTCCAGATTACAGCTATCGGTTGTAAAAAAAATAAGGGAAAATATATTTGGAACATACCCATCTATAAAAGTCTGTGTTCAGGAAACGGTATTTTATAGAAACATTCTTCAGATATCTAGAAGTATTTTGAACATCAATTCGTTTCTGGAAACAGTCTTAAGAAACTGCAAAGATATTTTTAATATTATGACGTGTTTCAGTCTATTATTCAAAAATTTTACTATGGCTTACAACACTTATTCTCAACATTTTTACGTCGCGGTACACTTTTAATAATTTACAAATTTGGCGGCACACTAACAATAGGATAAAATTCAAAAGAATTTTCCTTGGATAATTGATTGATGTACCTATGATATATTTTGTAATAATTACAAGATAAAAAGAACTTTTTATATACCATGTTTTCAAATTTTCTGTTGAATCATATAAACTTGACAATTCTATGTATTAATAAAAACTTTTTAAAATTTTTTTGATGAATTATCCCATCAACTTGAAAGAAAATGAAGTTAATTGGAAGTTAACTTGCGTTTAACTTTTCGTTCCCGTCCCGGTCGATAGATGGCTGCACCAGTCTACAAAACAAAATTAACTGAAAATTACTGAAAATTATTTCAGTGCTGCTTAAAGATGGCTAATAGTATTTAAAAAATGCATTGTCATCGTGTTCTGAGCTATTCTAAAAGTTTCTAATGTCTAGCTAGTCGGAAAGTTAGTTAAAAATCGATTGGTGGATTTGTAAGGGACAAACACACACACACACAAACAAGACCAGATTTAAAAGTCTAGAACTTCAAAAGTCCAGAGTTACCAGTTACTAGACCAGAACTGTAATAGTCATGGGCATTGGTTCAGCCAGTCCCCGCTAGGAAGGTAGAACTGATTGAACTACTTGTCTGACGTCGCTTATGAGTGGATATTCGCAGTGGAGGCACACTTCAACAATCTCGTGGGACAGTGGTTGAGAATCGATGGCTTAGAATATGAATACTTAAGAACAGAAATTGTACCAAAACAAGGGCAGAGAAATAACATTTAAAATTTTTTTTACCTTTATGGTACCCGAAGAAACCTAGTAGTTAGCGTGACGATATTCGGTATTGAGGGTGCTCGGATAAAATCCTGATAAGCGCCACTGTATGCTCTTGTGTCACTGCCGGGAACGTTAAATCTGTAGGGCGGAAAATCCTTCCTTGTGATTTATAGGGGTGAAAGAAGGGTGTAAGCCCACCAGACGTCGCATCTGGGGGCCATCGGTTTAAATTTGGATGGTATCAAGGTTGGGGGGGGGGGGTATGTTGGCTCACATGAATGGGACTCCCAGATAAGTAGAAACCAACATATCTTCGCGGTATAAGTTCAAATATCTTCACTGACAGGTGCTGCTCATTGTCAATAACAACTTTATGGAGAGAGTAAAGCAAATTTCTAAAATCTGAACCTTCTCCAAATTTTAATTAGGATTTTTTCTAAACTGAACTGTATAACATACAGTTAACTTTTCTATTTGTGGTTGAAGTTGATGTGCATTTTTTTCATTCAAATTTAGTAACATGTTCCGGGGATTTTCTAGCCAAAAATAGGAAACATTTTGCTGGGTATGTTGTTCGATAAAAAAGCGCAGTGTCATTCATTCACTTGAAGGATTAATTATATTGGCGTTTAAAATGCCATTTTTGAGTATATTTATATATGTAATTTATGAAAACGACACTATATATATATATATATATATATATATATATATATATATATATATATATATAGTAAAACCTCGTTTATCCGGATCTCCGGATACTCTGGATAAGATTTGTAGACATTATTTTTGTTTAATGTTTACATTAGATAGCGATAGTTTTAACTGTCATCGAAAGAATTTAACTAAAAGTACGTCAATTTTCGCTTTTTAGTTCGATTCAACATAGACTGTACAATAAATTATGGTAATAAAATGCTTTTCGTTGAATCTAAGAAAGCTTTAATAGGCTTACCAATTCTTTGTTAAGATATGATGTGAAAAGTTAGTTTTATATTTTTTAATGTCTTGTAAACAACACTATGTAATTTTGTTTCCAAACATAGGTGTTTTCTTTAATATACTGTAAGTCTGCTTAGTTAAGGATTTTGTTTTGCGTATTATCCATATTACACGGATTATCCTGATTTTTGACTGTCCGGGTTGCGTATGGTCGCAGTTAGTCCGGATAAATGAGGTTTTACTGTATATATATACTAGCGGCCCGTCCCGACTTTGTCCCGGTTGAACAAAATATTATACCAATAAATTTCCAGTTGATAGCCAATAAATTGTAAATATTTGTTTACCTTAATAATAACCTAAATAATACCTTAAATTAATTTTATGTTAGTTAATAATTAAAATAATTTTTTAAAAGAAAAAGGCGTGCCGGAGAACGGCTAGGTTCGAACCACTAGAGTCAGAACAGAAACCCACCGCGATAGCACCACGATAAGGATCGTTGAAATCTTCGGAACAAAAAGCGGTAGAAGACAGTAGCGGAAGCAATGGAGATTGTAAAGATTAAGCCCCTAACTTTATTTCTACTGATCAGATATACAAAATATATAGCCTATGTCCATCTGGAATACTGTGCCTTTCAAACAGTGAAAGAATTTTTCAAATAGGTACAGTGGTTCTGAAGATTACCGTCCACGTACAAAATCGCTCTCTCTTTATATATAAGTATAGATGTGTTTAATGTTATTTACATTGTTACACGATACCCATAATTTTTTCTGCCTCTATAAGGGGTATGCCAGCTACATAGTACACATTTCCAGGGGATATGCAGGGTATAAAAGTCCACTTCTAGACCGTAGACAGACTCTTGAAATTACAAATTGGAATAATTAAATATATATAGTCTATATAGTATATATGTGTGCTTAATGTTATTTACATTGTTACACGATAGCCATAATTTTTTCTGCCTCTATAAGGGGTATACCAGGTACATAGTACACATTTCCGGGGGAAATGCCGGATATAAAATTCTAGTTCTAGACCATAGACAGCCCCTTGCGATTACAAATTGGAATAATTAAATATAGTCTACCTGAGGGGTAAAGTAATCAAGCCTAACTATCTTTAATCGAGGTTTTGTTGTCTTATGTCTGTTGTATAATAACCCTATTGGATTCGCTATTTATCAATGGAGAAAATGAGTCCAAGGATTGCCGACTTGGATTGAGAGATATTTTTTAATTGTACTCCATAATAGAGAAAGAAATGTAACACTTTGGAGCATTTTTCGGTTTTTAAAACAAATGCAAATAATTTTTTAAAATTTTGATTATTCGGGGGAAAATCTGGTACGCTGTGTTTTAAATGCTCATAACGAAATTTATAATATGAACCTTGTTGCATATGAACCTTGTTGAACCCGAGATGCAGAAAAGTTGATGCTGTATGAAATTACCATTTTTATTGGAATATCGGCATTTATGTAGCTGTCTATAGTAGACACATTTTCTCCATAGCTTAAGACTGAGCTGAGCGAATCCAACTGGGTTAGTACACATCAACATTAACAATTGAAGTAACAGTTCCATGTTGTGGTTTAGTAAAAACAGAAAGGGGTTTCAGCGTGGGCGCTCGAATACGACATTCGCTCCTCACTGCTCATCCATCATTGATCCGGGTCGACAGATGAGTAGTTTAGTTTGATTAATTGCGGCTCGTATTCCTTCCATCAGATTAAGATTTTGAAAGGGGTGCCATTCATCATCATTTTTCGTGACTCGAGACGTGGTCTCTGCTGAAATGTACGAGCGAATTGTGTCAGAATCGCAGCGTAATTCCAACTGCTGGTTAGTAAAGGGGATTATAGGGGGTTAATCTTGTTTAAGGTACTTAGCTGGAGTAGAAATTTTCCGGTCGAATTTGAATCGGCACTTTGCAACTTTTGTCATTTTGTTCCTTAATACTGCTAATTAGTAAGAATATATATATATATATATATATATATATATATATATATATATATATGTATGTATATATATATATATATATATGTATGTATATATATATATATATATATATATATGTATGTATGTATGTATGTGTATGTATATATATATATATATATATATACATACATATATATATATACATACATATATATATATATATATATATATATATATATATATATATATATATATATATATATATATATATATATATATATATAACTATATTTATATATATACAGTCGTGGCCAAAATTGTGGACCCTTTTTGAAATTTGTACGTTTTTCAACCTTGAATACTTATAAAAACTGATGCACTTCATGCGTTGCAATGATTCATAAATAAAATGAAAGATAATTTAATGCTGAATTCCACAAAATAAACAGAGATCAAATATGCAATTAGAAGGAAAGTTGAGCATTGAAAACAAAAGTTAAGGAGAAATTCCTTGTGTACCTGCGATGTTACTGTCCTACCAGTATTTCATTGGGTATCCTTTATTTTTCAAGACAGCAGCACCGCGACGTGGTATTGAGCCAAACAATATTTGGAGCTATCCCTTGTTTATTATGGGGTGCCATTAGACAATTTTAGCCTCAATTAATTCTCTTTTATTGGATGGACCCTTCACATGTATTAATATTTTGAAACGGAGCCAAAAATGTTCTATGGGATTCCGGTTTGGCCCGTTTGCTGTCCATCTCAGCAATTGTAAGTCATTTTCCGTGACTCACTGTTGGTATATCCGTGCAGTGTAGCAGGGAGCAGAATCCTGCTGGTAAAAATATGGCGCATTTTCTGGAAAAAGATCCCTCATAGAATGTAGAAGTTTTGGTAGTAGGGTGGTGTCAATGTACTGTCTGCTGTTCAGTGCGCCATCTGAGACATGAAGGTCGCCTACAGCAATTGTTGACATACTTTCCCAGTTCATAACACTTGTAGGATTCTTTGTTGTCACTTGAATTCAATCTGGATGTACCGCTTATCCGATGCGAGGTTTCACATATATTCTCAAATCTCTACCAAATATCGATATCTGAGTTTCATCACTCCCTATCACTTGTTTCCACTGACACAATGTCCATGCAATGTGCTCTTTTGCCTAATGTGTTCGTTTATGCCGCTGCTTTTTACTCAGCAATGGCATTCTAGGGGCAATCCTTCCTTTTATGTCAACCTCCGTTAGTCTTCTCCTACTGTTCTCGCCCTGACAAAAACACCAGTTGCACCCAGTTCACTGCTGATGGTCGCAGATGACATCAATCTGTCCCTGATGTAAATTCGTTTTATTCTCTTATCATGAACAGCTGTTTTACACCTATTCCGTCCTTTTCCTTCTTTGTTTTACATAGATTGTGTTTCTTGATAGCGTAAAAAAAACTTTCGAATTCCTGATGTCGTCAAATTCACAATTTGACTCTTATGTCACAATTGCTGCATACGAAAAACCATTTTCACTAACACAACAATCCTTGGTCTTTTGTAATGATTTCTTGTTGTGGCCGTGATTATAAAAGATCAGCACATTGCAAATAATAAAAGCATAAAACAGGAATTCACTTACCACACTTTATTTAAGACTTAAGTTAGGAGAGCACAAAAATTATTTGCACGTGGACATCGCATTTCTTAGCACGAAAATTATTTGCAGGTGTGCACCACAATTTATAGCGTGAAAATTATAGGCACTTGTACATCACAATTATTGGCACGAAAATTATGTGCACTTGAACATCACAATTCTTAGCGAAAAACCAAGAAACATCGGTCAATTCCGCATTTGTACAAATCATTCGTAGACCAGTTGTATCTCCCTTGTGCCACTCGAGCAACCACGTGCTTCAGAAAACCCTCTCTAAAAGAATTCCGACGAGAAAATTCGATGACTGACTTCACATAACGTTCTTCAGCCGAAAAATCAAAAATTTCCACACCTTTCCTGTTGCCAACGTTCTTTTTTAAACTTTGTAAGAAGTTCTGGAGAATGTCCGATTGGGCGAGCAGGAGCGAAGTAAAGCCAGTTCCGTCTAGTTTCAAATCGGATGCTCCGGAACCAGTTTTAAGTTGATGTTTTCATAACATCTCTTCACCCCACCATAAGTTGATATTTTCATAACACTCTCCCTGGGTGACCAGTCACAATTTTTTCTGGAGGACATTGTTTTATTTATTTTTTACACCGTCAGTAGCCTTTAAGCCAGTGTGGTCCAACCCGTGGCCCACCAATTCATTTTTTTTTTGCCTTGCCCTTCTTACTTGAAAAAATATTTTAATTTAACATTTAGAAAAAAATCGTTTACCCTTCTTACTGCTTTAAATTTTTAAGACTTAAAATGTAATGACTTAAATCTAATGCCGTTACTTAAAATTTAAGTAACGGCCATATAGCGGCCATATTTAAGTTTCACTCTTCGACCGTTATAATCCGTGGCGTGCCTACGAGTTGGTTTTGATTCCCTAAAACCAGAACTTGCACTTTTCAACAACCCCATGGATATTGAAGTGAGTGAGGAGCCTTGCCACCTTCAAATGGAAATTTGTGATCTTCAGGCAGACCCATTCTACTAGACTAAAAAGTGTGATGTCCCTGAAAAATTCTGGAAACTGATTTCTAAAGAACGTTTTCCTAAACTGTTTAAATTCTCTCTGCAAATGTTATCGCTGTTTAGCAGTACATACGTGTGCGAAAATGTTTTTTTCTACTCTCAATCAAATTAAATAAAAAACGAGAAATCGAATTGACGAGGAATCGAAGTGCTTCACTGGAATCGAGCCTGAGACTTTGCCTTACTGAACTTACTGTGGACATTGCTAAACTTGTATCAGGAAAACAGTGCCAATCATCACACATTGATTTCTCGACTGTGAAATGAAGTGGTATATTAAAAAATATAACTAAAAATAAATAATCCAACAGAGTTAGATAATTATAAGAAGAATGCAGACATAAAACAAACAGAAATCAAGCAAGAAAATGAAAAGTCAAGTCTTTTCATTTTCTTATGACTAAATGTTTCAAAGGGGATCTCGAGTCCTTGGGATGTCTTTTGGTTATACCTACATCCTATTTAGAAAATTCCCCTTGAGGTAACTGATTTGGTTAGTCTCCCTGATGACGAGACCAGTCGGTTACCTCGATTTCTGTTTCAGTTCCGGCACTACTACAGAATCTTACCTCTGGTGCGTGGAGCTCTGAGTGATTGATTTCTGTTTGTTTTTTTGTCTGAATTCTTCTTATAATTATCTAGCTCTGCTGGATAATTTATTTTTAGTTATATTTGTCCATATTCAATATGAGGATAAGAAGAAACAGCGCAATCTTTTATTGAAAAATTTTATATTTTCATTGCTAGGGTAGGTCTTAAGTTAATTTGTTTGGCAGTCAATGCTCGCTTTTTAATTTTTTTGTTAGTTTGATTTGTTTATATTATTTTACGTGGTATATTAAGTTAGTATATTAAACTTCTTTAATATAAATTTTAATAAAAGTTTTTGAATACAATATGTAATTCGTTTTCTTTTTGGAATATCTCTGGCCCTCGGGTAACTAAAGTTTGGACCACACTGCCCTAAGCAATACACATATACGTCCAACAGTAATTGCACTTCAGTAACGAACTTTATTCTACAATATAAAACAGCCAATCTGATCTTTCCCACCTTTGAACATAAACCTTAAACCGACTCATAAACGACAGCTGATGATTGGTCCTCAGGACAACGAATCCGATTGTCTGGTGGTAGCTTCTACTACAATTCGCATCTTACGCACCTGTGCTTCCTTGATTAACTGAAAGTAGCATATCTTGCCTTGTAATGCAAATATGTGACTTCTGTTTATTGTTTTTATTGTTTTTATCGTTAGTTCTCTTTCATTTGATAAATAAATCTTAGTACTGCATGGAGAGTATCAGGTTTTATAAACATTTAAAGTTTAAAAACATTAAAATTTGAAAAAGTGTCGACAATTTTGGCCACCACGGTATATATATATATATATATATATATATATATATATATATATATATATATATATATATATATATATATATATATATATATATATATATATATATATATGTAAGCAACAGACGATCCGTTTCGGAACATGTAGCAATTCTCATTTTGTCTTAAATGCTTTCGTCGAAAAGCAGCTTATATTGTAGAGTACTGGAAATATGGTCTTATTTTTTCCCGAGACCCCACAAGCGCTTGAAACACAGCTTCGTGTTTTTCAAGGAATGTGTTGTTCGGTTCCACCAGTTCGGAACACGTGGGGGGGATTACAGACCGTTTTCCTCACAGATGCAGCCACTAAAGCTGTCATCTTAACGTTTCGGCAACGTACTAAAGTTCGGCGTCTAAGAAGAGCTGTCAGCCGATAATCTGCCGGCCCCTCCACCCGTTTTTGAAAATCCAGACATTGGAGAGAGACGCTGTATAAAATCCGAGCGGGATAGATGTTTTTTTGCTAGGCTCCTGTGTTGTTGGGCCGAGAATGGGCCCTGGAGCGTGCATTTGTGAATCTGCACGTAAATTAAGTGATTATGTCGGAAGTGTTTAATGTTTAATTCTTTTTGTAAATAAATCTACTTGTTAAGTTTTTGTTTTAAAAATTTGGCTTCGCTTTTAATTAGAACTCTGTCTTTATTTGGTATGGATCAATAGTTGTGAAATTTCTTCAGAATGCCTCAGAGAGAATAGCCTTACTACTTGTCGTGACGCTACAATATAAAATGACAGACATTTGTGGTTGTTTAAAAAGCTGATTCAGTAGCAAGCATGGCAGAGGATCATGATTTAGGTGAATTTCAACGAGATATCATATTTGGCTCTCGTGGGATGGGTCAGACCACTTCAGAAATACAAGCAATGTTTAGATTCTCGATTTCTGTCATATCAAGGATGTACCTAAAATAGCAGATTTCCGGAAAAATATCGAACCTAATGCAATAGAATGCCAGTCGAAAGATTAAATGATCATGACAGGAGTCATATGTAGACGATCATGTCAAGTAACGAGCATCCTTGGCGTAACTAAGGTCCCAAACTATCGTTGGGACCCTACCAATATCGACATGAGGACTGCACAACGATCATTACATGGTATCAACTTTAATAGTCGACGGCCAAAGACGAATTAGACAGTTACCCCATTTTTTTCTGGTACTTCACTGTATATATATAAATATATATATATATATATATATATATATGTGTGTGTGTGTGTGTGTGTGTAATATATTAAATATTATGCCCTCCATCCTAGCATTTAAACTCCCTTTCCTAAATCCAATCCCCAGTAATATTAATGTATCGCTTCAAAACCCTTAGCCACAGAACTTCCCATGAATCCCAAGCCTTTGCATTTCTATAAGTGTATATGTTCGGATTCAGGACTAGGTTAGCATCGCGAGCCCCAAGATCTGCTGACCCTACAAATAATAGTCACATGCCTACCTCACCCTCACGTTTAATGTTGAAAGGCGATACGATTCCGAGCCGTTCTTCGGAAATGAACGGATGTACTCTTGTTGCTCTAAAAAAAGATACGGCCCGACTGCTTCACAATTTAATTTTATTCCTTTCAGGCTGAGTCTAGCTCCAGCCATGTAAATATGAGGTATTTTTCCTTTTCAGGTTATAATTTAAGGACGTGATGTAATGGGGATATTACACACACACAAGCACACACACATATATATATATATATATATATATATATATATATATATATGTGTGTGTATAATAAATACGACGATCAATGTATACAATTGATGTAAAAAAAACAAAAAAAAATAATTATAAAAAAAAATCGTAAGAGATATTTTTACAGACAACATAATGTAGAAGAAAATATTCAAATTAAATCTAAGAGAACATACTAAAGAACATAGTACAGCTAATATAGTGTAGTTTGAGGAACATATATTTTACTGTATTTTAATATTTTTTAGGATAATGTCCAATCGTCTGCCGCATTAGCAAGGGAAAAAATATTTTCTTGTCTATTTCATTGTTATGGACGTGACGATAATTTTATTTAAAGTACCAGAAAAAGAAATCACGTGATCAGCATTTAATAAATTAAATTCTAAAATTTAGTCTTTAAAAATTCACCAAAAATCAGAAAATGGAGGTAAAGATTCGAAAAAGATTTTATTTCAAAGGAAATTTTATGATCTTTCTCGTGATATAGACTTCATATCCCTCAAATTATTATTTTAAATGCAAACTTAAAAACAGTTACAAAAACGGCTTAAAAATTTAATTTAAAAAAATCTAATAAGAATCTTTCAAAAATCTTTCTTAGTGCACCTCTACACTATACGAAGAACCGCCATGCAAAATTTCAGCCCTTTAGATTCAGCGGTTTGGTTTGCGCGTTGTATGTCAGTGAGTCAGTCAGTAGTTACGGAACTGTTATATATATATATATATATATATATATATATATATATATATATATATATATATATATATATATATATGTATATATATATATATATATGATACAGTTCCGTAACTGACTCAATGACTGACATACAACGCACAGACGAAACCGCTGGATCTAAAGGGCTAAAGGGATCTAAAGGGCTCTTCTTATGGTTTAGGGGTGCACTAAGAAAGATTTTTGAAAAATTGTTCTTAGATTTTTTTAAATTAAATTTTTAAGCCGTTTTTGTAACTTTTTTTTAAGTTTGCATTTAAAAGAATAATTTGAGGGTTATAAAGTTTATATCACAAAAAAGATATTAAAAATTTCTTTAAAATGAAATCTTTTTCGATCCATTACCTCGATTTTCTGATTTTTGGTGAATTTTTAAAGATTAATTTTTAGAATTCTGTTTATTAAATGCTGATCACGTGATTACTTTTTATGGAACTTTAAATAAATTTATCGTCACGAGCATAACAACGAAATAGACAAAAAAATATTTTTTTCTTTCTAATGCAGCAGACGATTGGATATTATCCAAAAAAAAAATAAATATCCCTTACGATTTTTTAATGAATAAATAAATAAATAAATATATATATATATATATATATATATATATATATATATATATATGTATATATATATATATATGATACAGTTCCGTAACTGACTCAATGACTGACATACAACGCACAGACGAAACCGCTGGATCTAAAGGGCTAAAGGGATCTAAAGGGCTCTTCTTATGGTTTAGGGGTGCACGAAGAAAGATTTTTGAAAAATTGTTCTTAGATTTTTTTAAATTAAATTTTTAAGCCGTTTTTGTAACTTTTTTTTAAGTTTGCATTTAAAAGAATAATTTGAAGGTTATAAAGTTTATATCACAAAAAAGATCCTAAAAATTCCTTTAAAATGAAATCTTTTTCGATCCATTACCTCGATTTTCTGATTTTTGGTGAATTTTTAAAGATTAATTTTTAGAATTCTGTTTATTAAATGCTGATCACGTGATTACTTTTTATGGAACTTTAAATAAATTTATCGTCATGTGCATAACAACTAAATAGACAAAAAATGCATAACAACTAAATAGACAAAAAAATATTTTTTTCTTTCTAATGCAGCAGACGATTGGATATTATCCAAAAAAAAAATAAATATCCCTTACGATTTTTTAATGAATAAATAAATAAATATATATATATTGGCATTAATTGCATACATTGACAGTTGTATTTAATTTGAATGTACTCCGTAGCGAAGCGCGAGTTTTCAGCTAGTATATATAAATATATTTATTTATTTACAGAGAAAGAGAGAGAAACAGAGAGTGGGTGATAGGACAAGAAAAGAAACACATAGGAGTTATAATACTGTAAAACCTACTGTATAAATGAGTATCCTGCTCTGTTAAATAATCGCATTGAAGAATGGGCCATAAAAATAAAGCAGGGCCAGAGCAATGCGCGGCCATCTCGTAAAATTTTAGAACATTGACCGTTAAAGAGCCAGATGGAAATAGATGGCGGATTTCCTTTTGTGCCCCAGTCGTAATTTGAAAGAATGAGTCTGGTGGAGACCCCCAGTAAAACAGGCCGTTATAATTCTTTATTCCATTTATTTGTGTTATTCGTTTTGCCTTCAAATCATTTGAACCGAGACTTCATTGGTTTTAAGTGCTGATATATGAGGACTTGCTTTGAGCTGTCGACGAGAAGCGCATAAAAGGCGAAAGCCCTATATCTTTGTGACTAAACTCCGGCACCTTTTATCCCGCACTGTTAAGTTGTTTATACCCAGCTATTATTTTCAGCAATCAGTTTATAGACTGTGATTCTTTTGTGTTCTTCATTTATATGTATTAGACGTTTGAATAAGTACTGCACACACACACACACACACACACACACACACACATATATATATATATATATATATATATATATATATATATATATATACCGGGGGGGGTAAAAAGTCTGTATAAACTTTAGAAATTCATAAAAACTTGAAAAATAACCAAAATGAAAAAGGTTTGCTGGATTAGCATCGCTAGGTCACGGGATTGTTTTTAAGACAGGGAAAAAAATAACTCAAAAAACAGCCGACAGGTGGCGCTGGTACGAGCGAATTCTGTGGAAATATGCAAATGAGACGGTTATAAGAACGTGCGCTCCTAATCCACAACCGGTTCATCACCGTTGTTCCGCGATCCGCCGAGAGATGTCATGTATACATCCTGACCTGCTGCACTCTGCCGTTGCTGGATTTGTGACTAGCCTGCAATGCCTTATCCCCTGTGGTGGGGGTCACGTGGATCGCCTACTGCTGTAATAAACGATTTAGAAACATTATTTTTCGTTATTTGCGTATCTTTTCTTTTTCTTGTGTAAGTCAGCGCCACCTGTCGGCTATTTTTTGAGTTATTTTTTTTCCTGTCTCAAAAAAAATCCCGTGACCTAGCGATGCCTACCCTGCAATTTTTTTTTAATTTTGGCTATTTTTTCGGTTTTTAGGAATCTTTAAAGTTTATATGAACTTTTTGCCCACCCGGTATATATATATATATATAAATATATGTATGTATCTGTATATATATATATACAGGGTGTTGTCCTAAGGCTGCATAAACCCTGCACAGCAAGATTCCTCACATGAAGTACATAAAGAATAAACAAACAAAAATGTTTCTACGACCCGTAGTGTTTGAGAAAAATTGCGAAAGAAAAGCATGTCTTCATATCCGGTGCATGGAAAAAAAGCTTCATTAGAAACATGAACATCGGAACTTGCATACATTTACAGAGAGAAATGTGCAAAATTTTACTGAGCGCATATCGACACATGCATGCGCGTGAACTGGAATGACATACAACCATTGTTTGAGTATACAAAGCGGTATCTTAGTTTCCACCGTTACTCTTCGCATGCCGATAATGTCGTGAATACAGCAAATGTACTTTGTCGGCGGTCATAATAATGGTAATGCTTTATGAAATACTAGGGAGTAGGCCCGTCGCTATGGCATCACGATGCCAATGTCGTCCGCAGGCTGGATGAGAGATTAAGAAATACTGGAAGCGTCAATCTGTCAGACACGATGTTGGTGGAAGAACAGAAGACGGGTGGAAGGGGAAATCTCGAATAGAACACACGCGCACTAACCAGTAAGCAATACTGTGCACAAGCTATTACGGGCACAGAGGCATTTCGTTACACAACCATGAGACGACTGCATCCAGATGATTTTCATCAGACGAATTGACTTTTGTGAATGGCTATTGCAACAACATGCAGCCGACAATGCTTCCATTGCACGTATCTTGTGGACGGATTCACACGTGACGAGGGGGTCTTCAATAGTCATAACAGCCATAAATGGTCAGAGTCTAATCCTCATGCAATCCGTCTGGAGAGACATCAGGTCCGCTGGTCCGTAAACGTGTAGGCAGGCATGCTGGGCAATAGTATGATTGGACCATATCTACTGCCAGAACGGCTCACGGGAAAAAACATACCTGGCACTTCTCCGTTATATACAAACTGATTTCCTCGATGACATACCCTTATCGTCAATACATGGCTTATGGTCCCAGCATAATGGAGCAGCGGAGCATTTCAGCTTTCCTATGCGCGATTGGCTCGATATGGAATTTGTTATGAAGCCATGCACGCATCGTCTTTCAAGAACAGTTCATGAGCTTTATAACTGTTCCTCAACTATTGAAAACTGTAATTGCATCCAAATATCTCTAGATAATATCGCCACCAGGGACAATGCAATCCAAATATGGTAGCTCTTGGCTCATTCTCGCTTGAACTTGGCGAGATTCTGAAGGGCAGAGAAAAAGTTGTTTTTCTACTTGGCTGTCGCCGCACTCTCTGCTTGGCTGTGATAGACGAAGGTGGCTTTTTTGGTGGCTGCGATGAGTCATGGGAGCGTGGACAGTTTTAGGCCTAATTTGGTAAATCTTAAATCCTTGTAATCTGTGCAACATGTGTCTTCTGGGAATAAAACGTGTTACTTCATATCTTATTCCTGTGGTTTTTATTCCTGTTAGTAATGTGAGTCCGAATTCATTTATTATTTATTAAGTTTTAAACTCATTCTTGGTGCGTGCAAGCCACGTGGTTATTCATAAAATCAACTATCTTTAACGCTCCACTGTGAGAAGTAATTCAGGGTTATACTATTAAATCACTATATTATTTTGCTGCTATTTTAAGAAGTTAATTTTAATTCTTTACTTAATAACGCAATGTATCTCATGGCCACTTTGGTCACTGTTACAGAATTATCAGGCCACTGGATTGGACGTGGGGGGGGGGGTCCAGTTTTACGGAGAGCACGCTACTGGATCGTGTAGAGTCGGCCATTCCACGATGCGGGCATACGTACCTCCATATGAGCGGGGAATATTTTGCACATCGTCCTGTGTAAACATATGCAAGACCGGATGTTCATGTGTTCAATATATATGTATATATGTATTAGACACATGAACATCGGAATGCATATATATATATATATATAATATATATATATATATATATATAATATATATATATATATATATATATATATATATATATATATATATATATATATATATATATATATATATATATATATATATATATATATATATATATATATATAGACACAAGACGAGAAAAGTAATACACATGAGTTATAGCAATGTTTTTCCAACGTCTCCATAGAGCTTGCTCTGGTAAATAAACGCACTGAAGAATGAGCTATAAAAATAAAGCAGGGTCGGAGCAATACGCTAGCCAAACGTCATCTCGTAAAATTTTAGAACATTGACCATTAAAGAGCCAGATGGAAATGGATGGCGGAATCCCTTTTGTGCGTCGGTCGTAATTTGAAAGAATGTGTCTGGAAGAGGCCCGTAGTAAAATAGACCGTTATAATTCTTTATTCCCTTTATTTATGTTATTCGTTTTGCCTTTAAATTATTTGAACCGGGACTTCATTACTTTTAAGTGCTGATATACGAGGACTTGCTTTGCGATGTCGTCCGGCAGCCAATAAAATGCTATATCTTTTCCCAGTAAACTACTGCACCTTTTATGCCGGAGCATTGTTGGGTTGTTTATACCCTGAGATTAGTTTCAGCAATCAGGTTACAGATCGTGATTCTTTTGTGGTCTAAATTTATATGTGCTAGACGTTTGAATATACAATGCAGTATATATATATAACAATTCCGTAAATTACTGACCGACATATAACGCACAGACCAAACCGCTGGAACTTAAAGGCTAAAATTTTGCATGGCGATTCTTCTTATAGCATAGGAGTGCACTAAGAAATATTTAAAAAGAATTCTTGTTACACATTTTTAATTAAATTTTTAAGCTTTTTTAGTAACTTTTTTAAAGTTTGCATTTAAAATAATAATCTGAGGGATATAAAACTTATATCACGAGAATGATCCCAAATATTCCTTTAAAATGAAATCTTTTCGAATATTTACCTCCATTTTCTGATTTTTGGTGAATTTTCAAAGATTAATTTTTTAGAATTTAATTTATTAAATTCTGATCACGTGATTTCTTTTCTTTTTGTGATACTTTAAAGTACTTTTGCGTCGCGTGCATAACAACGAAATAGACAAAAATATATATTTTTTTTCCTTGCTAATGCGGCATACGATTGGACATTATCCAAAATAATATTAAAATACAGTAATATAAATGTTCCTCAAACTGTACTACATTAACTATACTATATTCTTTAGTATGTTCTATTAGATTTAATTTGGATATTTTTTTTCTACATTATTTTGTCCGTAAAAATATCCATTACAATTCTTTTATAAATATATTTTTTCGTATTTTTTACATCATTTGCACACATTGATCGTTGTGTTTATTATATATATATATATATATATATATATATATATATATATATATATATATATCTAATATATAAAAATGAATGTTTGTATCTCTGTAATTGTATAGAAATCCACAGTTTAGGAGCAACGATCGTGAAATTTTACATACAGGCGTCTTTAAAAACAGCCGAGGGTCTGAAGAACTTGAAAAATCGAAATTAATTACCGTTTATTTTTAATTAATAAAAAACCAACAATTTGTAAGCTGTTACACTTTGTGGAATCACCCCTCTGAATATGGCGTCCACGTTAGGGTTAGCTGGCAAACAGCGAGTGAAAAGATAAAAATAAATAAAATCAAAAAGTTTCAAGTTATATATTAAACCAGAATAATAAATGAAAATAATAATCTTTTAAGTCAGATTTTATACTATAAAATAAATCGGATACAACGGCATATTGACACTCTCACACGCGATGGAAAATTCGAATCAACCACGCTAAGTGACACGATCTTTTTTAATCGCTACTGCAACCCCCCTAGCTTATATCTTTGTGTCTATTGAAGAGTTAAAGACTAACCTTCTATCCTGCTAACTTATTTCTCATTTAAAACTCCTCTTACTCCATAAATGTATGTATATTCACCAACCCATAGCAACTTTCCAAAAAACTCATTGCGTATATTTTTTACTTTACTCAACAGTGTTGTGTATAATCGTGGCGCGTTCGTTAAAACTGTTCATTTGGTACACCGTAAGACTCGGGTTCGAGTCTGGGATCGTGCAAAATTTACTAAACCTGTATTTTCAGCTTTTTATGAAGGCTTTTTTATTTCAGCTTTTATTTTATTATTTTTTTAATTATTATCTTTATTTTATTTTATCATTTTTTAAATTATTATTTTTATTTTATTTTATTATTTTTTAAAATTATTTTTATTTTATTTTTTTTTTCAGCTTTTTTATGATGAAAGACCTAATATAGCTGAAATCTGAGGAGTTTATTATACATTTATATATTTTTAATTGGTTTTCATATTATTAATGTGTATAACATTTCGTATGCTTTTTTTTTCTATGTTATTTATACTGTGTTTAGTTTTTTAATGGATTTTGGTAGGTTTGTTATAAATTTATATATTTTATGTTTCACTCTCCAGGACTTTTTGCTCCAATGATAAAGGCTAAATCTTTTCTATGTTATTTATACTGTGTTTAGTTTTAAAATTGATTTTGGTTAACAAACATTCATCAATAATTTATTTCTGGGCATTGTATTGCTAACAATTAGGATAACGAACAATTTTTGACGGATGCGATTCTCGATTCACACTTGTCCAATAGATGGCGCCACTATTTTAAACTTTAGTATTCCATAACCCAACAATTCCTAAACGTTCGTTTAGGAGGTGTTCCTAAACGAACGGTACATTCAAATTAAATACAATGTCAGTGTATGCAATTAATGCTAATATATACCCAACAAACACAGGACTGACGGCAGCTTATCGGGCCAGTGCTGGAGGCACCGGTTGAACGACAAGTACGGGAGAATTTTGTCGGGCCACTGGCGGGTTGTTTACGAACCTCCGAAGGGGAAACGCTTTCCGTTTACGTGTTTCAGGGCCTGTTATGGGTTGATATGAATCGCACCGAAATCGTTTACCCTGCATCGTCCCGGAACTGTACCTCCGATTCGTAACCACAAGTAACAGATATCTGCATCAGAATTATGGATTTGAAAGGGAAGGCGAAGATTAAATTTAACAGACTTTTCAAAAATATTTATTTCATTGTTGTGAAACTTCTTTTACGCGGAAAATTCCCATAATTTTCCTTGTATGTAAAGATTGTATTATGTGAAAAGTATTATGTGAAATTGTATAATTGTATTATGTGAAAATTCACATAATTTTCCTTGTATGTAAAGATTGTATTCTGTGTGTATGTTTTTAACTCCCTAGAAGCTTATAAAAACAGATGAAAATTAGTTTCAATTTTATATATTACTGGAGAAATTAAATATCTACTTAAAAATGGGTCCTTGTTTCACCACTCTTTATTTATAAGAGAGGAAATAGTGATAAAATTTGTATTTTTTTAAATTTCTTCTATAGTATATTAAAATAATAATATATATTTTTGTAGATAAAATATTCAAAATATATTTTTCAGGAAATTTACATATTCTAAGTATTTCTAATTGTTAGATGCCATTATAAAACAACTGATTTTGTAGAATTTTTTCTCGAATTTCATCGTATTAATTTTACAGTAACATATTCTTATAATACAAATTTGAATGAAAGAAAAAGAATTTTAAATTTACAGACCTTAGTTAAAATAAACAAATCACACATATTTAGAAAAATATTAATGTAATGTAATGTCAGAGACATAGACAGTAGATGTCATGAGACACCAAAAAATATCAAAAAATAAGACCCTTTATCCTCAGTACGTACATTGAAGAATATATATTACATTGTTTTTTTTTGTAATTGAATCAGGATACGAGAAATAATATTTACAATAAGAAAAAAAAAGGCAAAAAAATTAGTTTAAATAAATGTTAGAAATAAAAAATAAGGCAATTAAGTTTAAAATAATAAGTAAGTTATATTTAATAAATTAAATTGGCAGGTTTGAACATCCGTGAGTACAGATAACAGAACTGCACTTTGCAGGATCGAACCGAGGACTGAAGCATGGGAAGCAAAAACGAACGCCCCACACCAGCATTCCCTGATAGGGTATCAAGTGTGGAACTTCAATAAGAGGAAACTGCCTCGCATGGAACAGAAAAATAAAGGAAAAATGTTAAACACTATCAGAAACCACACTATCAGAATAACACTATCAGAATTAACCTGTGAACAATTAATGGACTGGGTAAGATTTGAAATATTAAGATCGGAACATAAATTTTTAATTTTTAAGTGGCCGTTCGGTTTTGGGATTTTTTTTTCCAAAAAAATTCAATGCGTAAGTAAATTAAGTAATTTTGAAAGGTCCGATATTAATCCAATTGCAGTAATGTTTTCAGATAAGATTTTGAGAAAGTTTCATGAAATTGATTTGGGATATTGAATTTTGACTAGGTTGTACATTTTGTTGAGGGTATCTTTGTACCCTTCCGCCATTAAAAAAAAAAACATGGCTCAGGTTTGGTTTCCCGCCTAACAGGAAATTCATCATTAGCAGCGGGAATTTCTTTCCTCCGGATTACGACAATTTCCTAGGATAGAAAATTGGTTTGAGAGATTGATTCGATCATTAATGCTAGTTAAGTTCGAGAGCAATTCGCTTTAGACCAACCCAAATTTAAAAAATCACATTATGTTCGATTTCGTTCAAAATTACCACATCACATTGCATACCAAGATTATAATATTTTATACATTACATATACAATGTATTTTTCATTTTCATAATAAAACTAAACTTTTGAATGTAGTTGACTTTTTTATGCGGCCCGCCTGCCTTGAAAAAATTTACCATGTGGCCCAGATGCTGCAAAAGGTTAAACACCCTGCTTTAAGCTCATCAGCCTGATTCAGAGGTTTAACTTTTTCAGATTTAGGAATATAATCAAAAGTGGGTGTAGAAGAAAATTTAAACGCACACTTACTGTGCATAAGATTAAAAAGTTCTTTGAGATTGGGGATGTTAAACGTTATTTTGAAAAAAAAGAAATTCATGTTTTTCAAAAGTCCATAGTAATCACACATGGTTTCCATTACTTATTTCACTGACACATTGAATTGTGTTTTGTTTTGTTTTTTATTATTAAATTTTGGCATTATCTTTTGAGAATGTATTTTCGTTTTTATCAATGCAACTCTTGCAGAAGTGCCATGGACGGGTAAGGGTGACTCGGTAACGAATTTAACAATCCTTTCTACTGCTTGTGTGTGACATGGAAAATTGCTGAAGTCAGTACGTTGACTCTCCTGATCAGATTATTTTGCTTCCTAGTTTATAATCAGAAATATGCCTCGTTCTGTTACTTTAACATCTTTACGTACAATCATATCAATATAATCCTTGGCATCAAAGTTTATACGTTGAACTTAAAACTTTCCAATGCCCCCTTCATTTTTCAGTCCTTGCTTTTAGAATCCGGCGTAATCCAAGCTGTCTTACGTGGCTGCGATCAACTGATATCATACATAAGAGGAGATTTTCAGAAGCAGCGAAGTACGAATTTCTTTGAATGACTGGGTCAATTACATTTTTAAGAGTCTGATGGAGGTAACGTGAATAGCTTACAAGTTTCCACAAGTGCTTCGATCCATGGATATAAGATAGTTTCCGCTTTATGTGAAACGAAACAGATGCATATACTTACAAAATGTACTCAGTCAGTATTCGGAGATTTTTTTTGCAGTACATTCTGTTCCCACATACATATGAAGTATTTGGTTTGCTAATGTAAGCTATCATGAATAACAAAGTTTTCCTGGTTTTCTCATAGACAAATCAGAAGAGCACCTTCCAACAGAGATTGCATTAGACATTTCTAACAAATATTTTGGGTCCACACTTAAATCATCCTTAATTTCTAGTAATGGAATGCCATTTTCAATAGGTGATAATTCAATTACTGGAAGTTCATAGCAGTTTTCTAGTTGTTTACCTATTTCTCCTCCAAATTAGGACGTAGGCGCAGTTCATTTCCATGAAATAGACAAATCAACCACTGCAGTGGCCTTCTTAATTCCTTTTCAAATAAACGAACCACATCATTATTCAATCCAGTGTTCACGGCAGTTCCACCCATTCCAATTACAGTAATGTTTAAATTCTGGTTGTTGTCATTGAAAAATGCTATTATGCTATCTTATATACATTTTCCAGTGCCAGAAATCTGCTTCTGAAAATCTCGTCCTTTGTATGATATCAGATGATCGCAGTCATGTAAGAGAGAGCTTGGATTACCCCGGAATCTAAAAGCAAGGGCTGAAAATGAAGGTGGCATCAAAAAGTTTTTATTTCAACGTATAAACTTTGATGCCAAGGATTATATTGATATGATTGAATGGAATGATGTTAAAGTAACAGGACTTCCTATGAAGAGGCATATTTCTGATGACAAACAGAAAGCAATTCAATGTGTCAGTGAAATAAGTAAAGCAAACCATGTATGATTACTATGGACTTTTGAAAAATATGAATGTTTATTTCAAAATAACACTTTGCCTTTAAAGACATTACATTAATATTTTTCTAAATAAATGTGATTTGTTTATTTTAACTAAGGTCCGTTAATTAAAAATTGTTTTTTTCATTCCAATGTGTATTATAAGAATATACTACTGTAAAATTAAGATGATGAAAATTGCGAAATTCTACAAAATCAGTTGTTCTGTAATGACATCTAAAAATTAGAAATACTTAGAAATACCTAAGTTTCTTGTAAAAATATTTTGAATATTTTATTTACAAAAAATATATATTATTAATTTAATATACCATAAAATAAACAGAAAAAAAGAATTTTATCTCTTTTCACAAAAATATCTATTTTGAAGCACCTGAAAAATATTTCAGTAGAGCAATAAAATTTTATATTCAATACCAAAAGGCAGCTTTTGAAAGCTATAGCATAATGAAATTTCAAACCATCTTTTTTTTCGCCTCGTCATACTACAATGCACTAGTGTCATCTGATTGGACATTCAGTTGCACGTGATTGAAAAGGCGCCATTAAAGATTGATTACAAGTTCGTTGAAATTAATCCACAAGTAAGTTTCATTCGTTAGTCTTAAATTATTGCCTTTAGATTTTATTTAACACCCTTACATAGTGAACATTATTCTATTTCTGTTATAAGATAGTGTTTTAATCCAAGTTATATATGAATTGACCATATTTCAGATCAAACTCTACTGAACTGAGTGTATTGAATTAGCAATACTTATGGCACTTACGAGCACTTTCGTATGTATAAATAAAAACATTTTGTTTCGGAATAATTTAAGATTCGTGTTTCAGTTAATATTTTAGATGGACAAAGGAAGTAAATGGACTCTTGTGAAAGTCTTAAGTATTTGCTAATTAAATTAATATTTAGAATTGTAATTTGTACGCACTATTTAGATTTTTATATCCTTTAGAAAGTATAAAATACATGACACAAATATCAATTCCAAATCTACATAGTTGAAAAATAAAAATGTATTTTCATTTCCAGTATAATATTTTCCATTTTATTTCTTTAAAGAAATTTGAAAGAAAATTATAATGAAATTTTTTTTAATATGTTAATCCAAATTAAACATTTTTTTACTACTGGATTGATAAATCAGTTACACATGATTCCTCCATAGTAAATTCATGCATAGTATTCAATGGTGGAAAAATTGTCCATTTTCCTATTAAATATATTTTACAATGTTCTTATTGCCAGGTATCAATAGGCAACAAATTATCCATGTCTAAATGTTAAAAGATGGATTCAAAAACGTTCCACATTATAAAAGATTCTAAAAATGAACTTGTAAATCATACAAAAGGATCTATTGAATTCCTTATCAAATTGTGTTTTGAGTAAACTTTATAAAATACACTGCATTTTATACATTATAAAGAAATAAAGAACAAATATTCTTAAAATTTTTGTGTTCATAATTTAAAAGAATGTATTTAGTATAATTATATATTTTTAATTTAAATGCTAAACACTAATAGGTATTTTTCATGTATAATCTTAATAGCCTTAAAATATAATTTTTTTAAAATTCTATTTATAATGTTCTATGTGTACACTCAATTGCTATATATGTATATGTTATTCCTACTGGGTGAAATTTCTTTATGTCTATCGAGAGCAAAGATATATTCAAAATTTCAAAACCAGATCAAAATATTGTTTAATCAGTATCCACATGTCAAGTAAATATTGAAACAATAGCAAATATTGGAGCATTTTTTTATTTTGAATATCTCATTAAATAAAAAGCTTATTTAAGGAACATTTTGAATTTCAATTGCTATTAATCAATATTTTGAACTGGCTTTGATATTTAGATTATATTTCTACTCTCTCTGAAGATATAAAATAAAACAATTTCACTCTTTAGGAATAACATAATGGTGCATACTTTTTGCAACTGAGTGTATATATTCTTGCAATTGAGTGTATATATATTTTCAAGAATTATTAATTTTTGTATGTATGTGAACTCCATTGTATTCCTGAATTCATTCAAAGAACCTCTGGAGTAATGAGAAGTTTAGAGTTTTAAATTTGTGTCAATATAGATGCCACGTGCATTTAATTTTCTAATTTGTATCGTGTTTGAAATCACTTTTATCAGTGTTATTAGAGATGATGGCAGTGAAAATTATTCCAAAATAGACTATTTAGATACATAAATTGTTTCTTAACTTATTAATTTGCATTCCATGTTTTTAAATTATATATTTATAAGTATATAGATTTGTAGATTATCAGAATGTGTACATACAAAAAATTGCTTTATTGTAATAGATATTGTACGATAAGAGTTTTTATAAATCTGAGAATGTTCTCAATAACTATCTATAAGCTGTTCATCTCTAAAGGTCTTTTGGAAATTATTTTGTTGTCATGCTGTGCAAAATAAATGTGAACTTATTGGCTTAATATATATATATAAAGGGTAAAATTAGTTTCTTTTCCCCTTTTTATATTAGTGATAAGCAAGTTTATAAAGAACTCTACTTTTCAATACTTCTTGGTTTGATAAAACATTAAATTTTTATTATGGCATTATAAGAAAATATTGGTTTCTTTACAGAATTTTGAAACTGGAATCTAACTTCGGGCTTGAAAGACAAATACCACTTGGATCTCATAACTCATGTAAGGTTTTTGTTTAACGTCACTGAGCCTACCTTTTTTTATTCTCGAGCTATACTTTTATTTTCAGCAGTGGACTTGTGGCCAAAATCACTGTTTTTAATATTTTTTTAGATTTATTTTTAACTAATTAAATTTTTCTATGAAAAAACTATAAAAATATTTATTAAACAACTAAAAATTTCAAATTAGTTTTTTTAACTTAGACGCTAATCTGAACTTTCTCATAAACTTTGGTCTCAATAATTTGTGGATAGAATATTGATTTTCTTTATTTATTCTTTTTTAACTGTGAAGCTTGTTGTTAAGGTTTTAGATGAGTGAGAAAGTGCAATCCAGGGATTTCAGTTAACATGACTCCCTGGTCATGTTAACTCTTGTGAAAAAACTTGAAAGTCTTTAACTCTTGCCAAAAAAAGAGATTTATATTATAAAAGTATAAAATGCCAAGGTTTATTTAGAAAATATAAAATCTGTTCATGGACAAAGTTTGTTTATAAAACTGTAGATAAGACATTCATTGTGAGTTGTGGTTTATTATATCAAAATGTGTGTTTGATAAGTGAATGAAATAACCCTTTCTTAATAATGGAATAGAACTCCTGTATAATCAATGAATTCACGGATACAAGATACAGTTCCAAAAAGCAAAACGCCTGGTTTACAGAGTCTTTTATAATAACAGAAAAATGATATTTATATTATGAAAATGTGAAGTGCCAAGCTTTATTTATTCTTAATGGTTAACATTAAAATTTTAAAAATATTTTTAGAATTTCCTGATAAGTTGTTAGAGGTTCGTTGATAATTCATTACAGAAGTAGTAAAAGGAAATTGCTTTTGGATGTATTAGATCATTAATTAATGGGCTAAGTAATTTTAAATTTTGGTAAAATTTAATTTTATGCATGCCATAAATTTTTCTCTCTGTTAAACATGTTTATTCCATTTTAAGTCTTAATACTTATATAAAGAATTTGGATTAAATGAAAACAGTAATGAGTGATGGTGAAAATGTATTAAATGTGGTAATTGAATTGCTTGATGTTCTAAGACATAAAATTTCTCATCATCAAAATACAATAATTGACTTCTTGACTGAACAACTGACTTTATTATTAAACAATATCCTATTTTGCTACCCCCCTTGTTTAAGTATATTATATAATCATCCTTCAAATCCTAATAGACCATTATTTTATATTTTTGATCCTGTACACATTCTGAAGTGTGTCAGAAATAATTGGCTGAATCAGAAGAATTATGGTCAGTGTATGCATTTTATTGATTTTAATGATCATAACTTAACTAAAACTGCCTCTTTTAGAACCATTAAAAGTATCCATTCTTTAGAGGATGGACAGATAGTGTTATCATAATGTGTTTGGATAATTATATCCAAACACATATTTAAACATAATATGTGTTTGGATTAACTTTTAAAAACTCCATCTTCTATGGAGAGACAAAATGTAAAACTATGCCTTAAAATTTTCAATGACTATTTTGTTGAAGGGTTGAAAGTGCTTTCTACACATACTGATGAACCTTTTTGTTTAGAAACATCTGAATATATTGCAATCATTATTAAATGGTGGAAGATAATGAATGTGTAAAGTAAGTTAAAAGGGGGTCATAAACGAGATGTGTATTGTGAGTCTTTGTCATCTAATTCATCCAATGAAAAGGTTATGTACCTACAAAAATTCTTAGTTTGGCTTGATACTTGGAATTCTCTTAAATATACTTCTGGCTTTTTAACTAAAACATATACCACACTTTCTCACACTACACATGCTGTACTTGAAATGTGAACATATTGTTGCAATGAATTGGGGATGGCATATTTCTTAACAGGAAAAATTCAAACCGACATTATTGAAAATAGGTTTGGAAAGTTTCGCCAATTGTCTGGGTCACAATACAACATCTCGTTGACACAGGTTTTCGAAAATGAATCGAAGCTTAGACTTCAAACCCTAGCCCCTTAATTTTATAATTTGTATCGTGTTTGAAATCACTTTTATCTGTGTTATTAGAGATGAAGGCAGTAAAAAAAATATCTTTAATATTTTATCCTAAATATATCTATTATGTGCTTTCTTACGTGCACATGCACACATTAGCCAGTTAAGACATAACTATGTTTTACTATCCTAAAATTAAGAGTTAGAAACTCATTAAATCTAAACTTTAGTTAAGTGTATGTCTGGGAACTAGTACCTCATCTCGTATATGGTATGTCAACTGGAATTTTTTCAAAAATTCTGATTAGTACTTTTTTTTCTCCCCATTGATTCTGAACTCTTCAAGTTAAGCATGAGCTTTGGGTTAATGAAAAAAATCATAGACAGCATCTGTTTTATGTTGTTCTTTAAATTGTTGCATTATGCTTAGAATTTCTTTTATTGCCTTGTCAAATATTTGATTGTACTAAATTTTTTAAAATTCCACTGAGCATCTTGTTTAGCTGTTTAAAAAAATGGGGGGAAATGCATTGTAAATTGTCTTTACTTTCTCAAAGTTTCATAATTAAATATGTTGATAAAGTTGTGCCTGAAAAATAACTCAACTGATTCTAAACATCAGTTGGAGTTTTATGGAAAGTTGAAATTGTTTCTTGGAAGTTTTGTGAGGTAGTAATCTAGTTCATGTATATTAAAGTCTTATTTAAATATTGTGCTAAACATATTCAGCACATTGAAAGTCTGATTACTTCTCAACTTTTAATCACCAGGCAATTTTTGGTATTAAATTATATGCTCAGTGCATATTCCATTATGAGTAATTTTCACTCAATCTGATTTGAAAATTCATGTGAGGAGAAATTTTTCTGATTATAATTTAACAGCTTGCCTTGTGTTATTATATATTTATTTTTATTCATTTCAGAAAGTCTGTTGGAAAGTGTCTAATATTGCTGCTGGTAATACACAAGATTCAATGAGGTATTTAAAAAAGTCATGTATTTAATACCTTTTGGTTAATGTAATGTTACTTTTTAAAAAATAGTAAATTTACTGCTAAAAAAGTAAATTTACTGCTAAAACTTAATTTTATTCTTTAGTTGAGTGCAGTGGCATAGATTATTTTACAAAGTGCAATAAAATACTTTTAACTTTTCAAACCGAACTTCTAACCAGAAATTTAAAAAAAATTTAATAAAACTTTTAAAATTGAAAATATTTTCATGGATCTAAAGAATCGAACATAACACCTGTATGGTCAACTAAGTCATGGATAAAAGATGCAGCCCTAAAAGCAAAAGGCCTGGTTTCTGTATACTTTTATAATAATCATGTTACAACAGTATACAGAAACCAGGATTTTTGCTTTTAGAACTGAATCGTTTATCCATGAATTTGTTGACTATACAGGTTTTCTATTCCATTGTTAAGATCTGTGAAAATACTCTCATTAGCAAAATATTTTTTAAAAAACTTAAATTTGGGTTAGAAGCTTGGTTCAAAAAGTCTAAGTGTTTTTTCACGCTTTATAATATAATCTATGCCATTTCACTCAACATTGACAGCTAGTCAATATTACCCACCTCATTTTTCAAATTAACCTAGACTAATCAAACAATATATCATAACAATTGTTTAGTAATTACTGAATCTAAATAGTATATTTTGAATATTTTTTTACTGTGGTTATCCCTAATAACAGCTGCTCGCAAATAAAAAATACTTTATACACAGATCTCCACCATAATTTGACAATTTAGTAACAAAAGATATGCTCTATTAAAATACTATGCAGAATTTAGTATCCCAAATTACTTTCAACCACAATTTTTGTAAAACCAATTACTGTGAAAGCTACATCATATAATAAATGTTTACTTTATTCATTATTATAGTAATAGATTAGTTAAAGAGTATTCACTCTTTTCACTAAATTTCTGAGTACAGTACGACATTCAATCCTGTCAATTAAATGATTAGTTATTACAGATATAAATAAAATAGATTAGAATGCCTTGATAGAGTACAATAATTGAAAGCTGACTGAGAGACTTGTTTAGAATGACAACAAAATTTTCTCTTCACTATCGAGAATCACTCTCACATTGAAAGTAAAGAAACACAAGAATGAAGATTGAATACTATATAAAATCTTTAATTTCTAAATCTGACCCAGCATCTGTATTAATGCTCTGTATGGCATGTTGTAATCAAATTTAGAAGTTTTAAGATTTTGTATGCTAATGTTTTACTTAGCATTCAATCTTTATTCTTGTGTTTCTCTACTTTCAACAGCATTATTGTCAATAGTGAAGAGGAAATTTTGGTGTCATTCTAGACAAGTCTCTGATTCAGCTTTCAATGTTGAGCTGAAATTATGCTCAACATTAAAAACTGATTATTGTACTCTTATCAAGGCAATCTACCCTATTTTATTTATACATATAATAACAAATTAATCGACATGGTTGGATTTTCTACTGTACAGAGAGAAATTTAGTGAAAAGGGGAATACTCTTTACAAATATTTTATAACTATTTTCTATTAGTATATTTATTTAATCAAGTAAATATTTTTTACATGATGTAGTTTTCACAGTATGTAATTGGTTTTACAGAAAAAAATGTGGTAGGAATTTACTTCTTGGAAGTAGTTATCAATAAAATGACAACAGATTTAAAACTGCACTCATGTGTTGGGTGCTGTTTTATATCAAGTTTTTTTAAACCCCTGTCTCAGAATTTATATTTCCTAATTGGATTTATTTAATTCTACTTTATCAACAATGAATTTTTTCAACTACTTTCAACAATCAACTATTTTTACAACAATAAATTACCCTTTAATGTACAAAACTATGCAAAAAATAATTTTCTTATCTGCAGAGCATTTACTAACTCTACATCAAAAAATAATTTAAATAAATTCTTTTGATTCATAAATTATATCTGGGGATGGGAGTCATTTTCCTTTCACATAAATTTATGAACTGATTTTCTCTTTCTTTTTTTTCCCTAGATGCTGTAAAGATGGAGCCAGAGGTACAGCAAAAGGATCCTGTTTTGTAGAAAATATAGAAAAAAATTGTGTAAATGTGCTATGTACTTTCTAAATAAACTATTTTTACTTTAAACCAACTCTTTTCTGTATTTAAAAACATGTGTGTCTGCATTTATTAACTCTACACCAAAAAATAATTTAAATAAATTCTGAGCAAGTTTTCACAAGCTCACAAAGATGGGTTTCATCATACACACTACACATTACTCAGGTTTGAAAGATAAATATATCAAATTATGTTAATAAATTTTATACTGGGGAAGTACAAATTTTTTGGGTTAATTATTAAAGTAGTACTGTTTTACATACTATAATCTCATTCTAAATTAAAAAAAAACAAACTGGAACCTTAGATCGAATGGAAAGATGATTTAGCTTTAATGGTTGGTATTAATGTTATCTTAAATTTCAAATTTGGGTAAATGTATCTTAATACGAAATGAGGTTTTGTTCTAACAAGTAAACTAATGATTCATATGCAAATTTTTAGGTAATAACAAAGATCAGTATTTGGCAATACCTAAAAATACATAAGGCAAAACTGAATACTAGAAATATGAAGGCAAAAAAATAATAATAAAAAAAGTGAAAGGGTTGATATCAGAGGTTAATCGTCAATGAAATAAATAAGCATATAAACGAAAGGGTCCTACGAAAAACTTTGAAAAACTGCCGGCGGTCCGATTCTGGTAGAATGCTGGCATGATACCCGGACCTACGGCACATTGCTGTTTACGAGATGGGTAGATGACGGTATGTCGACACCAATTATTGCTCCCGTAACCGGCCCGTCAACCTCCGGTTACGCTCCGGCTATCTGTCCGCATCGATGGCTTAATCGCGGCTGCCTAACGGTTCGCAGTCGGATGAACGATGGCTCGATTCCTACCGGAAGCGGCCCAGAAGTCGACGGGGTAGTCGCGGGCGAGAGGACACAGCCGTGACGGAAACGATACTGACCTAATGCGCCGGCCCGGCAGTGGTGAAATCGGCTGGCCGGAACCTTCCGACCCCGGCCCGATGACTTTGTGTTTGTTGGGTATATATATATATATATATATATATATATATATAATAAATACGACGATCAATGTATACGATTGATGTAAAAGAAACAAAAAAATATATTAATAAAAAATCGTAAGGGATATTTTTATAGACAAAATAATGTAGAAGAAAATATTCAAATTAAATCTCATAGGACATACTAAAGAATATAGTACAGTTAATGTAGTACAGTTTGAGGAACATATCTTTTACATTATTTTAATATTTTTTTTAATAATATCCAATCGTCTGCCGCATTAGCAAGAAAAAAAGTATTTTTTTGCCTATTTCGTTGTTATGTGAAGATAAATTTATTTAAAGTAACAGAAAAAGAAATCACGTGATCAGCGTTTAATAAATTAACCTTTTACATGCCAATGTTCCTTTTTTGGAACACCATCTTTAATATTTTTTTAAAAATAAACTGTGATATCTGTCAGTTTGAAAAAATTACCGTATATTATAGAAGTCATGATTGATTTTTTGACTTTTTTTTTTCAAATATGAATATTTTAGCGTAGAAAAATTTCTAAAAATCAGCTTTTTTTTCACAATTTTTACAGTACGTAAGAAAAAAAATTCTATAAAATTCCTAAAAATTCAAATCCACCCAAAAATTTCCCCATCGTACTTGCAAAGGACAAGTTTAACGAGTTAATAAAATAAATTAAAATAATAACAAGAAATATTTCTTCAAGACTGCGTAAAAATGCAATGTTTCTAAAAAGGAACATTGGCATGTAACGATATACAAAAGCAGTGATATCACACGTGATCAGTGATTCTGCCGTCAATCAGTGATTCTGCCGTCTGATTACTTAGAAAATTCAGCCGAACTTACAAAGCTGTACGCCCTACAAAAAGGAGACTCTTTAGACGTCGACGCAAATGACATTCGGCAGTTTCTTGGATTAATGTTGTTTAGTGGCTACCACTCAGTACCTGATGAAAATACATATTGGAGCTCTCAGGAAGATTTGCATATCCTAATTGTTAACAATACAATGCCCAGAAATAAATTTCGGATGTTAAAAAAGTATTTCCACATTGTTGATAATAGTAAATTGGAACCAGGCGATAAATTAGGAAAAATTTCTCCCTTTTATAAAGAGGTTGGAAAAAATTTTCGTCAATTTGGATTTTTTCATGAAAATATGAGTATCGATGAATCCATGGTTCCGTGTTATGGACATCGTTCGGCTAAGGTGTTCATACGTGGAAAGCCAATTCGCTTTGGTTTCAAAGTTTGGATGATCTGCTCAGCAAATGGTTATCCTTATGCTATGTCTATCTACGGTGGAAAAAGTTCGAAAAATGAAAATTTGCCACTTGGATCAAAAGTTGTCTCCGAACTATTATCTTTTATTGACAATCCAGAGAAACGCAAAATATTTTTCGATAACTTTTTTTACATCGTACAGTCTGCTGACAGATTTATCTAACAAAGGCTTTAAGGCAATCGGCACACTGCGAGATTCCAGAACGGGACAATGTTCTCTTAAAACAGCAAAAGAAATATCGAAATTTCAACGTGGAGAGTTTGATTACCGATGCGATGGAGAAGTTTATATGTGCCAATGGAACGATAGTTTTGTTGTAACTATTACATCAAATTTTATCACTCACGAACCATTAGGAACAGCAAAAAGATATGTCCGAGCTAAAATAAAAGTCGATTTTCCTTAACCTTACATTATAAAATTATATAATAAAGGAATGAGTGGAGTACACCTGTTGGACCGACTTCCTGGAAGTTATCGACCAAAGTTACGCAGCAAAATATGGTACTTTATTCCTTGATCATAGTGTGGCATGTAAAAGGTTAAATTCTAAAAATTAATCTTTAAAAATTCACCAAAAATCATAAAATGGAGGTAAAGATTCGAAAAAGATTTCATATTAAAGGAATTTTTATGATCTTTTTCGTGATATGAATTTTATAACCCTCAAATTATTATTATTTTAAATGCAAACTTAAAAAAAGTTACTAAAACAACTCAAAAATTTAATTTTAAAAAAATCTAAGAATTTTTCAAAAATCTTTCTAAGTGCACTCCTACACTATAAGAAGAATCGCCATGCAAAATTTCACCCCTTTTATTTCCCGCTGTTTGGTCTGTACGTTGTATGTCAGTCAGTCAGTCAATCAGTCAGTCAGTCAGTTAGTTACGGAACTGTTTTATATATACATATTATTATTACTATCTTTATATCGTAACGTTAACTTCATGCGCACGCATTATTTCCCTATGCTTTTTTTTATATTTATAATAGCGTAATTTTCATATGATTTTAAACAACAATAATTTTTAACTGGCATTCAATTCGCTGTTAAAACTTTATATTTACACCCTATTTAAAATAAGTAGGGTGTAAATTTTTCAAAGAGGATGTTTCAACACCCAACTTCAAAGAAGTAGGGTGCAAATTGTAGGATAGAAAGTTGGTAAAATCAAAATTTTGTGCAATGTATTTAATTTCTCGATTAAAAGCAGTTTTTTTTTTAAATTAATTTATTTCGCTTGAAAAGCTAAATATTTTATGCACGCGGTTTATATTATTATTACTATCTTTATATCATAAAGTTAACTTCATACGCGAGCATTATTTTCATATGCTTTTTTTATTATTATCTTTATAATAGCTTCATTTTCATATGCTTTTAAACAACTATGGTTTTTATTCATATTATGTTGGTTTTTTATTAATTAAAAATTAAGGGTAATTAATTTCGATTCCGGAAGTTCTTATTATCTTTATTTTCATATGCTTTTTCATTTACGAATTATTCAAATGTTGGTTAAAAAACTTATGTAATTCATACATTTCCGTGAGTTTAATTATTGTAATTAATAAATTTATATTTCTGGAGAGGATGTTTCAGGTTTTAGTGGTACTATGATGAAAGGCTGAATCTACCAAAATTCTGAGGAGTTTATTATGGAGAGAAAAGGAATTTAATATGTAGAGGATGTTTATAGGAGTTTAATGGGGAGAGGAGTTGAATGGTTTGCAGCCCTCAATCAAACACTTCATTTTTTAAGAGGCAACGCTAGAGTCATATCATGGTTCTATTGGAAATTTCAGCTAAACCTCTAATTTCAGCTTCTTGTTTTGCCCAAATGATAAAAGGCTAAATATAGCTGAATTCTGAGGAGTTTATTACAATTTTATATATTTTTTTATTGGGTTTTCATTTTATTCATGTGTATAAGATTTCACATGTTTTTTCTATGTTATTTATAACGTGTTTAGTTTTAAATTAATTTTGGTTAGCAAACATTAGACAATTTGACATTTTTACTTTTCAGATTTTAGTGCTTCAATGATGAAAGGCTGAAATTCCTGAATTCTGAGATGTGTATAACATTTCATATGTTATTTATACTGTGTTGATTTTGGTTAACAAATATTGTTAAAATCCCGGGCAATGCCGGGTACTTCAGCTAGTATATATATATATATATATATATATATATATATATATATATATATATATATATATATATATATCAAGGAATTATTATATCTGATACATTTTTTTAACCTATGGTCTAAAGGCTGGTTTCACCCGAACAACCTTAACATATAAAGAAAAATGTACAACGGTATAGTAAACTCAGAAAACAATGCTAAAAGGAAACAAGAGATGGTATAGTTTATTAGAATATCTGATCCTCGATATTATAGAAGTCACCAGTGAACTCAAGTATTTGTTTCAGAGTAGTTTGATTTTCAATGTTGCGAAAACTGTAGTCACTTAATATTTTTTATCATTTCATTAACAACAACAAACCCTTAAAAACAGGCAAGCCACATGCAACACTATAGTTTCAAATGACAGTGCAGATACTGAAACGGTTTTGAATTTTGCTTGCATACTTTTAAAGTATACAAGAGTCTGTACAATTTAGCAGCGATAAAAGCAAAAAGAAAAAAGAGTTTCAAGAATTAGAAAAACAGGAAAAAGTAAATGAAAAAAAGTAAATCTATCATCAAATAGATAAGGTACTTCTAAGCCTGTAAATTCTAAGCCTGTTAAGTCAAAGCTTCTAATTACGGTATTAATTGGATTATTGCTTCCTCGGGACATCCAAGTGGATTTAGGCACTAATAAATAATCTCGTGACTGAGCAAGGGATGATCACGTGAAACCACAAGCAGGAAAATCCCTCCGTGTGGTTTGTAGGAGTGGAAAGAGGGAACGCGGTGCACCATATGTCGCCCCTGCGGGAGTTGGTCTAAATTTGGATGGCAATGGGGCAGAAGTCAAAGTTCGTTTCTTGTGGCACCTAATAGAATGTGCCGAAACCTGATCTCCACCCATTGAGCCGCGCAAGGCGTATACGACAGTGAGCAAGATATAGAATTATTGGGGTTCATATATATATATATACTACCCTATAGTAATGGACCGGACGCTAGCGGATTTGCATCCGTTAATCCGAAAAAATCCGACTGAAAGTCGGCTTTTATGAAATTCCAGTGTTCGTATCCTGTTAAGGTTAAATACGAAACGCGAAGTGGTTGCGTCATTAGTTCTGTGTGAAATTATGACAATATGTCTAAATGAAAGGAACTTAGGTAATTTGAAAGAGGTGTTATTTTTGGTTGTCACATTAGTGGGAAATCTATTCACACAATTGCGGTAGAATTTTCACAGCCACTGTCAACTGTTTGTGACGTCGTGAAGAAGTGGAAGACTACGGAAGTACGGTGTATATATATATATATATATATATATGAATGATTTATCGAAAGTTTGCAAATTCTATAGCCATATGCATGACGCAGCCTAGCAACTAACACATAAAGAACAAAAACACAGGTGCATTAGCACCCAAAGATAGGAATATAGGTGAATCAACACCCAAAAGACAAAATGTTAAGCAATTAGACTGAAAAAAATTCAAAAACATCATTTGTCTTTGCTTAGCTCATCAGCCGTGGGTAAAGCAAAGAAACATAATCAAGCATAATCAACCACTTGTGTTTGATTATGCTTGATTATGTTTCTGTGCTTTACCCATGACTGATGAGCCAAGCAAAGACAGATGACATTTTTAATTTTTTTCAGTCTAATTGCTTAACATTTTGTCTTTTACATTATAAGAAGAATCGCCATGCAAAACTTCAGCCCTTTAGGTCCAGCGGTTTGGTTTGTGAGTTGTATGTCAGTCAGTCAGTCAGTCAGTTACGGAATTGTTGTATATATATACATATATATATATATATATATATATATATATATATATATATATATATATATATTCTCAAAATATAACAAAATGCACAACACTAGGGAGATACAGTAGTTGGAAGGCGAGCAAACATAGAGAGAGCGCAGATATTATCCAATCAGCTTCTTTAATTTCAGGATCCTAGACACATATTAGTAGTCGTGGCCTCATTATAAAAAGCATAAGATTGCAGTACGTAGCCTGAGATTGGACGATACACGTAGAGTGAGAGAGATACGTGGTTACTTTGCAGTGAACAAATTCAGAAGTTCGAGTGTGGCTTCGACTACGGCTTAAAAGAAGGAAAAGAGTCCTCCGTCCAAGGGCATATGAAATGGACATTTCCTTCTTTCACAACCAGGGTTAGAATTATTTAATTGGTTTGAATGAATCACATGACCTGTACCCTTGTGGTTTGTCTTGTGACTATAATTTGTGGTGAAATGGTCTCGCTTTTCTGCGTTCTGTTAATGAGAAAGAATTTGAAAACAGGCCTTATTTATTATGTACAAACGTAATGAAGCTTACAGGTTCGGACCATAAATGGTAATTTCAGTGGGATTTAGATATTTCAAACACCTGCGTAATTATCGGCCCGCGAATTACGGGATAATATAGATTATCAATTATGTTATTCATAGATCGAATCTTAGAAGAGGGGTTGTGCTTTATTAATAAAGAAAATTTAGAATACTCGTAAAATGCAGTTTAGGAGGACGCATTATTCCGATATATATATATATGTAACATACTGGTCCGGCACCGTTGAATAATGATCGGAACCGACATGCCACAGAAAGAGAAGTCGTAGTCGAGGGACCAAAATCAAATCGCTTTTCACATCTGCAAATCTTTATTTCTCTCATCTGCTACACCTTCTTGGAGTAACGGCAATTGACAAAAATCCCCGACAAAAAACTTGGTGGGTCTTTTCAAACTTCCTGAGGTCGTAGTCACATGACCCTTGCATTGATTGGACAGAGGTCCCCATACCAGTTCTCTGGGATTGAGTCCCGTGGCCGTTATATAAGATTTGGCGGCCACGAGATTGGGGTTTTAAAGGGATGATATGTTGATTACCTACGTTAAATTACTCTCAAATCCTTTGTTCTTAAAACCGAACTGCGCAATTAATTTCAACGCGTTACGCCTAGGCATTCTTAAATGAAATTTGGAATTTTAAAGAGGTTTTTGAATTTCATATGTCATATATATATAGTATATATATACAGTGGTACCTCCCTTAACGGATAATTCCGAATAGCGGACACCTCTAAGTAACGGACATTTTTACGAGTCCCAGGCCTTTTATATAGGACAATCCATGTTATTCCCTCTGAATAGCAGACACTCCGAATAGCGGAGAGATATTTTTGAAAAACTTTCAATTATTTTGGCAAACATTTCAAAATTTGAAACTTTTAACGCCTCAAATGGATGGATGGAAAAATTCCAGACATGTCACAGCATATTTTTTTAAACAGATTTCTGGTTAAGAAAAATCTGTAAATTCAAATGAAGTAACAGATTGGATTGGAAAGCTTAAATCTTTGTGCAAAGGATATGATGACAGAGACATTTTCAATGCTGATGAGTCTGGCCTCTTTTGCCGCGTCCTTCCAGACAAGACCTTATGATTTAAAGGTGAAAAATGTAGTGGCGGGAAAATTTCAAAAGAGGGAACTGGCCATTCTTTGTGTGCACGCCTTCAGGAGAACGATCGCCCTATTCTAATCGTAAATTTTAATTTAATTTAGTTAATTAAGTGGGGAACTCTTTTGCTGTGTTGCAACAAGCTGGGAGACTTGGAAACTCCAATTGTTATTGGAAAAGCTAAGAAGCCTAGATGTTTCATGAACATTAATGTGCGAAAATTTAGTGTTTCGTGGAAGTCAAATAAGAAAGCGTGGATAACCACTGAGATAATGAGCGATTGGTTGGTGGAGTTAGACAACAAAATAAAAAAAACAAAAGAGAAAAAACATTCTGTTCATGGACAATGCTACACCCACTTTCAGGGAATTATCCGCAGCTTTAAAGTACGATATAGAAATCTGCTTCTGACACAGATTATCTCCTGCAAATCCAGCGAAAAGTTGGCAAAATCGGTATCTATTTTGGATGCAATTTCCTGGACTACGTCAGCAATTAAAAAGTTGGAACCTAGGTGCATTCTAAAAATGTTTTAAGAAAACGGGATTTTTGAGTACAAGCGAAGTGACAACTGACCGTACTACCGAAAAAAGCAAAAAAGAACTTGCGGATCTAGTAGCCAATTTGGATTCAAATGTCAGCGTTAAAGAGGAAATCAAGATCAACGACGATTTATCCATTGAGGAAAAGAACCTGGGTGTTTCCAATTTCATTCATCGGGCCACCACTGAAGCACTGGCCCTTTCTGAGGATGATGATGAGGAATCGCCAATGGAACACTGGAATCCTATGAAGATTCATCTTGAGAAACAGGTTTGTTGTGTAAGAAAGAGAAATCAAACTTTGTTAAGAGAATTTTTTCAACAGTAATTAAAATAATTTAGCTAATATACATTGTATTTTGGGATTATTTAATGCAAGATAAAAGGATTAGCACACAATTAAAATATAAAATAGTAAATATTTATTCTTTTCGTGGTAATTAATTTTTCCTTTTTAATTAAATTTGCAGCCGTAATTTTCAATCAAATGTCAAACAGAACGGCAAAAGCTTTTTTATAAAAAGGTTGTCCTCCCCAATAGCGGACACCTCCTAATAACGGATAAATTTCTTGGTTCCATGACTGCCCGCTTTTCGGAGGTACCACTGTATATGTATATGTGTGTGTGTGGGTATGAAGGCCTTAATTGAATAGTGGTCCAACTCCATTCTTGTTTATTTTGAGATACAGAGCCTTAAGGTCTAACGAGTGCTGAGAAATTACTGCTGAAGTTTGATTTTTAACGCCCTCTGTTGGCAGCAGAAATAAGTTGGAGGCGTACCAGTTTAAAAATTAGATAGAAATGACTTGTATTAAAATGAAAGTGAGGCTAACTACATTTTTTTAACGGTGGAGTTAGACCACTATTCAAATAAGGCCTTCATATATAATTCTAACAACATGTTGACATGAACTTAAAAACACATATACGAAAGAAACGGGAGCAAATATATAACAAATTTTAAATCCCCTTTTTAAATTACTCATGAATTCTTCTCTATTGTTATGAATATTTGTCTCCATATGTGATTTTTTGCATTCATTCTCGATCTGCAGCATTTCTTGGCTCTCAAAAACTCTCTTTATTTCAAAATGTGACCTCAAAAAGTCCACGAACCCTTTTCAAGTCCGCAATATCATGAATTATCCAACATCCCCTACTCAGCACGGACTACCCTGGAAACTTAAAATTCGGTAAAAGGCATTTTAAAATGTATTAATAAGAAATGGGACAAATTGGGATTTTGGCAACACTCCTCGGATGACGTCACGGAATGGGCGTGTCTCCGGGCCCACAATCTCTGAAAGGGGAACATTAATCACTGTCAAATTCTTCCAGCACTCGCGACTATGAAAGGATCTTTGCATGCAGAGATTCCATACAGATACAAACGCACACACACAGTCCTTTTCTCATGCCTTATCGCCTCCATGCAACACTAGCTCTTTAGCGCTAATTTTTGTTTGCTCTCTTCTTGGGCCGCCGATAAAAAGTTCGGGGGGGCTGGGAAAATTTTTATATTTTAACTGCAGCGTCTGGGTTCTGTAATTTCCCTGCTTCGACTTTAATTAAGCGTATCGGACGTTTTCAAGTTTATCCATGCAAGGATATTTCTGAAAGTTTCTCCCGGAATAACTGGAAATTCCTGAAAATGCATGATAAATAAAACACAATGCTGTTAAAAAAAAATTGTGTTGGATGTAGAAAAATGAGCGTCATGTCTGAAATTTTTTACGGCCTCTGCAGGAAACTGGTTTCAAAACCCAAAAAAACAAATACAGGATTTGTAATGTCTTTAATTTGTACGGTTCGCGCAGATATGCTGTAATTAACTGTTTATTTTTATATTCTGTCAGAAATATATATTATATGCATGTATAATGATACAACATAATGAATAAATATGTACAACTACTTTTATGACACTCAAAAGAAATAGTAAAGCATTATGCATATTTAGGAATACATTAAGTGTAAACTATAGGGTATGATACATTATGATTAGTTATCACAAGAGGGAACTTTATGCACAACATTAATATGAAATTAACTTCAAATTTGATTTTATTTCATTGTGGTATAGCGAACTCCGTTTTATCCATGCACTAGCTGAATAACCGTGCTTCGCTAAGGAAGTACATTCAAATTAAATACAACGGTCAGTGCATGCAATTATATATATATATATATATACAATAAATTCAACGGTCAATGTATGCAATTTATTTGTATGTTTAATATCCATAAAACATACTATTTTGAATTAAATTCTTAAAAAACTTTCATCTCAATTAGTCTAGTGGTTAAATTTTATCTTTTAGTGTATTTTAATATTTTTTGCCAATTTATTTCGTTGTTATACCCGTGGCGCAAAATTAATTTAAAGTATCACGAATAGAAAAGAACCCACGTGATCAGCATTTAATAAATTAAATTCTAAAAATTAATCTTTAAAAATTCAACAAAAATCAGAAAGTAGAGGTGAAGATTCGGAAAAGATTTCATTTTAAAAGAATTTTTATGATATTTCTCGTGATATAAATTTTATAACCCTTAAATTATCATTTTAAATGCAAACTTAAAAAAAGTTTCAAAAACAGCTTAAAAAAAGTTTCAAAAACAGCTTAAAAAAAGTTTCAAAAACAGCTTAAAAATTTAATTTCAAAAATCTAAGAACAATTTTTTCTTGAATAATTCTTGGCGCACCCCTACAATATAAAAAGAATCGCCATGCAAAATTTCAGCCCTTTAGGTCCAGTGTTTTGGTCTGTGCATTATCTGTCAGTCAATCAGTCGTGGAACCAGATAGATTATAAAACAAAAAAATTTAAACTAAAAGAATAAGTTTTCTTTGATCTTGTACTCCAAACGACGTTTTGCGAATTACCCGTGCATTACAAAAAAAACTTAGAAATAAAATACTGATTTTCTCTTATTTAGCCTGAAACCCATTTTCGGGATTATCAATGCATTACAAAAGGAAAAGTTTAAAAAAGAAATACTAATTTTCTTTTCGTTTAGTACTCTGAACCCCGGTTTGAGGATTATTACAAAAGAAGAAAAAATTGGAAATAAAATACTAATTTTCTATTGCTTTTGTACTCTGAAGCCAGTTTGGGGGATTATCCAAGCGTTATAAATCAAAGAGTTTAGAAATAAAATTATAATTTTCTTTTGCTTTGATAATCCGAGACAAGTTTTATGGATTATCCGTGCATTACAAAAGAAAAAGTTTAGAAACAAGATTATAAATTTCTTTCGTTTAGGAAGTTAGACCTCCGATTTGGGAATAATCCGTGTATTACGAGATAAAGAGATTATAATTAAAATACTAAATTTCTTCCGCCATGGTACTTCGAACTTCACTTTGCGGATTATTCGTTAATGTTTTTAAAAAATTAAAATTTTAAAATTTAAGAAAATTTTTAAAAAAATACAAACTTTTCGAAACTCTGCCGACATTCCTTTTAAACTATGAAAAATCACAGAATTATTTTGCAAGAATATTTATGAAAGTTTTATTTTTTTTAAATCATTTTATTTAGTGTCTTTAGAGACTCAAAATGCCTCATTTTTAACATGTTTTTATTAACTTGCTTTCTTGTGTGTTTGTTTGTGTGTGTGTGTGTTTGTCCGGTACAAATCTTGCAATCGATTTTTAACTAACTTCCCGACTAGCTAGACATTTGAAACTTTCAGAATAGCTCAGAACACGATAAAAATGCATTATTTTAATACTTTTAGCCATCTTTAAGCAGCATTGAATTCTTTTTTTACTTAATTTTGTTTTGTAGACTGGTGCAGCCATCTATCGGCCGGTACGGGAACGAAAAGTTAAACGCAAGTTAACTTCCAATTAACTTAATTTTCTTTCAAGTTGATGGGATAATTTATCAAAAAATTTTAAAAAGTATTTATTAATACATAGAACTGTCAAGTTTTTATGATTCAACAGAAAAAATTTAAAACCATCGTACATAAAAAGTTATTTTTATCTTGTAATTATTACATTGTATAACACCACTTTATGCGTTATCCGAGTTGTCCAGTTTTATGTGATCATCTGATCATCCAACATCTGAATTTTGATAAAATTACTGAAATTCAGAACTTAACATTCCCCCCCCCCCTTGTCTGCATATATATATATATATATATATATATATATATAATAATTTAATGTATATATATATATATATATATATATATATATATATATATATAAATTTAAAACGCATGCTTTAATCCATTCTACCATTAACCTTTTTATTAAAGAAATTCCCCGCAGACAAAAGCATAAAAGTTAAAGTTCAAAGTCGATTTCATTTAATGTAAGTTACGTTGTCTTTGTTTTAAATTAGTAGTTTTTGTTGCTTTTTTAAATCTTGTTGATTGAAGATAAACCTTTTAACCAGTAATTTTTTCGTAGAAGAAATACTTGAAGGGGAAAACGTAAAATTCCAATTTGAAATAAAAATTTTCTTTGCTTTTACAGCGAAATATAAAACTAAGATTCTTTTAATCTGTTATTTTTTTCCCTTCTCTAACAATGTTGCCTAAGGATAAACCATTATAATACGAGACTATTGAAAAATTAATTGAAAACTGAAGAAAAAAAATTTCATAGTCTGTTCATGAATAATTTTTTTTTAAATTTTTGTTTTAATAGCAAAGCACTGAATCAAAAGTGCTAAACTTTAATTTTTTTATGACTCGCAGCTTAAGAGGTGAGGCATTAAACTAAAAGCTCTGCGCTCATAATGATAAAAAAATGGATATTGTGGGTTTCTTTCGAATATAATAGCGGTTTTCACCTCTCAGAACACTGAGGATTAATATCATATTAGCGCAGCATTGAATGATGAATGATGATTTTCAGTGCTTGAATGAATTCATAATGATGAATTCATAATGATGATTTTCAGTGCTTGAGCTTTAATTTATATTTAAATATTATGGGGGTTCTCACCACTCTAAATAGATTGAAGTTTTATGTAATGTGCATAATGGGGATTTTCAATGCTTGTGCATTAATTTCCATGCAAATATAATGGGAGTTCTCATCACTTAAAAAATGGAGGATTTTTATAATGTTCATGATGAGGATTTTCAAAGCTTAAGCTTTAATTTCTGTTCAAATTTAATGTAGATTCTCTCCACTCCAAAGAGATTCAAGATTTATGTATGTTCATCATTATGATTTTCGGTGCTTTCGCTTCATTTTTTTTTCCATATAAAATAGAGATTTTCTCCACTCCGAATAGATTGAGGAGTAATATATAATGTTCATAATAAGGATTTTCCCTGATTCCTTTAATTTATATTCAAATAAAATGGGTATCCAACACTCTTGAATAGATAAAGGATTTGTGTAATGTTCATAATGATGATCTGCAGTGCTTACGCTCTAATTTCTATTGAAATATAACGGAGGTTCTCACCACTCTATATGAATTCAAGGTATATCTAATGTTCATCATTATGATTTCGAATGCTAAGGATTTAATTTATCTTCAAATAAAATGAGGATTTTCAGCACTCTAAACAGATTGAGTATTTCTGCAATGTTCATGATGAGGATTTTTGCTCTTTAATTTCTTCTCAAATATAATGAGGGTTCTCACCACTCCGAATATATGAAGATTTAAGCAATGTCCTTAATGATGATTGCCAATGCAAGTACTTTAAATGGGATTTTAATTCCATCTTTTCACGTTGGATGTAGAAAAAATCCAGGAGGCACATTACTCAAGAACAATACTTTCAAGACTACATAAGCATAACTTTATCCTTACCAGTTCAATGCCGAAAATCTCATGTGTGGAGTGAATACCGAAAACCCTTAAAAATTCGAAACGAAAGCCAATAATTCAGTCTTGCTCTTTAACTAGCTCCCCCATTGCTTTTCTTTTGTTAAGATAGGGACGAAATTCTCCCGTGTAAAGTGAATTCTCCTCTAACTATTATGGTAAGGGTTATAATAGTAAACACTACCCAAAAAACACGTCGTAAACGAGAACATTCTGTGAGCACGTTTTCATGTGAATGGAAGTAGGGCCTCTTTTATTTCCTCTTAAAGGTTCATAGCTTCCCAAGGGAGCAAGGGGGCGAAAGATTTACTGACGTCATAACATCCATTTTATAGTTAACATGGGAGACTGTGCGTGGTTGTTTCAGAAACCATCTGTTTGTAATAGATTGAGAAATTTATCCTTAAAAAAATCCCATTTAATTTGCTCTTTGAAAATGATTTCTTCCTTTTTTTTTATCATACTAAGACCCCTATGACTCGGGGAATAGGAAAAATCACTCTCGCGAAATTGACGTCATCGTGACGTATACCCATAATTGACAATAGTGCTACATTTGTAAAATCTGACAATGAGAATTATTGTCGGATATAGTATACGTTCCGATGACGTCAGTATTACACGGCGACATTTAAGCTGACGTCATCGTGACGTATACTCTTAATCGGCGTGAATGATCATTTTTCAAAATCTACAGCAGAGCATTATCGTTGATTAAGAGTACGGTGACGACTTGGTGACGTCAGTTTCGCAAGGCGAAATTTTACTTTGTCCCAATACTAGGTATCTAAGAGTACACGATTCAAGTTTTCATTTTATTAAAGCAAAATCTTAAACATTTACACTACCGATCACAAGTTAATGAAATTCGTAATAATAAATAATGAAGTCATTGATCTATGCACTATCGTGGTTTAATCAGCGTAACTTATCATTGCATAAAATACGAGGGTTGCAAATAAAGTAATGGCAGCATACCCGGAAAACATTTTTTAATGAACGTACAAGCAAAATAATTACAAGATAAAAAGAACTTGTTATATACCATGTTTTTTAATTTTCTGTTGAATCATATAAACTTGACAATTCTATGTATTAATAAATACCTTTTAAAAATTTTTTTGATGAATTATCCTATCAACTTGAAAGAAAATGATCAAATGCGTAATAAAGAGGCATCAAATGCGTAATCAATCCTTTAGCTCTAGAATTGGAAATTAACTTGCGCTTAACTTTTCATTCCCATGCCGGCCGATAGATGGCTGCACCATTCTACAAAACAAAATTAACTGAAAATGAATTCAAAATCTGCTTAAAGATGGCTAAAAGTATTAAAATAATGCACTGTCATCGTGTTCTGAGCTATTCTAAAAGTTTCAAATGTCTAGTTATTCGGGAAGTTAGTTAAAAATCGATTGCAAGGTTTGTACTGGAGAAACAAACACACAAACAAACAAGAAAGCGAGTTAATTAAAACATGGTAATTGCATTACATTCCTTCAATATAATCACCAGTAAAGTCATGTACCTTTTGCCAGATGTCAGGAAGCCGTAGGATACCGTTGTCAAGGTGTTGTGTGTTGATAATTGAAGAGAATTGTACTACACCATATTTAGGATCTGCCATGTTGAACCTAGTAAAATAGTCACTCGACTTGCAAGAGGTATGACGACTAAGTGGTCATACATGGGTTTGCCAAGGGGTGATAAATGTTTCTTTTATGCGATATATAATTTATGCCTATTCCGAAAGTGGTCGTAGCCTAGATGAAAGTTGAAGTTATTATTAACCATCCGACGATCAAAAGGGACAGCATTGTTAACCAGTTTTCCCGAGTTGGTTTAAAACATCCTCTACAGTTTGTAGATATTTCTGGTTCTATATTTTGCAAAGCTTCCCCTTAAATGTACGATTTTTCATCTATGTTTTATACACTATACATTGCTGATTGGAATGTTCAACCGTTTTACATCGCACATATGGTCGACGCTTTGATGTTACAAATTTAGACCGTCGCTCAATACCATCCTCTTTCAGTCGACCGGAGTGAAGTCATACGGCTATTGGTAAGTTGCCCTTTTGAATTCACTCAATTAAGTGTTAACCTGTTATGGAGAAGGTTTTCCAATAATGGTCTGCTTGGATTGCAATATTTTTCCGTGTTTTAATTAACTCGCTTTCTTGTTTGTTTGTGTGTTTGTCCAGTACAAATCTTGCAATCGATTTTTAAATAACTTCTCGAGTAGCTAGACATTTGAAACTTTTAGAATAGCTCAGAACACGATGACAATGCATTATTTTGATACTTTTAGCCATCTTTAAGCATATTTGAAACCATTTTCAGTTAATTTTGTGTTGTAGACTAGTGCTGCCCTCTATCGCCCGGGACGGGAACGAAAAGTTAAACGCGAGTTAACTTCCAATTAACTTCATTTTCTTTCAAGTTGATGGGATAATTCATCAAAAATGTTTAAAAAAGTATTTATTAATACATAGAATTGTCAAGTTTATATGATTCAACAGAAAATTTAAAAACATGGTATATAAAAAGTTCTCTTTATCTTGTAATTATTCTTTTTAAATTGTACTCTGAAATAAACGGCCGGACGAGGATTGACTGATTAGGGCGCTCGCATTCGGTACAAGAGACTGTGGGTTCGAGTCCCACACTTGGCACGGATATTTGGAGCCACTCAGAATCGGCTTTAAGCTGTAGGTCTCGGTCCAAGGAGCGGTAGTGTGGCACGTAAATGACCCTAGCTTTCCAAACCAAACCAAGTCGTAACAAAGAAAGAAATTTTTGAATCTACTATCGTGTGCACTTAAGAATTTTCGTCCACCCAAGGAATTGCTAGTCACTTAAAGCCCAATATACATCCTCCCCCCAACAAATCATCCATATATTTAAGTTGCTAAGCCGACTTTTTGGGCAGTGCGTGAGAGAAAACTACTGCATCAATTTACTTCATTTTGATCTTAAAGGAAAGACTGTAATCTGTAGATTTGTCAAATTTGGTTTTTGTAACCGCAATTTCTATTAATGAGCGATAGTTTACAATTAAAAATTGACTTCTGTGAATTGATTTTTGTGTTACAATTGAAAATTGATTTCTCAGTGGCATGTTTAAATCTGTCTCTAGAAACTCACTGTTTCTGCGCATGCTCAGAGATATGTTTTAATGATAAACACGTTTCTTCCGTTTAAAGATAGCTAAAAGTATCAAAAGAAAGCATTGTCATTGTGTTTTGAGCTATTCTAAAAGTTTCAAATGTCTAGCTAGTCAGGAAGTTAGTTAAAAATCGATTGCAAGATTTGTACGGGACAAACATACAAACACACAAAGAAACAAGAAAGCGAGTTAATAAAAAAATATGGAAAAAATATACAAATATAGGTGAATATTTGATTATTTTTTTATAAATTGCTGAATTTTAGAAATAAGATTTGAATGCATATTTCCAAATGTTGCTCTATCTCTAAGAATTCTAATAACATTACCTGTAACAGAAGCAGGCAGCTCTGAGCAGTTTTTCTAAATTGAAAATTTTAAGGAATTATTTCTGGAAAACAGCAACTCATGAGTGATTGAATGATCTAGCAATAATTCCTACAGAAAAGACAGTATGAAAAATAATAAAGTATAGAGATGAAATCGAGGCATATGGTGCCATAAAGACTCGAAGAATGATTTTGAAATTAATTTTATCAATAATAAATTAACGAATTTATTTACTTTTCCTCTTTTTACCATGTTTAAATTAACTCGCTTTCTTGTTTGCTTGTGTGTCTGTTTGTCCAGTACAAATCTTGCAATCGATTTTTAACTAACTTCCCGACTAGCTCGACATTTGAAAACTTTTAGAATAGCTCAGAGCAAGATGACAATGCATAATTTTAATGCTTTTAGCCATCTTTAAGCGGATTTGAAACTATTTTCAGTTAATTTTGTTTTGCAGCCATCTATCGACCGGAACGGGAACGAAAAGTTAAACGCAAGTTAACTTCCAATTAACTTCATTTTCTTTCAAGTTCATGGGATAATTCATCAAAATATTTTTAAAAAAGTATTTATTAATACATAGAATTGTCAAGTTTATATGATTCAGCAGAAAATTTAAAAACATGGTATATAAAAAGTTCTTTTTATCTTGTAATTATTTATAAGTTCTGTCATTTTTTTTATTTTCCAGGTTTTTTATAAATAAAAAACTTTTTAAAATAAATACATATTTTTTCCAAAATGTTCGTTATTCTATTAAATACAAAATTTCTAATAGGTATACATTCATTACTTAGAGTCTCTGCAAAAATTTGTAAAAACGCAGTTGTTTAAACTTGTCTCAGGAATCTCAATGGATTGGCACTGCTCTTTATATAGGTTATAAATATTAAATGTTTTCTCGTGTGATCTTTGACGAGAACGTTACAACCTCTGTTATTCCTAAATTGCAATACATTTTTTATTTAATGTTTAATTTTTGTCTCCTTTAAGTACCTGAAGAAATATCTACATGGGTCCTAATTTTTTTACCGGTCAACTATATATATAAAGCGGTTCCGTGACTGACTAATTGACTGACAGATAACGCACAGACCAAACCGCTGGACCTAATGGGCTGAAATTTTTAATGGCGATTCTTCTTATAGTGTAGGGGTGCATTGAGAGAGATTTTTGAAAAATTCTTTTTAGATTATTTTAAAATTAAATTTTTAATCTGTTTTTGTAACATTCTTTAAAGTTTGCATTTAAAATAATAATCTGAGAGTTATAAAATTTATATCACGAGAAAGATCATAAAAAATCCTTTAAAATGAAATATTTTTCGAATCTTTACCTTCATTTTCTGATTTTTGGGGCTTTTTTAGAAATTAATTTTTAGAATTTAATTTATTAAATGCTGATCACATGGTTTCTTTTCTTTTTGTGATACTTTATATTAATTTTGCATCACGTGCATAACAACGAAATATATTGATATAAAATATTGAAATACGGTAAAAGATAAAATTTGACCACTAGACTAACTGAGATGGAAGTTTTTAAGAATTTAATTCAAATTAGCATGTTTTATGTATATTAAACACGCAAATTAATTGCATACATTGACCGTTTTATTTAATTTGAATATTTATTAAACCTTTGAATATTTTTAAACCTTTATTAGAAGTTTTATGACGTGATTTTGTTTACAAATTATATGTTAACTATTTAAAAAATTCAAAATTTTAACTTAATAATTAAAAAATATTTTTGAATGTGTCCCGCACCACCTTAAGAAACTTTTCATTATTTAAAGACGAGACCATTAAAAACGTATTAGATATTTGAATGATTGCTGACATTATTGCTTTAATACGAGTAAATAGACTTCAAAATTGAAATTCCTTTAAAAAGTTTCTGGTACATTTTAAATACAATTACTTTTATAAACCAAGGAAGAGTTCTCAATACAAATTTGGAACACGTGCTAAAACATCCATCAATGCATAAAGAAACTTCGTGGAGCTAATTAAAACTTCCAAACTTTACGAGCTGTCTAATTTCAAACTTACCAAAACTTTAAAAGTTTTAATGCCAATAGGTCACGCATATATGTGTACGTGTGAGCATAAATGGTGATTAAAAATTAAAAATTATATTTAGAAAGAGGGCTTGCAATTTACCGGTAACAGGTATAATTGCGCTTAAAAATACTATATGAGTTTTAATATTCATCTAAATTTCGTATTTCACTATTAATTGCACTTATAAATGTTATAAAATTTTGAGTTTTTAACCGTTATATATGTATATATATATATACAGTGGTGGAAATTGATTTATGAAAACACGATTTTTTAACAAAAACATTTTTATTATTCATTAAAAATGAATTAAATTCCATACATTATACATGCTATGTATAACAAATGAGTTACAAAAATAAATTTATATACATAATAATAAACAAAAGCATAAGGTCAAAAATTAGATTTTCGTAACATACAAACATGGAAATTGATTTATGATATATCACATTTCATTCACATTAATAGATAGTAAAGCCGCCTTTCTTCAGCAAAGTTGCTTTTATTGTAGATGGCACTGATGAAACAAGATTTTGAATGTACTTGTGTTGAATTCGTTTCCAGTTTTAACGCATTGAAGCTTTTAATTCTACAAGTGATGTGTACTGCATCCAATCTGCATAAACGTTTCGAACAAGCTGTCCGCAAAATTTTCGATAGGGTTCAAATCAGGACTATTATGAAAATACTATATGAGTATTTTCATAATAGTATTTTCATAATAATTAAAAATACTATATGAGTTTTAATATTCATCTAAATTTCGTATTTCACTATTAACGTTCATATTTCACGTTCATATTTACGTGATCTTATAGATCAAGGTGGATGATCTAAAAGATCAAGTATTATCTTTTAGATCAAGGTGGATGATCTAAAAGATCAATATTTTGTTCGTCAAACCAATCTTTCATTGCATTTGAAGTGTGAATACTTGCATTGTCTTGCGTGGAGATGTAATGTAAACTATAAGATTGCCATGCAAATGGAAGAAGGGGATTTTCTAAGACTGAACTATAATCAAATGAACTTTGGCGACCATTTAAAAATACAATTTCACTTCTGCCGTCATAAGCAATCGCTGCCCAAATCATCAAACTTCCGCCACCAAAATTTCTGCTCAATGTAGATTTTGTTTCTTTTCGGAAGTCCCCCCACCCCCCAGTAATACTTCAAACCATTGGAGTCATCCAAATTAAATTTCTTTTCATCGGAGAAAACGACCTTCATCCAATTGTCGTCCATTGCCATATACTTCTCCCAATACTGAAAACGCATCTGCTTGTGATACAGAAGTATCTTTCCAGACTTCATCTTATATATATATATATATATATATATATTATACGACCATCTCAAGCTCCAAGAAGAATGTACAATTTGCATAACTCTTCTAGATGTAACAGGAAGGGATAGATCTGTACAAATATGCTTTGAACTGTGGCCGGTTTTTGATAGAAGCTGAAGAATCCCCCTTTTATCCATCTTAGTTAAACGTAAATTACCTTTTTTGTTAAAATTTTTGCCATAATTTGCTCAATCTTTTTGTAATGATTTCTTGTTGAGGCCGTGATTATTAAAGATCAGCACATTGCATTCAAAATAAAAGAATAAAACTGGAATTCACTTACCACACTTTATGTAAGACTTAAGTTAGGAGAGCACAAAAATTATTTGCACATGGACATCGCGATTCTTAGCACGAAAATTATTTGCACATGTACATATGTCAATTCCGCATTTGTACAAATCCGTCAAACTGAGCCTACATAAGCTCGATTCACTTCTTTGCAAAACCCTTCGTAGAGCAGTTGTATCTCCCTTGTGCCACTCGCGCAAGCACGTGCTTCAGAAAACCCTCTCTAAAAGAACACCGACGGATACTCTCGCAGAAAAAAAATTCGAAGACTCGCTTCACATGACGTTCTTCAGCCGGAAAATCAAAAATTTTCACACCTTTCCTGTTGTCAACGTTTTTTTAAAAAACTTTGTAAGAAGTTCTGGAGAATGTCCGACTGGGCGAGCAGGAGCGAAGTAAAACCAGTTCCGTCTAGTCAAATCGGATGCTCCGGAACCAGTTTTAAGTTCATGTTTTCATAACACTTTTCTATAGTTATCTATCACACCAACTGATCTTTTAATTAATTTGCTGATTTCCGTAACAGATTTTTCACATTCTAGATATGCATCCATTTTGGCTATTTCATCCTAAGACAACACCTTTCGTTTGCCCATCGTAAAAAGTTTGACTGAAACGTATTGCTTCAAAAATATAACGCTTTTTATGTCTACTGCGCACGTCAAGTTACCTGGTTTTATGTAAATTTTTGTCACCTTACTTCAGAATAGGCAATGAAATCTGATATTTCATATATCCTTTTCCATGTTTGTATGTTACGAAAGTCTAATTTTTAACCTTATGTTTTTGTTTATTATTATGTTGGAAATTTCATTTTTGTAAATAATATCTCATACATAGCATGTATAATATATGAAATTTCATTTATTTTCAATGAATATGAAAGAAGCTTTTGTTAAAAAACCATGTTTTCATAAATCTATTTCCAACACTCTCTCTCTCTCTCTCTCTGTATATATATATATATATATATATATATATATATATATACAGTTGGTTCTCTGTTTAACGACTTTCAAGGGACCGTGAAAAATCGTCCTTAAGTAGAGATCGTCCTTAAACAGAATTTGTGAAAAAATAACACTTCCCTTCACACTTTACAGGCTTAGGACTGTCAATATATTTCTTAATATATTGGAGTGTTTAAAAATGTTATTTTTATTATCATCATTATTTTATTTACAAAAAGTTATTTTAAATTACATTGAAAAAAAAAGAGTACAAACAATACAGTAAATTACGTTTTAAAAAATTAAAAAATTAAAAAATTAAAAAATTAAAACTTTTCTGCCAGAATAATAGCATTTTCTTTAAATATCACTCCGGAAATTGGAATGTTAGAAGCTCTTGCTTCATGAAACCATTGCAGGACTGCCTTCTCAAACTCTTCTGATCGGCCACATTGAATTTTCTGCCGTTTGGATTTGGATCCCAAACCAAATTTTTGTGCTGCTTCAAGAATTTTCTCTTTGCTTGCTAAAATGCCTTTGAGAGTAGACTCGGGTAGCTGAAATTGTCTTGCGAATTGGACTTTTGTTCTTCCAACACTTTCTTCCAAGTTTTGAATAATTTTCACTTTTTCGTGTAGCGTAAGATGCTTTCGCTTTGATGCCATTTTGCTCTGCTCTCCTCGTATTCGTACTAGAATGAGCTCCTACACACAATCATGAATTCTCTAAACATGAACACGTGCTTCTCAGAAGGAGTGAGAGAGGGGTGCTTTTCGACAGTTCGTAAATCACATGACAACATGGTAGGTACAATAGAGTGATTCCACACCCGCACTAAGAAATTCGATCCACCAGGGAAGAATGTTCGATCTTCCGAGAAACAGTAATCCCCCCCCCCTCTCCCCCGGTTTTTTCCACTGCAACAAGTCTATGATTGCAACAAACATAAAGGAAATTCCGGGTCTGTTATTGAAACCAAACTCCCCCACAGAAAGTAACCCTCCTGTAGATAAAATGTTGAAGAAAAAGTTTATCATGTAAGAAAAAATCGTCGTTAAATAGAAACAAAATCGTCTTAAAATAGAATTTTTTTACGTCGGAGGGACCGGGACCGGGAAATATCGTCTTTAAATAGAGATCGTCGTTAAGTAGAGCGTCGTTAAACAGAGAACCAACTGTATATAAAACAGTTCCGTAACTGACTCACTGACTGACATACAACGCACAGACCAAACCGCTGGACCTAGAGGGCTGAAATTTTGCATGGCGATTCTTCTTATAGTGTAGGGGTGCACTAAGAAAGGGTTTTGAAAAGTTCTCCTTAGATTTTTAAAATTAAATTTTTAAGCAGTTTTAGTAACTTTTTTTAAGTTTGCATTTAAAATAATAATTTGAGGATTATAAAATTTATATCACGAGGAAGATCCTAAAAATTCCTTTAAAATAAAATCTTTTTCGAACCTTTACCTCGTTTTTCTGATTTTTGGTGAATTTTTAAAGATTAATTTATAGAATTTAATTTATTAAAAGCTGATCACGTGATTTCTTTTTCTGGTTATTTAAATAAATTTATCGTCACGTGCATAACAACTAAATAGACAAAAAAATTATTTTTTTTTCTTCTAATGCTGCAGACGATTGGACATTATCCAAAGAAATATTAAAATACAGTAAAAGAAATGTTCTACAAACTGTACTATATTAGCTGTACTATATTCTTTAGTATTCTTTATATTAGATTTAATTTGAATATTTTCTTCTACAGGATTTTGTGTATAAAAATATCCCTTACGATTTTATATATATATATATATATTTTTTTTTACATCAATTATACACATTGATCGTTGTATTTATTATATATATATATATATATATATATATTGGCATTAATTGCATACATTGCTCGTTGTATTTACTTTGAATGTACTCCGTAGCGAAGTGCGGGTTTTCTGCTAGTATATATATATATTATATATATATATATATATATATATATATATATATATATATATATATATATATATAATATTTATTGAATTTTTAAATTAAATTAATAAATAATTACATTAATTCGCTAATTTCGCTTTCAAAGATGAATAAAACAGAATTTTACGCCGAAAATAAAGCGAGGATTTTCGGAGAAACTTCGGTTAAATGAACTTGGAAGTGAATTAACTCAGAAAAGAATCTCTAAGATACATACTAGCTCTCCAAATGTGTTCTTTTGTCGCAAAGTAGCATAAAGGGAGGATGGCGAGAGAAAAGAAATTACTGGGACTTTTCATATCTGGGCGTATCACGCAATACGACAATTTGACGTTGATAAATGTGCTTATAATAGTTGACCTTCTTTTAACTTATTTCACAAAGAGCGTCGGAATTTTATAGTATGTTCAATCTAGCATGGAAAGAGTGAGTCAAAGACTCCACGGATATCTCGTTAGGGATTTTTTTTTGTAATGCATTAGCGAGATCTTAAAAGAGAGCTCTTTTTTTCTACATTTGAACTGAGCTAAATATTTTTTTCTTCTTAGATAGGGAATTCTGTTGTATGGTCTGGTAGTTAAATTTTGTCTTTGTTGAATATATAATTTATTTCATTCGACACAAATGTAGCAATTATTTTAATTATTAAATTATGAAACCATATATATATATATATAAACATATATATATATATATATATATATATATATATATATATTTATACATACATATATATATATATATATATATATATATATATATATATATATATATATATATATATATATATATATATATATATATATATATATATATATATATATACATACATATATATATATATATATATATATATATATATATATATATACATACATATATATACATATATATATATATATATATATATATATATATATATATATATATATATATATATATATATGTCACGGCGCTGAGAACGCGTAACCTTTATCTAACTAATTAATCTAAAAGTAGTTATCATTAAGGCCTGTGGTAAAGAAAGGCTATCTAAATCACAACCAAGATTTTTATTAATTAACATTAGTTAAACCCCAATTCAATTCGCTAAGTTGCAATTTCCCATCATCAGCTCAGCACACAACACGTGACCTCACCCAACGGCAGAAAACTCTAATCTATCCTTTGTCGTTTTTCACAGCAATATAGGGCGGGAATAGCACCTTGTGACATGCGTGAGTCAGAATCCCGTGATTTCGAAAATTCGACGATTGCGTTGGTTTGAGTGCGCGCTAAGCATCAGTGATGACCTCATAGGCTTGTGAACTCTCCGTTGAAGAAACAAGCTACTTCCTGAATTGGGAAACACTAGAATCTCTAATTGGAAATTATAGTTTAACGTTAATTTGCTTTATTTTAACCCAATTAAATCTAGTTAATTATAGTTTATGTTCCTAGCAATACACACACACACACACACATATATATATATATATATATATATATAATTATATTAATCTGATTACAATAAATAATATTAAATATAAAATATATTAATATTATTTATAGAATTATATTAATATAATTACTCTAATTAATTACTATAAATTTAACTTTTAACTACACACATTTAATTTAATTTAAATAATTTTCACATGCGAATTCATTTGTAAAGAATGAAATAAATAATAAAAACAAAATACAGCTAAAAGCGAATTAACACACACACATAACTCCCTACCAAAGGACAAAATACAGGGTCATCGCAAAAGGTTGGACAGATTTAGAAAGCTCATAATTCTAAAAAAAATTAAGAAATTAAGCAAACGCAATAATATTCTTTTCAAACAACATGGCAATTGTCGAAGATTCTAAATATAACTGGCACGCAACCGGGACATGGAACATTGCGCAGAAGCGATGCAAGGTGGAAGAGGTCTCCGTTCGGCTTTCCGTCAGTGCAATGTCGACCGTTCAGGAGAAAGCTCAATGTGTGTTGTTGTTAGCTGAGTAATAATCTGAGGTTACGTCAAGAACATTGTTTACAGAGTAAAGGCACGGGACTCGACACATTTATGGGAGAGAATTGTCGATGCGATTGACACAGTGACGACAGACATGCTCCATAACACCTGGTTAGAGATTGATTATCGACTTGGTATGTGTAGAGCAACGAACGGTGCTCATACTGAAACTTATTAAGGTAAAATTGTATTAAATTCTGTACATTACACAACGAAAGAATTGTTTGTTTTGGAATTATTTCATTAAATATGATTATATGAAATGTGTCCAACCTTTTTCGATGACCCTGTATATAGATCTCAATTCAGAGCTAGAAGAGAGTTTCCTTCTAAGATCTCGCTCATGCGTTAGAAAAAAAAATTACCAACGAGATATCAGTGGAGACTTGGACTTACTTTCCACTCTAGATTGATTATAACTATTAGCCGCTGACGCTGTTTGTAAAATAAGTTAAAAAGAATGTCAAATATTGTAAGCGCATTTATCAACGTCAGATTGTCGTATTGCGTGATACGCCCAGATATGAAAGGTCCCGGTAATTTGTTTTATCTCGCCATACTCTCTTTATGCTACTTAGTGGCAAAAGAAACCTTTCGGAGTTCCAGTATGTGTCTTGGAATTTATTTTCCGAGTTGATTAGTTTATAGTTTCAATTAGAAGCCGTTTCTCTGAAAACCCTTGATTTACCTTAAATGTAAAACTCAGTTTAATTCATCTTTTAAAAGCAAATTTTCAAATTTATGATTATTAATTAAATTAGTTAATTTATTAATAATTAGCATTTTTGTATATATATATATATATATATATATATATATATATATATATATATATTTATATATATACATATATATATATATATTTATATATATACATATATATATATATATTTATATATATACATATATATATATATATATATATATATATATATATATATATATATATATATATATATATATATATATATATATATATATTCATATATATATATATATATATATTCATATATATATATATATATATATATATATATATATATATATATATATATATATATATATATATATATATATATATATATATATATATATATATATATATATTTATATATATACATATATATATATATATATATATATATATACATATATATATATATATATATATATTTATATATATATATATATATATATATTCATATATATATATATATTCATATATATATATATATATATATATATATATATATATATGTCGGACTTAAGCGGGAACGAAATAATTATTCTAAATTTAAAGGGGGCTTAGTAATTAATTTATTGTCGTGGCGTAATTCGCCACTATTCTCATATCTTGGTTCGAAATACAGCGAGAGATATCGGGGAATTTCCCTTTGGATTGATTGACATCTGTGGCCACGCCTATGGTCCAACTCCGGTGTATGCGTCACAGACCATGTAGGCATGCGCGGTGGCTTTGGATGGAGAAAAACAATAGCGTGTAATCAGACGGCGGGATTTAATTCATTGCTAGTGGACGCGTGTCAGCTGGGTCCCTAATTTGAAAATGGCGAGAGCTCAATTATGCGCTACTTGGATCAGTGGTTGCTGGAAAATGAAATAAATTGGAAAAGCTTGAACTATGTTTATTAATTGTATTTAGACTACTTACCACTCGCCACCAGTATTAACATGATGACTGCTAATGCAAACCACACGCCTGTCAAGAGCCGAGCAGGATATCGAATCGCGTTCTCGAAACCCCTTGCTTTTAAAAATTAGGTATAGGAATAAAATTTAAATTTAATGTTTCCCATTTTTCGTCATCTCTCATCTCCGCGACAGCGCCATGTCAATCGGAAAGTAAATATCTATTTTAATATTTTGGTTTGAGCTGTAATGCTTGTCGTTCGTCTCTCAATGCCAGCGAGAAGGTGCCGACGCCGTCTTCACATTATGAGTGCTTTTTCGTTGAAAAATCTCCGTCGTCGAAAGGAATTATCCGCCACTTGTGAGGTGCTTGATTCGAGTTGCTGCAGTGTGTCTTCTAATAATTTTGTCCAGCATGTGCTTGTCCCGCTGGAAGCTCCAACCAGTCGTCTTCAACATCGTGTGCAATTTTATTATTCGGGATTGTGTTCTGCTCCTGGTTCAACAACAAGATTTTTCAATACCGTTTCAGTGCCGTGAGATACCGATCTTCATATCTGTGTATTATATTTTCGAGAGTTTTAGGCGAGACAAAACGTAATTAATGCGTCATATAGTCATCGGGATGACCGACAGGAAAAAAAAAAATGATTTCATTATCCGGTGCAACCAGCGTGAATTATTGTGTCTTCAAGATAGTGGTGATTTATTTGTGAATTCGACAGCCAACATTCGGCATTAAACCATTGCGGAATTCTGTGACGTGCGTGTTTTAAAACATTGAAGAATATGGGACAACACAAGTGTATACTACTGTTATCAATCATTATCCGGATCGCCAAAAGAAGTTTAAGAAAAATGATGTTAATTTTATTTCTATCAAATTTGAATTAATGATTTTAAAAAAAAATGATGATTAAAATATTAAAGTTTCTTAAGGTAAGCCAAAAATTTATGATTTAACTATTGTAACTGAGATGGGTCTATGATTTTTGAAGTTCTTAATAGCTAGCTTGTTTTGATGTAAAAATAGAATGTTATTTGGAGGTGGCGTCAGAGTCTAAACTAAATTCAGTTAAATTTCGGGAGCAATATACCCATACTTTATACTGATGATCCCCACCCAGTTTTCACTGAAGAGCAGGAAACACTTTGGTGCAACTATGGATTTGGGCACTTAACTTTTTCTGACGGCACTCCCCAATTGGCTTGCATTAAACATTATAATTTTCAGTGGAGTTTTGGACTACTGAATTAAGATTTTGCTGTTTATGTGTAGGATTTTGATTGGAATATTGAGAGTTGATAGACTTATTTCATGTTTTCGATTAATTAATACTTGACACTAGAAAAAGTTAATATTGTATTCTTCGAAACTAAAATATGTAATCCAGCTTTTTGTTGTTTTAAGGGGGGGGGGAAACAAAGTAGACTATCAGATTTTAAGCATTTGTAAAAGAAAAAGAAAATTCTGCAGATTCTTCAGAGCTGGTGATGGTCCATTCTTTTTTTTATTATGTGATTTTTGAAGTGTTTTATTTTGATTTACTTTTTAATAAAAATATTTTGAGTGTTTTTATGTAGTGATAAAATGTATATTGATAAATGTGATTTTTAAAAAAATAAGGTATGGAAATCATAGTAGTATTGTTTTTATAGATATAGAGTGAGGGATTTTGATATGTTTTAATTTTGTAATAGTAAGATTGTATAAGCAATATCGTTTAAAATGTGAGTCTATAACATATTTTACGATTTAGGTGAAGGATTTAAGTTTTGAACAAGCATGAGCAATTTTACATGTTTCCTCAATTCACATATTGGTTAGAGTTTTTAGTTGATTATTGATTGATTATGAAAAGTATATGAATAATAAAGAGAAAGAAAGGAAGTTGTTTGGAAGATTGTAAAGAAATTTGAAGGATTAATTTTGATTCCATACTTTTTAAGATACAACTTACTGTTTTTCTGATATTTTAATAATCTTATTAATTGTGTATTCTTAATTCTATTGAGTGATTTTTAACATTTTCATTTTTAGCTTTTAGTGTTATTGTGATATTCAGAACTGTTATATTCTAGTGATTTAGTACTTCTTTTTGGTTTTGTGCACAGATAAAAAGTAATGTTTAGTGTTCTTTTATGTGAAGTTCTGTCTCAAATGGAGACTTATGTAACCTGTAACCACACCTCATTTTGGTCCAGCTAATCGCATGTAGGAATTAATTTTAGGTTAGGGTTAAAATTTTTGGCTAGAAAAAATTTAGGAATAATGTTGTTGGGTTTCTCTGGGTTGTTGTGTGGGGAGACGTCCCTACTCAGCATGTTTTCCAGTTGGCTGATTTGTTTTTCTCTACTGAGGACGTGCTGCTGGAATTAGCTACTCTTTGTGTGCGCGCCTTCAGGGGGAAGAGGGGGGAAATTGTGATGATTAAAGAATAAGCTATAGTTAATTATATTAATGAGCGTTAAACAGTAAATTCTAGTAAAGTCCTAGTGTGTTTTCAAATTCAGGAAGTAGACTGTCTTTCGCAGTGCTGTCTTTCGCAGTGAAAGAGTTCAGGGTCATTTCGCTCACACACGCGCGTATCTTACATAACCATCGGATGTTCGCGGGGGCTCTAGAAGAGGACCCTACGCCTATGTGACTTATATAACGGATCAGAAAGAATTACGCAGTTCGGGGAAATCTCTGATAGAAACAAGACGTGCGTCTGTCGGGAGCTCTGTGAGATGATTGAAAATGGCGATTTAGCTGGATTAATTGGGTTTTCGATCAATGTTAATTAATAAAGAGGTGTTTAAAAGTTAATTAAGTATTAGTTCTTCCACCGGCCTACTGTTTGATGACTGCAATTGGAGTAATTAGTGTATTTAGATGGGTGCACGGCGATAGGGTCGTGACAAGAGCCGCGCAGGATTAAAAAGAACTACGCAGAAAAAAAAACCCGCCTCACTTTTGGATTAGCACGACAGTGCGAAAATTTATGAAACGACGATAAATTAAAAATAATAATAATAATAATAATAATAATACACCATGGCATCGAAGACTGAAGTGAAAACAGAATTCCACGAAATCATACTCGATGACAATTGGATTCAAGAACAAATGAACACCGGAAATGAAAATGTCGATCAAGCGAATGATGACAAGAAACCTATCTTAAAAAACATACCAGGCTGCACAGGAAAAATTCAAGAACCAATACCACAATTACCAATACCACAATTCGATAACAGAAGTATCAAAAATATTTTTCAATGGTTCCAGTTGTTTGAAGAGAGTTGCAGCACGTTTGAATTAAATGAGAAATGGAAAAAAGAAAATTTAATGCGCTACGTAAGTCAAGATATTCAAGAAGTAATAATATCCACGGAACTATATAAAGAAGATTACATTAATATTAAAAAACAACTGCTGTCCATTTTTTCAAAGAGCAGAGAAGAAATCATAACAAGGTTTAGGACACTAAAATTAAATGACAATGATGACCTTTTTCAGTATTTCAAGGAAAAACTAGAACTGGGAAAAGAACTTCATAAAACAGACAGTGAAATCACAGAGACACTGTCATTAGACGCTCCAAGAAACATACGAACTTTGCTCTCGTTGCAAGAGATACGAACCCCTTTCGAATGGCTGGAAAAAGCGAAAAAAGTACATTTGCCGGTACCTCGGTCCGCACCGCGTATCGCTCCGGAAAGAAGAACAGATTTCATCGCCGGCGATCGTCGAAACTTCGGTGACAGTGAGACAGAGCGCAGAAATTCGGAGCCACACTACAGAAGAAGGTGGATTAATTATGATCAACCCAGAAGACAAAATGGAGGAAGTTACAGCAATACGTCAAGATATGATGAACAGAGACACTATCAAAGTGCAGAAGATAGCAGAAGACACCAAAATAACCATAGAGGATACTATGCAAATAACAGATGACTTACGATCCAAGCTCGGGTGAGTGACCAAACATTTCAATTCTTATTAGACACCGGTAGTACAATTTCAATAATTTCACAATCATTACTTAAAGAGATAAAATGTTTTAAAACATTAAATTTGAAAAATATGGTAATAAATCAAACTGATGGTCAAGTACCTGTAACAAAAATAATTAAAACAAATGTAACAATTGGCAAATTAACTAGAGAAATTGTAATGTGGGTCATTGAGAGTGACCTACCTTATGTACTGCTAAGTTTAGAACATATGAGACTTTTTCGTCTCGAAATAAATTTAAGAAAATTAAAGGTGTTCCAATGTAATAAAGAGATAAAACTATGTAATAATAATAATAATTTTGTTAATCCATATGCATTGAATGTTCAAAGAGAAAATTGTAAAAATTATTGTGAAAACATGTATAATGGTAAAAGGTATTATGAAAACAAAAATATGTGTAACTTTAGAAATGTAAACAAAAGTGAATATGAAGGTAGAAAATTTTTTAACTATCGGGCTGAAAATAATAACAGAAGGTATCATAAAGGTAGAAATTTTGTAAAAAGAAACTATTTAAGATGTGATCACTCCCCTGAGTACTATGAAAGGACTGTTTACAATAATGCTGTGAAAGATAATGTGTATAATGTTTCTTCCAATGACATTGAAACCCTAAATGTTGATAATAACCAAAGAATGAGAAATCCAGTTATAAATTATGAGAGTTCAAACAAAATAGCAAATACTAATTATAATGTTCAAAATTTAAAGGAGATATCAGGTATCCCCGATGATACACTGAAAACTCTATTTAAAGAGCCCGGTGATGCCTTGGACTTCCAAACACCAGAGCAAATACCCGAGGACTGGCCCCATTTAGAAAACATTCTAGAAACTTTCGACCATATCTTTTCAAAAAATAAATATGACGTTGGAAAAATAAAATTAGAACCCCAAAAAATACACTTAACTTCAGAGCTCCCAATTGCACAACGACCATATCGCACATCTCAAACTGAAAATGCTGAAATAAAAAAACAAATAGACGAATTGTTAAAAGCAGGTTTTATAAAGCCCTCACATTCTCCATTTAGCGCCCCAGTAACATTAGCAATGAAAAAAGGCCAAGGAAAAACTAGGCTATGCATAGACTACAGAAAATTAAATGTAATTACTAAAACTGATTCTGAACCTATTCCACGAATTGATGACTTATTAGATCAACTAGCCCATGCCAAATTTTTTTCAACATTAGATCTAACTTCAGGGTATTGGCACATAGAAATACATGACCGTGACACTGAAAAATTGGCATTCACAACAAACTTTGGACTTTATGAATGGACAAGACTACCGTTTGGTTGGAAAAATGCACCAAGTGTCTTCCAGAGAGCAATTAGGCAAATTCTAAATAAATACCAAATCAATTATGCTTTGAACTATTTTGATGATATAATAATATTTTCACAAACCTTTAATGAACATATGAAACATTTAGAAGAAATTTTTAAAATTTGTGAAAAGGAAAATATCAAATTAAACCAATCAAAATGCCAATTTGCTAAGAAAGAAATAAAATTTTTAGGATATGAGATTTCTAAAGGACAATATTCACCTCATAATGTAAACATTGAAACAATAAAAAAATTACTACCACCCAAAAATGTTAAAGAATTGCAGAGATTTTTGGGATCCATAAATGTCTATCAGAAGTTTATACAAGACTATGCAAAATTGAGACTTCCATTAAACAAATTACTTAGAAAGGATGTAAAATGGGATTGGTCCCAAGAATGTCAAAATTCCTACCAAAGACTAAAAGATGAACTCATATCAAAACCGATTTTAACCCTTTTTAACCCAAATTACCCATGCCACCTTTTTGTCGACGCAAGTCAAGAAGCAGTTGCTGCTGTCCTAAAGCAAAAGCACCCTAATGGCCAACTACACCCAATAGCTTTTCACTCAAGACAACTGAAAAAACACGAAAGAAACTATGCTGTCACTGAGCTTGAATGCTTGGCGATTGTTGATTCTATTGACCGTTTCCATTGTTACTTACATGGGAAAAAATTCACAATACATTCGGATCATTCAGCCTTACAATGGCTCAAAAATATTAAACATTTAACTGGACGACTGTTTAGATGGTCTTTAAAACTTTCCATGTATGATTATGAAATAGTGCACATTAAAGGTAAATATAATTATGAAGCTGATATGCTATCAAGGAACCCAATAAGCCACTTTGTATCACAATATTCTTATTTTCTAACCACAGATGAAATTATTCAGGCACAATTAAACGATAATGTTAATAATGTAAAGTACAAAAAATATAGTGGAGTTCTAACAGTAAAAAAGAAAAATCTAATCAAAATTGTAGTCCCGCCATCATTAAGACTAAAATTAATAACCGCTGCACATGAAAAATTTGGCCACCCAGGTGTGAGAAAGATGTTACAATTAATTTCCCCTATTTACTATTGGCAAGACATAATATTAGACATTTCAAATTTTGTTCGTTGTTGTGAAACATGTCAGAAAAACAAGAAATCGACTCAGAGAAAGTATGGACTGATGGAACAAGTGCCAATTGCTTATGAACCATTTGACCTAATCTCAGTTGATACAGTTGGAGGTTTTAACTATTATAATTCGACAAAAAAATATCTTCATCTGGTGATTGATCATGCAACAAGATATATTTGGACTTTTCCTTCAAAAAGTGTGACAAGTGAGACATACACAAACTGTTTAAAACAAATTTTCAAAATTAAAGTTCCGAAACAAATATTAAGTGACAGAAATGCTGCATTTACTTCCTCAAGGTTTAAGAAATTCCTAAAACATCACAATACGAGACAACTACTTACTTCAGCCCACAGACCCCAGTGTAATGGCAAAAATGAGAGATGTAATCAAACGATTGTATCCAAATTAAGGTGTAAAGTTAATACTTCTTCGAAAAAAATTCCATGGACAAAAATTTTAGAACAAGTGACTTCCGAATATAATAATCAACCCCATAGAGTAACTGGATTTTCCCCGAATTACCTCCTATTTGGAAATTTGCCATATAACTCACCATTACCTAAAATAACTTCATTACATTATCCGCCAGTTGAAGAAGCAAGAAAGATTGCAGTGCAAAGAACAATTCAGCACCATAAAATTAATAAACAAAGATATGATAGAAATTTTATACAGTCGAACTTCAAAATTGGTGACTTAGTGATGTACGAAGAATTCAAATACCCAAATTCAAGAAAATTAGATCCACCCTATTCAGGCCCTTATAAAATTTTAAGCCAGATTTCTAATGTTAATTTCGAAATTGATAAACCAAACCAATACACTGGAAAAAAGAGTGAAATTGTGCACTCAACTAGATTAAGGCATTTTCATCCATATAGTGAGTTTAAATTACAATAATGTTGTTTCTTCCACAATTTTGGGGAGGGGGGGGGAAATTAAGATAAAATGTTGATACGAGTTACAAGTAAAAAATTGAAATTATAAAGTTATGATTGTTAATGAGTAAATAAAATAATAACATTGGAACTGATGAAATAATATTGTGAAAGTAAACTAGAAGATGATTTGTATTGAATTTATTGGATGTTAATAATTATGTATTTTTGAATTGAAATTTAATAACTTATGAAAGAACTTTGGCTAAACCTAAATTATTTTGAAAATTTTGTTACCATCTTTGCAATGTTTTGTTACATTAATGTGTGGAGCTGTATCTACATTTTCCCGAATATGACCAAATTGCCTATCCCAGAGATCCATCTCTTAATTGATTTTATATGTTGGGTGCCTAACACCCTCTTGACTCCACTTATGTGGTTAAACGTTATGTACTGATCTCTTTTGAGCCTTTCCCAACCTAGAGTTTCAGTGTCGTGCACTATACGCACCAATTTTCACTCTGAATTTTGTTTAGAGTTGTCGGTTGTGGTTAAGACGGTGGGAAATTGTTGAACCTGCTCTCCTCTGACCCAACCATGCACTTGTTCACTCAACTACACAAACGCACACAAACAAAAAACATACACCTTGAATTAAACAGAATGTACACAGATGAAGGAATGGTACACCAGTACCAAAAGTGAATTGTTTTACATAATGAATCTATCATTGTGAAATATTAAGGTGAATGAAGTGTAAATTATAAAATGTTTGATAACTTTGAATTGTGATAAATTTGAATCAGATTTTTGTGTTATGGAAAAATTTTGAAGTGTAAATAATATGTAGAGAATTTTGAATTTCATGTGTAATTTCATATGTTTGTATTTCATAAGTAAGTCGAAGGTATAACAGAGCTATAAAAAGATAAACTGTATTGTAATTGACGTCAAAATACATTTGTGTCGTTCGGCAAGTACAAGATACGAGAAAAATAATCCCATGGGAAATTGATCAATATTTATATTTTTTTCAATTATTAATATGTTGTGTCTCTGAGTATTTTACAGGGTCAACCATGTCAAGGAGGCCTCCAAACAAGTCGGTCGACCGCATTTAGTTTTGTCTTTCATATATTTAAATATTTTTTTCATGTACCTCCATTTTCACATTACCATAATCTGTGTAAATAAAGTCATACTTGTAGAATTTTAAACTGGAACTGTTATAAAATTATAAGATGAGTGGACAGCATACAAGACTGTTGATTACATTACCACTCAACGAGGCTGATGAAAGTATTCAAGCCTGGACTTTAGATTGTAAAATGCTACTAACATTCCACGTTAATGGGTAATAGTTATTTTGTGATTTTCAATTAATTTGTTCCTAGGTGAGTTTTTGAAGTGACATTGTTTTTCAGGTGATGTCCTATTGAGATTATATATTGGTATAATTAAAGTGATATTTTGAATTTAAGTGATATATTTTGAGATAATGCTGTAATATTTTCCTTTTTGCCTTAAGTCATCAGTGATATAAAATTGTACAACTCAAGAAATTTTGTGTAACTTGAAAAATTGTAAACTGTGTATTTTTAAACCACTGCTCCAAGTCTTACAGAACAGAAAGAATCAATCCAGGGGTTGTTCAGGGAACGGTTGATTTGTAATTAAAGGGGTTTTCACTGGAACCTGTTGTGTAGAGAGACGTCCCTACTCAGCTTGTTTTCCAGTCTACTGATGTAATGTTTTTTTTATCGTAGGGGTTGTTGCCACAGGGAATTAGCTACTCCTTGTGTGCACGCCTTCAAGGGGAGGGGGGAAAGTTGTCGGACTTAAGCGGGAACGAAATAATTATTCTAAATTTAAAGGGGGCTTAGTAATTAATTTATTGTCGTTGCGTAATTCGCCACTATTCTCATATCTTGGTTCGAAATACAGCGAGAGATATCGGGGAATTTCCCTTTGGATTGATTGACATCTGTGGCCACGCCTATGGTCCAACTCCGGTGTATGCGTCACAGACCATGTAGGCATGCGCGTGGCTTTGGATGGAGAAAAACAATAGCGTGTAATCAGACGGCGGGATTTAATTCATTGCTAGTGGACGCGTGTCAGCTGGGTCCCTAATTTGAAAATGGCGAGAGCTCAATTATGCGCTACTTGGATCAGTGGTTGCTGGAAAATGAAATAAATTGGAAAAGCTTGAACTATGTTTATTAATTGGATTTAGACTACTTACCACTCGCCACCAGTATTAACATGATGACTGCTAATGCAAACCACACGCCTGTCATATATATATATATATATATATATATATATATATATATATATATGTATATACAGGTATCGGACAAAATAATAGGAACACCTGTGAAAGAATGTAAATTTTTTATTAGTAGGGAGTTGGGGAACCCTTGTCATTAATTACAGCTCACCTTCGACGTGGTATTGGCAAATAAAGGTCGTGCACAAAGTTCAAGGGAATTCGCACCCATTCCTCGTGCAGAGAGGTCTCGAACTCAGGTAGTGTGTGTTGAAAAGGTAACCGAAGTAACGAACTTTGTTCTCTAAAACACCCCACAAAGGCTCAATGGTGTCGAGATCAGGAGCCCGAGGACACCAGTTGAGATGTTCCACTTCACCATCATGCTCATCTAACCATGTTTGAACACAGCGAGCAGTGGACGTTGAATAGGGGCGTTGTCATTTTGGAACACAGTACGTTCTCCAGGAAACAGAGTCTGAAGGATAAATAGGCGGGAATGATCTTCGAGAATACTGCGGTAATGCTCGACTGCGGCCTCCCTCCCCAGGACTGCGAAAAGATATCAAGCCCTACACCAACACAGAGCCCCCTCCACGCTTCACGGTAAACACCAGACAGTCAAAAATGAAATGCTCAAACCTGTGTTTACCATGCGAACACATGTCCGCTGGTCTGAAGTAATGTAAATGATGATTCGTCAGACCAGATGACCTCTTCCCATTGCTGTTGTATCCAACTCTGGTAGTTCGGCACAGTCGTCGTTTCATAGCATTCCAAGGTGATACTAACGGCTTTGGATTGGCCACTCTGCCATGAATGGCCAGGCGATTGCCGAATGGCTATGGCGCTGGCATTCGGTTCAGATCCTGTGGGTTCGAGTCCCACTGTTAGCATGAATGATTGTAGCCTTTCGGAATCGGCTTTGAACTGTAGGTCCCGGTCTAATTAGCTCTCGTGTAGCAAAAAGTTGACCGTAGCGCTCCAAACTAAACTAAACTAAACCTGCCATGAATGGTCATAGTATGCAGCTCACTTTGAATAGTTTTAGCGGATTACGAGGTTCCGGAGATGGGTGTTCATTTCGAAAGTTATCTGTGGCAGAGTCTTGCGTTTTCGGGTGACTATCCACTTCAATAATTATCTATCTCGGCCGGTCAAATTCGACTTCCCCCCCCCACTGTTCTGCTTTGCAGAGGACATCTTTCCCAGCTTTGTGTAAGCTGTCATAACCCTTGTCACAGTGGTCCTTTAGACACCCACAAGGTTGGCTGTTAACGACAAGGGCGCTCCAGCGAGGGAAGCTTCAATGATCCTGCTTCTTCGCACGTCGGACAGGTTGAATATAATGGCGCTTTGCTGGGAAACAGAATTTTCTCGTGCAACTGTCAAACCGGCAAATGCTCGACTGATACCTTCCCTTTTGCCGCCACTAGATGACAAACTGTTGCGACACGTGATATTGGAACGGTCGAAATACGGCACATTTCTAAATGGGTGTTCCTATTATTTTGTCATATATATATATATATATATATATATACACTGCTGGCCACTGTAAATGCAACACCCTGGAAGAAACATGCAAATAACATGAAATTTACAACATGCATTAGCGGAGGTGAGATATACAAATGATTAGAATTTCAGCGCAAACGCACATCACGCGCGCCTGTGGCACCACTTCAAAGCGCTATTTAAGGCTTGGAGATTTCGTCGATTTCAAGTTCGGCAATTGTGTTTTTCTTGTGTTTTTTTCAAAAAAACGATCAATTATGCCTCGTCGAAAACAGCGATCATCTTTTGATCAAGTATCCGAGTTCGACAGAGGAAGGATAGTGGCCTACCGAGATTGTGGATTATCTTTCAGGGAAATCGGTAGTCGTGTTGGACGAAACCAAACAACTGTAATGCGGATATGTGATCGTTGGATGCAGGAGGGTACGACGGACTGGCGTGTTCGATCGCATCCACCTCAGCGCACCACTTCACGTGATGACAAGCAAATTGTGCGCATGGCAGTGACGGATCGCTCAGTCACATCACGAACCATACCACAGCACATGCAGTCTGTAACGCATCATCCAGTGTCTGCGCGTACCATTCGACGCCGTTTACAGCAGAGTGGTCTGGCCGCAAGACGTCCATTGCTTTGTCTACCCTTGACGCAGAACCACAGACGTCTCCGCCGCCAATGGTGCGATGACAGAAGGATGTGGACGGCAGAATGGAATGAAATTGTCTTTACTGACGAGTCACGCTTCTGTCTGCAACACCACGATGGTCGCATTCGGGTCTGGAGACACCGTGAAGAGAGGATGCTGAACAGCTGCGTTATGCACCGCCACACTGGTTCTGCACCGGGTATTATGGTATGGGGTGGTATTGGATATCACTCTCGCACACCTCTAGTACGCATTGCCGGTACTTTAAACAGCCAGCGCTACATCTCCGAGGTGTTGGAGCCAGTTGTCCTTCCTTACCTTCAGGGCTTGCCCACAGCCATATTCCAACAGGATAATGCACGACCACACGTGGCACGCATTGTCCAACGGTTCTTCGTCAATCGCCAGATTGAATTGCTTCCCTGGCCGCCTCGCTCTCCGGATCTTTCGCCGATAGAAAACATGTGGTCCATGGTTGCTCTACGATTGACCCAGATTCCATCCCCAGCTGCCACAGCAGATCAACTTTGGCGTTGCAATCTTGGTGTTGCAATTTGGGTGGCCAGCAGTGTATATATATATATATATATATATATATATACAGTGAAATCTCGATCTATCGTTTTTCAAGGGACCGATTGAAATGAACGTTAAATGCGGGAAAACGATAGATTCGGAAACATAACAAAGCAATATGATCGTTGGGACTGGATAACATGGACGAAACGGAACATACGGAAAAACGATGGATCCGAAAACGATCGATCGAAATTCCACTTTATTTATATACAAGTTTATTAATTAATTAACAATTTATTAATTGAAATAATTTTTACACGAGAATTCAATCGTGTAAAATGAAATAAATAATGTATACATCAAACACAA
>OU015490.1:32885534-32940534 GCA_907164885.2 Dolomedes plantarius | reverse complement strand
CATTCTAATTAAATACAACGGTCAATGTATGCAATTAATGCCAAAAATAATAAATATATATATTTATAATAAATGCGACGATCAATGTATACAATTGATGTAATATATATATATATAATCATAAGGGAAATTTATTTTTTTTTATAATATCCAATCGTCTGCCGCATTAGAAAGAAAAAAAAAATATTTTTTTTGTCTATTTAGTTGTTATGCACGTGACGATAAATTTATTTAAAGTACCAGAAAAAGAAATCACGTGATCGGCTTTTAATAAATTAAATTCTAAAGATTAATCTTTAAATTCACCAAAAATCAGAAAATCGAGGTAAAGGTTCGAAAAAGATTACATTTTAAACGAATATTTAGGATCTTTATCGTGATATGAATTTTATAACCCTCAAATTATTATTTTAAATGCAAACTTAAAAAAAGTTACTAAAACAGCTTAAAAATTTAATTTTAAAAATTTAAGAAGAATTTTTCAAAAACCTTTCTTAGTGCACCCCTACACTATAAGAAGAATCGCCAGGCAAAATTTCAGTCCTCTAGGTCGAGCGGTTTTGTCTGTGCGTTGTATGTCAGTCAGTGAGTCAGTTACGGAACTATTTTATACATATAGATATATATATTTATAAAAAAATCGTAACGGATATCTTTATAGACAAAATATTGTAGAAGAAAATATTCAAATTAAATCTAATAGATCATACTAAAGTACATAATACAGTTTGAGAAACATTTGTTTTACTGCGTTTTAATATTTTTTCGATAATTTCGAATCCTCTGCCGCATTAACACGAAAAAATTATTTTTTGTCTAATAATTCGGTGTTATGCACGTGAAGCAAAATTAGTTTAAAATATAACAAAAAGAAAAGAGACAACGTGATCAGCATGGAATAAATTAAATTCTAAAAATTAATATTTAGAAATTCACCAAAAATTAGAAAATATAGGTAAAGATTCGAAAAAGACTTCATGTTAAAGGAAACCTTATGATCTTTCTTATGATATAAATTTTATAAACCTAAGATTATTATTTTAAATTCAACTTAAAAAACGTTAAAAAACAGCTGCTTAAAACATTAATTTAATAAAATATAAATATAATTTTCCTAAAATCCTTCTTAGTGCACCCCTACAATATAAAAAGAATCGTCAGTCAAAAGTTTAGCCCTTTGTGTCCAGCGGTTTGGTCTGGTCGTCATATGTTAGTCAGTCAGTCAGTTATGGAACTGTTTTATAGATATTGATAAGTTTCAGTTGCAATTTTTCCAGCTTTAAAACAAAACTTAATGTTTTCCTTTTGCACCATGTATCACATTGAACGAATTCGGTAGAAGCATGAAGCACTTGAGACGTATGGAACTTAACTTGTTCTAACTTTTTCTTACTTTTCCTAACACGCATCGTCATGGTCATACATATATACACTCATGGACAAAAAAATTAGCGCACAGAGAAATAATTGCGGGATCGTAACGAAACTTGCAATGAAGGTACATGTCAGGGAGATATGCAAATGATTAGAAATGCAGCGTGATTGCGCATTACGTATAGCCGGTAGAGGGCGTTGAACATCGTACACTGTGGAGTATAAAACAGGTAACCAAAGCTTGTTTGAGTGTGCTGACTCATTTACAAAGGAAGAGCTGAGATAGACATGCCATTACGCCGTGTTCGAAGACAATATAAGCAGTTGTCGCAGTTTGAGAGGGGGAGAATCGTCGGGATGATGGAAACTGAGTGGTCAGCTAGGCGAGTAGCTCGTCAATTAGGCCGCTCTGATTGTGTTGTGAGGAGGTGTTGGGACCAGTGGACCCGAGAGATGTCATGTACACGAAGACCAGGCTCAGGACGCCCTCGACAGACCAGTCGTCGAGAAGACCGCCACATCGTAAGAAATGCACGCGTACAGCCAACTGCTTCATAGGCCGCCATCCAGGCACAGGTAGCACCTTCACTAGGGGCCTCTGTGTCTTCTCGAACCAAGCTGTGTCTCTCGAAGGCGCCTGGCTGAAGGACAGTTGGTATCGCGGCGCCCATTACGTGTGCTGCCCCTGACGCCCACCCATCGACGCTTCCGTTTGGAGTTTTGCCGCGCACGAGTAAACTGGATTGCAGCGGAATGGAACCAGGTCGTGTTTAGCGACGAATCCAGATTCAATCTCGGCAGTGATGACAATCGTGTTCGTGTGTGGAGAGCCCGTGGTGAACGCTTCAATCCTGCCTTTGCTGTACAGCGTCACATCGCTCCCACAGCTGGTGTGATGGTATGGCGTGCCATTGCCTACAATATACGATCACCCCTAGTATTGTTCCATGACACCATGGCAGCCCAGCAGTATGCTCATGAAATCCTGCAACTATATGTGTTGCCACTCATGCAACGGCTCTCAGGAGCCATTTTTCAACAAGACAATGCTTGGCCTCATACGGCAAGGGTGTCACAAGACTGTCTCCGCACTGTTACTACCCTTCCTTGGCCTGCCCGATCCCCAGATTTGTCTCCAATCGAGCATGTCTGGGATCATTTGGGACGACGAGTTGGGCATCCCACGAGTTTGAACGAACTAGAGGCAAGGTTACAGCAAATATGGAACGAAATGTCTCAAGACATCATACAGAACTTATATGACTCAATGCCCGATCGTATCGCATCGTGCATTCGCGCTAGAGGGGATCCAACGGAGTATTAACTCCTCCGTTCTTGTGCCATTTTCTCTAAAATAAATCACCCTTTTTCTTTGATTTTCTTATCATTTACTTATATCAAATTAGTCATTACCTATGTAAAATTTCGTTTCATTTTGAGACTCCTTCTTGGTGCGCTAATTTTTTTGTCCATGAGTGTATATGCATACATACATATATATATATATATATACACTCAAGAGTCAAAACATTATGACCACCTGTCAATAACGAGTTGGCCTACCTTTGGCGCGCAACACAGCTTCAACCCGCCTTGGCATGGATGCCACAAGTCCTTGGTAGATGGCCGGAGACAGATTGTACCAGATGTTTAAGCAACGGTCACGCAAATCAGAGATATTGCGAATTGGTGGTCTTCGAACTCTGAGCTGCCGTCCCATGACATCCCAAAATGTGTTCTATCGGATTGAGATCCAGGGAGTTAGGCGGCCAGGACATTAACAGGAATTCAGCATCATGTTCCTGGAACCACTCCAACACAATTTTAGCCTTGTGACACGGGGCGTTGTCCTGTTGGAACATTCCATTTCCAGATGGAAAAATAGATGCCATGTAAGGGTGCAACTGGTCCGCAATGATGTTCAGATACCCTGTAGCATTCATGGTTTGCTCTACCACAACCACGGGTCCCAGAGACGCCCAAGAGAACGTCCCGCAACGCATAAAACCGCCACCACCGGCCTGCGTATGACCTACTGTACATTGAGGGAGCAACAGTTTGCCTGGAAGACGGTGTATCCTGACACGGCCATCGGAGTGATGAATGACAAACCGTGATTCATCTGACCAGGCAACTCTCTCCCACTGATCCATGGACCAGTCGCGATGTTTCCGGGCCCAGCGCAGGCGCAGTTGGCGATGACGCTTGGTCAGCAAAGGCACACGAGTGGGACGTTTGCTGCGTAGCCCCATATCCAACAGTGTCCGCTGAACAGTGTGCTGCGATACTATTCTACTTGGCCCTGCATTGTATTGGGCTGTCAGCTGAGCCACGTCTGGCTCCGGTTTTGCTTCACCATGCGAGACAGTCTCTGACGACCTTTTTCTTTGATAGCGTGTGGACGTCCAACACCATGTCGTCTACTGCTGGTTTCACCGTCATTCATCCACTTTGCATAAGTACTAACAACTGTATGTCGCGAACAACCCACGAGTTGTGCAGTTTCGGAAATACTTGTTCCGAGCCTTCGAGCCATTACAATCTGCCCTCTATCAAAGTCGCTTAGATCCGCAGCCTTTCCCATCACACACAGAAGTAAGTGAAAGAATGATTCTTCAGACTCTCCAGCAGCAGCTAAATACCACTTCCACCTGATCCCGTGCCTTCCACGTCATCCAGGCGAATTCATTGCAAAATGTAGGGGTGGTCATAATGTTTTGGCTCTTGAGTGTATATATATATATATATATATATATATATATATATATATATATATATATATATATATATATATATATAGAGAGAGAGAGAGAGAGAGAGAGAGTGAAAGATTGTTCTGGGGGCATGCACCGACGCTGTGACGTCACGCTTTCTCCTACATGGGACTTCACGTTGGACAAGAAGGGAAGGTTCAATATTCTGGCCCCCAAGAAGCTCCGATTCGACCCTTTTAGACTTTTTTCTATTGTGTTACCTGAAAAACATTACATACGCTGCTAAGATCTGGGACCTGCGCCATTTATCGGTCAGAATCACTGCTGATTTTGACTCTTGCTAGGATTGCTTCCTCGATGGACATCAAAAACCGCCTGGATATGTACCGAGTGACGAGGGGTGCTCATATCGATACCTACCTAGGCAATTTCCAGAGCTTGATTCGTTTTTATATCTTTTGGTGGAATAATAAACACCATTTCTATTAAATGGTTCTTTATTTGAAGGTGCAATCATGGACACTGTAACGTCACGTGCAATGTGAGGTTCTCACACCCCCACGGGCCAGCTGGATGCTTTTCGAGAATACCATTTTCCAGTTCCCACCGTTTTTTAAACACGTGCAGAGTTTTGGCCTGAAAGTTAAGCCCAGGCATATCGGGTTTTCAAGCAAACGTCTCCCACCATAGTCGTAAAGCTGTCTTTTCCTAGCGGTAGCTATGCGACTTTGTCACTGGAATGTAATAACGTTTCGGCGTTAAGAAGAACTGTCACCAACTGGGTTGCCGGCACCCTCTCTGAAAAACAGACGCATTTTCGGGGAGTTGGGAGAGTCGCCGACAAAGAAAAGCCGCAAGATATAGGCAGAGAGTTGGAGAATTGGAGGAGATCGGCCTTGTGGCATCCAGCGAACAGACCCGATCTTTAGGCTCCTGTTTTTTTTGGGCCGTGGAGCGCGCATTGTAAATCTGCGCGTAAATTAAGTGAATATGTTGCCATGGTCTAATGTTAATTTTTTTGTAAGTAAATTATTAAGTTTTTGTTTTAAAAATTGGCTTCGCATTTTTTTTAGGACTCTGTTTTTCGTTAGTATGGATCAATAGTTGTGAAATTTTTTCAAAATGCCTCAGAGAGTTTAGCCTTGTCGTGACGCCACAACACCTTTTACGAGGACCTTGTATATGTAATTAGAAGAGAAAATTAAAAATTTTAAAAATGATGATTTTTTTTGTTGTTTTTCAGTATTTTTTACCCACGAGAGGTAATAATCAATGCAAAGAAAATATTTCTTTTTGATGAAAGAGAATATCCTACATGGCCAGAATAAAAACATCACATTCTAGAATTTTGCCTCAGTATTTTAACTACTTCAGTCCCCTCGAGAAATTAATTCACGTTTTGGCTACATAATTTCCCTATTTTGTTCATTAGTTATTACGAGATAAAGGATAAAATAAAATAAGTTATTAAATTGTTTAATGAAATCAATACCGGACAAAGAAAAGATTAGAATAAAACATACTTAAAGAATAAATTATATTCATAATTTTATCGATGCCTGTAAAAGCATTTTCACCTTTATAACAAACTTGATGTTAAAAAGAAAACATTTAAACACCGATTTTTTATACAAGATATTTAAGGTACCATTAGCGGTCTTCAGACAAATTAACTATTTGATTTCATTTGAGTGAAATAATTAGTTAACTAAATAATAGAATAATTATTACAATGAACCGAACATTATGAATTAATTAAAGTACATAATTAAATGGATCATTAGATAAATTGGTTTTATCTTCATAACATAAAATTTAATTTTAAAAAAGTAAAAAAAAAATTAAATAGAATAATTTTAAAATGACATTAATTATATGCATTTAATGGATAAATAATTGCATTCAAAATAAAATCTAATTAATCAGTGAAAATTTTAAAGTATTACTTCATAGTTACATCTGTCTTTTTAATATATGATTTGTCATTTATATATATATATATATATATATAGATAGATAGATAGATAGAGAGAGAGAGAGAGAGAGGGGGGGGAGGGATAGGGAGAGAGAGATGGGGGGAGAGAAGGGGATAGGGAGAGAGGGATAGAGAGGAAGAGAGAGAGAGAGAGAGATAGAGAGGGAGGAACTTCTAAAAGGTGGCGACTAATGATTCCGAAAAAAATTGGACTATTTGAAGTGTGGAAGTCGAGATAGGTTTCTTACATAACATTTGCTCTACGGAATGTTTAATATGTTGAGTAAAATATGGCAGTTTAGAGGGGTGGCCGTTCAATAGGAGTAGCCGGCTAGAGAAAATTCACCATTTGTATATATACAAGTATATATGCACTAGCCGGGCTTCGCCCGTCTAGCCGGTCGGTTTAGGGAACCGCTCCCTTCAGCAATCATTGTCAGAGAATGGAAATACTAAAAAACAACGAATAAAGGTATTTAAAGTTTGTGGATAAGCATCCCACGTCCTACAAACAGTCGCAAGCAATAGAAAAATCCTCCCCCCACTCGACGAGCCGGCATTGCCCGGGATTTTAAGAATGTTTGTTAACCCAAATCAATTTTAAAAACTAAACATATTATACATTACATAGTAAAAAAGACAATGTGAAATGTTATAAACATGAATAAAAGAAAACCCATTGTAAAAATATATGAATTTTTAATAAACTCCTCAGAATTCAGATAGATTTTGCCTTTCATCATTGGTGCAAAAAAATGCTGAAAATTAAAACATTGAATGTATACAATTATAATAAACCACTTTAAAAAATGGGTGAAATCTTTTTCTCGCACCATCAAACTATAAGTAATAAAAGATAGTAATAATTTATAAATAAATAAATTTATGATAAATAAATAAATTTATAATATATAAATAAATAAATAAATTAAATGATATAAAGATACGTCTTATAAATATATTATAAATTTCAAACGATTCTTGAAGTGAGGTAACTTTCAAGAACAGAAAAACACAGTGCCAGAGTTTTACCTTTGTGGCCAATCTCTGCTTCTCTTTAGAGTAAAAAAAAATTTTAAGAATTCAGTATGAAAATAACGCTTACGAATGAAGTATTTATTTTGATAAAGATACATTTACCTTTTGAAAAAAAAGCATTTACTGAACAAATGATCTTCTAAAATTAAAATGGCAACGAAGATCGTTTGTATGCAATCGTGTATTTGAGTTTTGGTATAAAAAATAACTTTACTAATTATTGAAAGATTTTAATTATTTTAGGCTTTTTGTGACCACCTACGGGTGGGTAAGAAGAATTTTGAATTTGATTTTACTTTCTTTTAAATTTTTTGGACCTCTATTCTATGTTACAGATAATTTTTGTGAGTGAATCACAAATCACAAAAGTCTGCTTAAAGTTTAGACTGATTCTTTTTAGTTAAGATATACTAATTTTTATGCTTTTAGAAGTACATCGTGATTTATAAAATTTAAAGCAATTTAAATTGCAGTATACTAAGCATTTTGAAGAACAAATGCAATATGTGATATACAAAATTACCAAATTTCAGAAAGTAAACAATCGCAAGTTAGCGAGACACATAGGGGTGATTCCCGCAAATATAACAGCTTCCATTTTCCGCTATCACCCTTCAAAATTGTTGTTTTTTTATTAATTAAAAATTATTATAATTATTTTAAAACTTCAAAACTTATCTTCGAATTATCCTAAGGCTTCAAAACATAAGTATAGGAAGTTTCAACCAGATTCGTCAAGAAATGTAGATTGGTATACGATATATACATACATACATACACAGAGACATTTTGCTTTATATATATATATATATATATATATACTAGCTGAAATCCCGTACTTCGCTACGGAGTACATTCAAATTAAATACAACGGTCAATGTATGCAATTCATGCCAAATATGTATATATATCTAATATATAAAAATGAATGTTTGTATCTCTGTAATTGTATAGAAATCCACAGTTTAGGAGCAACGATCGTGAAATTTTACATACAGGCGTCTTTAAAAACAGCCGAGGGTCTGAAGAACTTCAAAAATCGAAATTAATTACCGTTGATTTTTAATTAATAAAAAACCAACAATTTGTAAGCTGTTACACTTTGTGGAATCACCGCTCTGAATATGGCGTCCATGTTAGGGTTAGCTGGCAAACAGCGAGCGAAAAGATAAAAATAAATAAAATCAAAAAGTTTCAAGTTATATATTAAACCAGAATAATAAATGAAAATAATAATCTTTCAAGTCAGATTTTATACTCTAAAATAAATCGGATCCAACGGCATATTGACACTCTCACACGCGATGGAAAATTCGAATCAACTACGCTAAGTGTCACGATCTTTTTTAATCGCTACTGCAATCCTCCTAGCTTATGTCTTTGTGTCTATTGAAGAGTTAAAGACTAAAATTCTATCCTGCTAACTTATTTCTCACTTAAAACTCATCTTACTCCATAAATGTATGTATATTCACCAACCCATAGCAACTTTCCAAAAAACTCATTGCGTATATTTTTTACTTTACTCAACAGTGTTGTGCATAATCGTGGCGTAGTAGTTAAAGCGGTTCATTTGGTACCCCGTAAGTCTCGAGTTCGAGTATGGGATCGTGCAAATTTTGCTAAACCTGTATTTTCAGCTTTTTTATGAAGGCTTTTTTATTTCAGCTTTTATTTTATTATTTTTTTAATTATTATCTTTATTTTATTTTATTATTTTTTAAATTATTATTTTTATTTTATTTTATTATTTAAAAAAAATTTTTTTTCAGCTTTTTTATGATGAAAGACCGAATATAGCTGAAATCTGAGGAGTTTATTATACATTTATTTATTTTTAATTGGTTTTCATATTATTAATGTGTATAACATTTCGTATGCTTTTTTTTCTATGTTATTTATACTGTGTTTAGTTTTTTAATGGATTTTGGTAGGTTTATTATAAATAGATGGCGCCACTATTTTAAACTTTTAGTATTCCATAAACCAGGTGTTCCTAAACGAACGGTACATTCAAATTAAATACAATGTCAGTGTATGCAATTAATGCCAATATATATATATATATATATATATATATATATATATATATAATAAATACGACGATCAATGTATACGATTGATGTAAAAAAACAAAAAAAATATATTAATAAAAAAATCGTAAGGGATATTTTTATAGACAAAATAATGTAGAAGAAAGTATTCAAATTAAATCTCATAGGACATACTAAAGAATATAGTACAGTTAATGTAGTACAGTTTGAGGAACATATCTTTTACATTATTTTAATATTTTTTTGAATAATGTCCAATCGTCTGCTGCATTAGCAAGAAAAAAATGTATTTTTTTGCCTATTTCATTGTTATGTGAAGATAAATTTATTTAAAGTAACAGAAAAAGGAATCACGTGATCAGCGTTTAATAAATTAACCTTTTACATGCCAATGTTTCTTTTTTGGAACACCATCTTTAATATTTTTTTTTAAAATAAAGTGTGATATCTGTCAGTTTGAAAAAATTAACGTATATTATAGAAGGCATGACTGATTTTTTTACTTTTTTTTTCAAATATGAATATTTTAGCGTAGAAAAATTTCTATAAATCAGCTTTTTTCACAATTTTTACAGTACGTAAGAAAAAAAATTCTATAAAATTCCTAAAAATTCAAATCCACCCAAAAATTTCCCCATCGTACTTGCAAAGGACAAGTTTAACGAGTTAATAAAATAAATTAAAATAATAACAAGAAATATTTCCTCAAGACTGCGTAAAAATGCAATGTTCCAAAACAGGAACATTGGCATGTAACGATATACAAAAGCAGTGATATCACACGTGATCAGTGATTCTGCCGTCAATCAGTGATTCTGCCGTCTGATTACTTAGAAAATTCAGCCGAACTTACAAAGCTGTATGCCCTACAAAAAGGAGACTCTTTAGACGTCGACGCAAATGACATTCGGCAGTTTCTTGGATTAATGTTGTTTAGTGGCTACCACTCAGTACCTGATGAAAATACATATTGGAGCTCTCAGGAAGATTTGCATATCCTAATTGTTAACAATACAATGCCCAGAAATAAATTTCGGATGTTAAAATTATTTCCACATTGTTGATAATAGTAAATTGGAACCAGGCGATAAATTAAGAAAAATTTTTTAAAGAGGTGGGAAAAAATTTTCGTCAATTTGGATTTTTTCATGAAAATATGAGTAGCGATGAATCCATGGTTCCGTGTTATGGACATCGTTCGGCTAAGGTATTCATACGTGGAAAGCCAATTCGCTTTGGTTTCAAAGTTTGGATGATCTGCTCAGCAAATGGTTATCCTTATGCTATGTCTATCTACGGTGGAAAAAGTTCGAAAAATGAAAATTTGCCACTTGGATCAAAAGTTGTCTCCGAACTATTATCTTTTATTGACAATCCAGAGAAACGCAAAATATTTTTCGATAACTTTTTTTACATCGTACAGTCTGCTGACAGATTTATCTAACAAAAGCTTTAAGGCAATCGGCACAGTGCGAGATTCCAGAACGGGACAATGTTCTCTTAAAACCGCAAAAGAAATATCGAAATTTCAACGTGGAGAGTTTGATTACCGATGCGATGGAGAAGTTTATATGTGCCATTGGAACGATAGTGTTGTTGTAACTATTACATCAAATTTTATCACTCACGAACCATTAGGAAGAGCAAAAAGATATGTCCGAGCTAAAATAAAAGTTGATTTTCCTTAACCTTACATTATAAAATTATATAATAAAGGAATGAGTGGAGTACACCTGTTGGACCGACTTCCTGGAAGTTATCGACCAAAGTTACGCAGCAAAATATGGTACTTTATTCCTTGATCATAGTGTGGCATGTAAAAGGTTAAATTCTAAAAATTAATCTTTAAAAATTCACCAAAAATCATAAAATGGAGGTAAAGATTCGAAAAAGATTTCATAATAAAGGAATTTTTATGATCTTTTTCGTGATATAAATTTTATAACCCTCAAATTATTATTATTTAAATGTAAACTTAAAAAAAGTTACTAAAACAACTCAAAAATTTAATTTTAAAAAAATCTAAGAAGAATTTTTCAAAAATCTTTCTTAGTGCACTCCTACACTAAAAGAAGAATCGCCATGCAAATTTTCAGCCCTTTATTTCCCGCGGTTTGGTCTGTACGTTGTATGTCAGTCAGTCAATCAGTCAGTCAGTCAGTTAATTACGGAACTGTTTTATATATATATATATATATATATATATATATATATATATATATATATATATATATATATATATTATTATTACTATCTTTATATCGTAACGTTAACTTCATGCGCACGCATTATTTTCCTATGCTTTTTTTTTATCTTTATAATAGCGTAATTTTCCTATGATTTTAAACAACAATAATTTTTAACTGGCATTCAATTCGATGTTAAAACTTTATATTTACACCCTATTTAAAAGAAGTAGGGTGTAAATTTTTCAAAGAGAATGTTTCAACATCCAACTCCAAAGAATTAGGGTGTAAATTGTAGGGTAGAAAGTTGGTAAAATCAAAATTTTGTGCAATGTATTTAATTTCTCGATTAAAAGTAGTTTTTTTCTAAAAATGAATTTATTTCGCTTGAAAAGCTAAATATTTTATGCACGCGTTACATTATTATTACTATCTTTATATCATAAAGTTAACTTCATACGCGAGCATTATTTTCATATGCTTTTTTATTATTATCTTTATAACAGCTTTATTTTCATATGCTTTTAAACAACTATCGTTTTTATTCATATCATGTTGGTTTTTTATTAATTAAAAATTAAGGGTAATTAATTTCGATTCCGGAAGTTCTTATTATCTTTATTTTCATATGCTTTTTCATTTACGAATTATCCAAATGTTGGTTAAAAAACTTATGTAATTCATACATTTGCGTGAGTTTAATTATTGTAATTAATAAATTTATATTTCTGGAGAGGCTGTTTCAGATTTTAGTGGTACTATGATGAAAGGCTGAATCTACCAAAATTCTGAGGAGTTTATTATGGAGAGAAAAGGAATTTAATATGTAGAGGATGTTTATAGGAGTTTAATATGGAGAGGAGTTGAATGGTTTGCAGCCCTCAATCAAACACTTCATTTTTTAAGAGGCAACGCTACAGTCATATCATGGTTCTATTGGAAATTTCAGCTAAACCTGTAATTTCAGCTTCTTTTTTGCCCAAATGATAAAAGGCTAAATCTAGCTGAATTCTGAGGAGTTTATTATAATTTTATATATTTTTTATTGGGTTTTCATTTTATTCATGTGTATAAGATTTCACGTTTTTTTCTATGTTATTTATAACGTGTTTAGTTTTAAATTAATTTTGGTTAGCAAACATTAGACAATTTGACATTTTTACTTTTCGGATTTTAGTGCTTCAATGATGAAAGGCTGAAATTCCTGAATTCTGAGATGTGTATAACATTTCACATATTCTATTTCTATGTTATTTATACTGTGTTGATTTTGGTTAACAAATATTGTTAAAATCCCGGGCAATGCCGGGTACTTCAGCTAGTTATATGATAAATACTACGATCAATGTATAAAATTGATGTAATATATATACGGGGGCTGTCCGTAAAGTATCCGAATTTAATTTATAACTAAAAAAATATAATGGATATAGATACTTCAGTTTAATCCCCTTCAAAGTATTGTCCTTGAGAAGCAACACACTTATCCCAACGTTGTTGCCACTCTTAGAAGCAGGATTGGAAGTCGTTCTTTGGAATGGTCAACAGTTGTTCGATCGCTTTTTGTTTCATGGTCGTCACACACACACACACACACACACATATATATATATATATATATATATATATATATATATATATATATATATATATATATATATATATATATATATATATATATATGTGTGTGTGTGTGTGTGTGATGACGTCCTTTAAGCGTTTTCTTTAGCTTTGGAAATGCGAAAAAGTCGCACGGAGCGAGGTCTGGTGAGTAGAGAGGTTGCGGGACTTGCCATGTTTGGTTAAAAAATTTTGAACCACATGTGAGGAGTGAGCAGGGGCATTATCATGGTGAAGCATCCATTTCCCAGATTTCAACTTTGCTGGTCGTTTCCTCCTCACGGAATCACGAAGTTGCCTGAGCACATCACGGTAGAACTCTTTATTAATGGTTTGTCCATCTCTCGATGGTCTGTCCACCTCCCGCAATCTCTCAAACTGTCATTCGTCGATCTGATAGCAGCACAGTACGAACCTGTTCCACTTTGACATCATTTCTCGATGTTGATGGACGCCCTGATCGTGCATCACTGTCCACAGATTCCCTTCCATCTTTAAAACGTCTAAACCATTGAAACACTTGAGTTCGGCCCATAACATCATCACCGTATACTTTCTTAAGCAAATCGAACGTTTCGGTTGCAGTTTTTCCAATTTTACTACGAAATTTGATGCAAACACTTTGCTCAGTAGATTCCGTCAAGATCCAACCCGACACGAGACTTCCACTGCCTTCACTTTTCGTTATTGATACCAGATAACCGCGCTTCGCAGTGCTTGGATAATTACCAACATAACAAGTTTGCATATGTTTAAACATGCTAATTAGCGTGCGCACGCAGAGCGGTGTCTGTATTATGTTTTATACATTCAGTTCCGTTACTTTACGGACAGCCCTCGTATATATATATATATATATTTATAAGAAAATCGTAAAGGATAATTTTATAGACAAAATAATGTAGAAGAAAATATTCAAATTATATCTAATATAAAGAATACTAAAGAATATAGTACAGTTAATATAGTACAGTTTGTAGAACATTTCTTTTACTGTATTTTAATATTTTTTTGGATAATGTTCAATCGTCTGCCGCATTAACAAGGAAAAAAAATATATTTTGTTTATTTAGTTGTTATGCACGTGACGATAAATTTATTTAAAGTACCAGAAAAAGAAACCACGTGATCAGCATTTAATAAATTAAATTCTAAAAATTAATCTTTAAAAATTCGCCAAAAATCAGGAAATGGAGGCAAAGATTCGAAAAACAATTTCATTTTAACGGAATTTTTAGCATCTTTCTCGTGATATAAATTTTATAACCCTCAAAGTATTATTTTAAATGCAAGCGTAAAAAAAGTTAAAAAAACAGCTTAAAAATTTAATTTAAAAAAATCTAAGAAGAATTTTTGATAAATATTTCTTGGTGCACCCCTACACTATAAGAAGAATCGCCATGCAAAATTTCAGCCCTTTAGGTCCAGTGGTTTGGTCTGTGCGTTGTATGTCAGCCAGTGAATGAATCAGTTACGGAACTGTTTTATATATATATATATATATATATATACAGTGGAACTTCTCTATGGCGGCTTGCCATGGTGCGCTTTGAGGAATGGCTGTCGAAAAGCGAGTTTTTCCATAATATTGGCTCTATCTTTAGCTTTGAGTTTTGAACTCAGTTTGATGCAACGAAAGTCAATTCTTTAGAAACTTAAATATGCACGAATTTGCTTCATAATAATCATCGGAAAATTAAGTTCATTAAGTTATTCCCACTTTCGTGAGAACGAAGCAGCGAAAAAAAAAAACTGAAGCAGATTGCAAGCGCAAGAAGTAACACGTATTTGTTATTCACACGCATTTACGAGTTTCCATGGTGAAGAGTGCGTACTCGTACTGAGAGGCTCTTCGTGACAGGCCTGTTTAATGCGAGCAAAAGTGATAGACATCCACTAAATTACATTCCTTGATGGAATGAAATCTTCAGTTTTTTTTTTTTGTATTTCAGCGGGGACATGTCCAGCACAAAACGCGAGCGTTAATAGCACCCAACGACGATGGTTTTACAGAAATGAGCTGCTAATGACAAGAACCGAGAATTCCTGCAAGAGTTTTAAATTTAAACCTCAAGCAACGGGCTTCTGTACGAAATCGCGGGTGACATTTATATTTTGGTTTATCTCAAGGTGACTGTCTATGTTGAAAATGTCATTTTTTTTACTATTTTGGTCAATTTTATTTTTTGCAAGAATCGTGTAATTCAATCGTTCTTCTTTTCCAAACCGTTTTGATTTTCATTCTACATGAATTAGAAGCAGAGTTATAGCCATTTTATAAAACATCGTCTGCTACAAAATTCAAGTGACAAACTACTTTAAATGCATTTTTCTCAGAATTATGCTTTTCAGCACAAATATCTACCGTTATCATCATATTTCCCATAATAATGCATATAATTTGATAAAATTTTCAGGAAATATTTTAGATGCTATTGTTAACGAAATGACGTACAATAATTGATGTATAATAAATAGTTTTTTATTTGGGGCTATTCTTATATGGAAAGGAATGACGAATCGGGGAAAATTTTCATATTGGAACATAAAACTGTCAATTATTTTTTAATTTTAAAATTTCTCTTAGATTGTAGGTCATTTTGAAGATAACTGTGATATGTATCATGTGTGAGAAGGAAATTAAAATAATAGCATTAGAATTTTGTGCAGATTGATAGATGTTTTAGCTAAATTTCATTTAAAAAATACTTCAAATTGACCAAGTTATAAAAACGCATGGTATTAAGAGGCAATCTTAATTTTTTAATTTTTAATGCTATTTTACCACAAAAGACCAAAAAATCCTTAAAAAATGATTTTTTTTTTAAATTTGCCCGAACGTAGACAGTCCCCTTACGGAAACTTTTAATGCACTACAAAAAGCAATTATCAATCTAACTGGAGAAAAAGGAAACAAAACTTACATCTAGCGTTGACTAAAAATACAAAAAAATGTTTACATATCAAAACGTTTTGTGGAATGCAATATTATTTAAACATTGAAGCTTTTACTAGACGCAATATATACTAGAAACGTTGTTAAAATCACGTATACCTGTACTCAAATGCGTAATGGGGCATTAACACTTCTGGCTGTCCAAATAGTCTAATATATAATTTCAAGATAAAAAGAACTTTTCATATACCATGTTTTGAAATTTTCTGTTGAATCATATAAACTTGACAATTCTATGTATTAATAAATATTTTTAAAATTTTTTTGATGAATTATCCCATCAACTTGAAAGAAAATGAAGTTAATTGGAAGTTAACTTGCGTTTAACTTTTCGTTCCCGTCCCTGCCGATAGATGGCTGCACCTGTCTACAAAACAAAATTAACTGAAAATGAATTTAATTCTGCTTAAAGATGGCTAAAAGTATTAACATAATGCATTGTCATTGTGTTCTGAACTATTCTAAAAGTTCCAAATGTCTAGCTAGTCGGGAAGTTAGATAAAAGTCGATTGCAAGATTTGTACTGGACAAACACACACACAAACAAACAAGAAAGCGAGTTAATAAAAACATGGTAAAAAGGAACCCAAACTTACATCTTGCGTTGACTAAAAATACAGAAAAATCTTTAGATATTAAAACGTTATGGGCAATGTAATATTATTTACACGTTGTAGATTTTACTAGACGCAATATATACTAGAAACGTTGTTGAAATCCCGTATACCTGTACTCAAATACGCAATAAATTCTTCCAACGGGGCATTAACACTTCTGGCTGTTCAAATAGTCTAAAAATTCAACGCAAAGCGATCATATCTTGAAAATTAAGCATATGATCCTTAAAGAATACATAATTTTGACTGCAATTTTCTGAACATTTAGCTCTCTGAAAATAAAATTTCATCTCGATATTAAGTAGGAAAATAAACAAATATGTCCATTTTAATGACCATTATTGGCAAATATGTTCACATCACGGTTGATAATCAGAAAATGTGTTTTTAATACGGAGAAAAATCAGCATTAGTTTTATATTACGAATGACTATCAGCAACTTCATGAAAAAAGTTTTGGTGGCAGAAGATTTGACAGAATTTCTAAAACAAAAGAATGGGCAGGCTGGAAAATAAGATCTTGAGAATTAAGATCTTGGGATTAAGAAGTGAGATCGCAATTTTTGAACTCATACAACAACAACAAAAAAAAACGATGTGCCTCTTTTGTATAAATAAATTAATTTACGATAAAAAGAAACTAATTGGTTCAAATATTAGTTAAAATTATTTTGCAAAATAAATCCTTTCCGTAAATAATCAGGTTATTTGTTACTCTAAAGAATTACAAATTTTCAAACGAAATCGTCGTCACGCTTACATTAATCATCTGGGAGTTATAATAATGCAATAGAGTTAAAAAATTACTAATTTTAATAGTATATCAGTATATCATAATAAAACAGTGAAAAAAATCCAACTTCTTCTTGTTAAATATTTTCAGGACGCTCAATATATATATATATATATATATATATAATCCAACAGAGATAGATAAAAATAATACAAATATAGACAAGAAACAAACAGAAATCAAGCACTCTGGGCATCCACGCACCAACGGCAAGATTCTGTATAATTGCCGGAACTGAACCATAAAACAATAGAGGTAACCAACAGGTCTCTTCATCAGGGAGCCTGACCATGGCAGTTACCTCAAGGGGAACTTTCTGAATAGGATTCAGGTAAGCCCAAAAAACATCCCAAGGCCCTGAGTCCTCCAAAGAAACAATATATATATATATATATATATATATATATATATATATATATATATATATATAATCTATCAGTGTGCTCATGAGAAAAAGATTTTCTGAAAAATATCAGATCAAGGTTTTTTTTAAATAGTTCTTGAAAACGGATATATGTTTAATTATTAGGTATGAAATAAATTTTAATTTTTAAACTACATTCAATCGAATGTTTTCATTTATTTTTGTAAGAAAAACCACTAAATAATGTTTGAATCAAACGTAGCACCTGCGAAAATGTTAAACAACATCACTGTATTCTGAATGCAAGAGAAAAATCAAAAATAGTTCTATCGATAGCAAAAAAATTTATTTACTAGGATAAAGCTTTACGTGTTTTTATTTCACTATACAAGTTAAGAATCTACACAGATTCTTTTTTGCAGTTCATTTGAATGGAAATTGTTAATTACATCTTTTTAGTTACCGCAAAATATTTTCTACATTTGTCCTTCGGTATTCCAAAGTAATTTAATTATACACACCAGTGAATTGGAATCGCTGCGAATTTTAATTACTTAGCTTTCGGATTGTCGCATCAGAAAATAAAAATTTTTTCCTTAACGTAAAATTTTTGGAACATTTTAATTGCTTCTACTTTTTTTTTATCCCTTTTCAGCATATCTCTTGCGCCGAAATAAGAGCTTTGGCCTGAATACCTATGATTTTTCTCTTTTAAAAAAAGTCTGGAACTCCAGATGGTTTCAAATCTTTCTCGACTTTCACAAAGATGCGATATTGTGTGGAAAGAACACACGGCCCACCAGATAAAAAGTTTGTTTCGTCCAGTCATTATTTTCGGGGAAAAGTTTTTAAAACTGGGAGAATTAATTATTGAGAGAAAACAAAGAATGCTTTTATTAAAAAAAAAGGATGATAAGAGAACAACTTTATAATCGTAGCAGAGGAAAAGGGCTATTTTCATAAACCTGCAAATCAGAATTAGGGTTACGACGTTCTCTACTCATTCTTTAGTTTATTTCTTTTATGTCCTAATATTTGAAATAATCAATAGAGAGAAGAGTTATGTTTTAAGGACTACTAAAACTGTTTAATAAGAAGTAAGTTTTGTACAATTTTTAACGTAGGATTACGTTCCTCCATAACGGACCTGCGGAAAGCAAAATTTCAGACGCTAAAACCATCCGTCCGTACCTCGCGAGTTATACTTTTGGCAGAGCACCAAACAAAGTCTGTATCGCTTGGACAAGCAGTAAACGGTTAAACAGATAAGTAACAAAATGCGTCAAAATTTTGACATACAAATATGTATTTATACACATACGTACATCTATATATATAAAAGAGTTCCGTAACTGACTCACTTACTGACATACAACGCACAGTCCAAACCGCTGGACCTAGACGGCTGAAATTTTGCATGGCGATTCTTCTTATAGTGTAGGGGTGCACTAAAAAAGATTTTTGAAAAATTCTTCTTAGATTGTTTTCAATGATATTTTTAAGCTGTTTTAGTAACTTTTTTTAATTTTTGCATTTAAAATAATAATTTGAGGGTTATAAAATTTATATCACGAGAAAGATCCTAAAAATTCCTTTAAATGGAAATCTTTTTCGAACCTTTACCTCGATTTTCTGATTATCGGTGAATTTTTAAAGATTAACTTTTAGAATTTAATTTATTAAAAGCTGATCACGTGATTTCTTTTTCTGGTACTTTAAATAAATTTATTGTCACGTGCATAACAACTCAATAGAAAAAATTTTTTTTTCTTTCTAATGCGGCGATTGGATATTATAAAAAAAATAAATATCCCTTATAATTTTATATATATATATTACATCAATTGTATACATTGATCGTCGCATTTATTATAAATATTTATATTTATTTTTTTTGGCATTAATTGCATACACTGACCGTTTTATTTAATTAGAATGTACTCCGTAGAGAAGCGCGGGTTTTCAGCTAGTATATATATATATATATAGATACATATATACGTAACACATACATACATACAAAAGAAGTAAGCAACGATAAGTAATCTTACGTTAATAACCCACGGTAGTTTCGTTAGAAGAGACTACCTAATTTTTTTTTACATGTATATTTTTGTGCATTTATGCATATGCATTTATATATATAAATATATATTTATATATACAGGGTGTCCGGATTAAAGTATCCAACAGTTATGGCTTATTTTTACGGAACTACCCATTAGAATTTTTAAAAAAATATTTAAAGAGAAAGAACATCTCCCCAAGTTATACTATGAACAGATTTCGATGCTTATACCTTTTGTAGCACAACAGCGTCTAAACGGTAGAATTACCGTCCATACTGGATTACCGTTCAGACAAACGTCTAAGCGGTAGAATTACCGTTCATATTGGATTACCGTTCAGACAAACGTCCAAACGGTAGAATTACCGTTCATACTGGATTACCGTTCACACAAACGTCTAAACGGTAGAATTACCGTCCATACTGGATTACCGTTCAGAAAAACGTCTAAACGGTAGAATTACCGTCCATACTGGATTACCGTTCAGAAAAACGTCTCAAAATAGAATTACCGTCCATACTGGATTACCGTTCAGAAAAACGTCTAAACGGTAGAATTACCGTCCATACTGGATTACCGTTCAGAAAAACGTCTAAACGGTAGAATTACCGTCCATACTGGATTACCGTTCAGACAAGCGTCTAAATGATAATAACTTAATAAAACATTTTGAAATGCGCTTAAAAAGTAATTTAGGAAAGCGCGTTTAACATGTGTGCTCAATACAGCATTTACACGTGTCTCCTTTCTTTAATGTGTTACATATTGCAGCTTAAAAAGATTCGCCGTTCTTCACCTTCCCACAACGATGCAATGTGTTTGTGAATTACTTCTACTCGTAAAATTTCTGCCACACTTCCCATATTAAGTACTGTGCTTAGACAAGAAGAAAAATATTTGCTCCACCGTTGACAAATTGTCCTCTTGAAAACTAAAATTGTTATAATTTCGAAGGTTATCAAGTTTTATGTAATTGTCGTTATAAAAAGTATTTTTGAGGTAAGATGAATTGTCAATCAAATTTTAAATTGTTTATAATATTACTAGCTGAATACCAGTGCCTCGCTACAGGAATACATTCAAATTAAATACAACGGTCAATGTATGCAATTAATGCATATATATATATATATATATATATATATATATATATATTTATATATATTTATATATATATATATATATATATATATATATATATATATATATATATTTATATATATATATATATATATATATATATTTATATATATATATATATATTTATATATATTTTTATATATATATATATATATATATATATATATTTATATATATATATATATATATATATATATAAATATATATATATATATATCAAATGTTCTAAATTGGGTCATCTCATGAAGTAACACAATCGAGGCCGAAATAATACAATTCAAAAATCACAAAGAAGAATTGAATTTTATTCCATGAGAACAGCGACATGACATCCTATTCGTTTGAGCATGTTTGGGAGGCTTTAGGACGACGTATAGCAGCTCTCAATCCTCCTCCTAGGACCCTATCCACGCTTTCAACTGCTTTCCAAGAGCAATGGCTCTCACTTCCTACCGAACTCATAGACCGCATAATTGACAGCATCACACATCGCTGTATGTGCTGTATTGTTTCTCGGGGGGATCATACGCCATATTAAAGGTACTTTTCCTATACCAAACTGACACATCCGATTTGTTCATTGTATACATATGCTAGTTTCTATAACACCATAATTTTCTGGCGATTTCTTTTTATGCTATTTTATACCTACCTATGTGTTGTATAATGTGTATACGTTTCAACGTTTCATTAAATTCTACACGCAACTTTTTGAGAAATAGCTATTTTTGTGACTTTTCCTTAATTTTTGATAACCAGTATATATATATATATATATATATATATATATATATATATATATATATATATATATATATATATATATATATATGTATATATATATATATATATATATGAATGAATTAACGATTATCATTGACTATGCTTGCGTGTTGATTAATGTATGTTGAAATACATAAAATCTTTGATGCAGCAATTTACATAATACTTCTCAAATTAATACTCAAATAAAGTGATTTTTTTTCCCATTTGAACTAATTATAATATATATTATAGACTAGCTGAAAACCCGCACTTCGCTACGGAGTACATTCAAATTAAATACAACGGTCAATGTATGCAATTGATGCCAAAATATATATATATATATATATATATATATATATATATATATATATATATATATATATATATATATATATATATATATATATATATATATATATAATAAAGGCGACGCTCAATGTATACAATTGATGAAAAAAATATATTTTATAAAAAATCGAAAGGGATATTTATTTTTTTTCGGATAATATTTATATTTTTTCGGATCGTCTGCCGTATTAGCAAGAAAAAAAATTATTATTTTTGTCTATTTAGTCGTTATGCACGTGACGATAAATTTATTTAAAGTACCAGAAAAAGAAATCACGTGATCAGCATTTTATAAATTAAATTCTAAAAATGAATCTTTAAAAATTCACCAAAAATCAGAAAATGGAGGTAAAGATTCCAAAAAGATTTCATTTTAAAGGAATGTTTACGATTTTTCTCGTGATATAAATTTTATAACCCTCAAATTATTATTTTAAATGCAAACTTTAAAAAAATTACTAAAACAGCTTAAAAATTTAATTTAAAAAAATCTAAGATGAATTTTTCAAAAATATCTCTTAGTGCACCCCTACACCATAAGAAGAATCACCATGCAAAATTTCAGCCCTTTATGTCCAGCGGTTCGGTCTGTGCGTTGTATGTCAGTCAGTGAGTCATTTAATGGAACTGTTTTATATAAATAGATAACATTATATTTCCATTTGCGCATTTTATATTTGTCTTTAAGCATTTCAAATCAATCATTTAAATAATTATATTTCACAAATACATGGGACAATCAGCTACGAAATAAAACACTTTGCTTAATTGTCCCCCAAAAGCGCGCCATAAAGCATTCCTCTCCGCGCCGTAATTGGCGAGATATTTACTGAATGCTTTTAAGAGTTATTGTGTCCCGGTATTGAGATATGGCAGACAGGTATTTTCATCTACGCAGATAAAAGCTCACTCCGCATCGTAAATCTGGTGGAAAAGTATAATAGCTTTTCTTCGGGAGACTTTTCCGGCTGTTAAACTGATTCGCGAAAACATTTCTTCATTAGATTCTTCGTTTAACAGACGCTTAGTCTTCGAATTTAGAGATGGAGAACTTCTGAAAATAACTCCTCAAAGGGTAATGGAAAACGTTGACGAGAATTTTAACTTTCTTCCAAAACAAAGTGTTAATTATATGCTATTTCCCTTTGTTTGTTTTACTTTTATATATCGCACCCCGGCAAGAAAAGTGACAGAATTAAAAATGCAGCATTTGAGAAAAATCAACTTAAATAATACTCTACAGCTTGAACTAGCATTACAATAAAACTGATAAAACTGTCCACAGGTGAACAAATTGTGAGATAGAGATGTGCCGTTTTTCTTGCACGATGGGGCAGTACATACATATTTTTCATTGACATAACCTCAAAATTGCCATTTTTTTTTATTTGTGTCCCTTTTCTTGTCCGGGTGCAAAATATATATATATATATATATATATATATATATATATATATATATATATATATATATTGTTACGAATTTTACGAGTCTATGGTAATCTCGCCAAATTAGCGATGGATTTGGTGACTTATTTTGGTCGCCAAATTTTTGAGATATTTCACCAAATTTGGCTATATGGTGCGAAATGGTCGCCAATCTGCTAGGTATTTCTGAAAGCTTCTGAAGATTTCTGGCTGGCCGAGCGATAGGGGGCGCTTTGGAAGTCTATAAATATTCCTGACATTGGCATTGGAACTCAGTGTTCTTTTCTGCTGAGAATTGAATGCATTGAAAGTGCGTTATACGTATATTGTATTGAAGACTCTATTATCCTGACTTGTGTTTTTAAAGTTTTCTGCTGTATAGAAGACAGTTGTTACGTGCTTTTCTGTTTGAATTTGTGTATGCGCCTGAAAAATTTACAGAAAAATAAATTTTATTTTGTGTGCACTTCCTGAAGAGATTTTATTTAATCCTATTGAACCCAGGAAAATGGAACAATATATATATATATATATATATATATATATATATATATATATATATATATATATATATATATATATATATAATGAAACTAACTAGTATTTGTATTTTGCTGTATAAGTTTTGATACAGTCATCCAGGAGTAAAGATAAAATTTCATAAAATTATATAAAATATTTTAACTTAAACTACTTTGCGCCGTCTGCATTATTAACTACGTAAATACTTAAAAATAAAACAATCAGAGTAAAGTCGCAACTTACCGATCTGACAAATAAGTCTTTTACACGAACATTATATTCAGATTTCTTTTTGGTGATGACTCAGTGTAGAAATATATGCACCCATTGGAGGAAAACACTAAGGCCTAGCGACCCTAAAGAAGAAGTTACAAAAAATTCCGGTTTCAAAATTCGACTATAGCCATAAAAAATTGAGAAAAGTTTTCTGATGCCAAGTAAAATTAACTTTATTGAAATTAACATTAAATATTCAGGATCATAACAATGGAAATTTTTAACTTTGCCTTTTGTATTTTTAACCTTCGTTAACTTTCGCCAAAAATTTGTGCTTCCGCGCATTACTATAATTTATAATTTGAAGAAATTTTCTTTTTTATGAAAGCAGTGAATATCGCATTATATGAAGAAACATTGCATAACGGGGATTCATAAGCATAAAAGTTGAAAGTCAATTCAATGGATTCAGTCCATAATTAAAAAAAAACTTATCTTTAACGACACTGCCTAATTTAAGTGAGAGTAACTTTTGCTGAATGGCAAATTGAAGCCACTTGTATATTTGCCACCTCATAATGTTAGTCACCCATACCTTGTTGGGTTTACTATCTCTCAATGAAACCACAGAGACCAATTTTTTGGATCACAGAGATGCGACATAAATATTGAAAAGCCACAAGTCCAAGGGGACAGTGGACTTTCAAAATTGTGAAATTTGTCCAAAAATTCGATTTTTTAAAATTTTATTGAATTGTGAAACTACGGACAGTAGAAATGTGTTGCAAAAAGAATTTTTAATTTCTGCGATTACTTTCCTAGTTATAGGCATTTGTATTTAATTTGGATATTGTATGGTTACTAATAGCAATAGCTTTAAATGTGTTTTTCTCAAAATAAAAAACTTCATGCCATTCGAATATTCAAACTGCTCCAGGCGCATTTCTAATTATCGTATTGCTTTGAAATTTAAGTTTTATATACTTAACTGTATATCAAATAAATCATACTGAAAAAAATTATGCTTCATAGCTCAGAATGTCTAATTTTTGTTCTTGAAAAGATGATTTATGGGTATTTTGCGTAATAAAAAGGGTGTTTTCACTATTATTATTTTTTTCTCTTTATATTTTTAATGAATGCTTAAAATAAGCAATAAGTTTCATAGTCAGTTCTATAAGGTATCCTGTAAATAAAAATTAGTATATTATATGCAAAACAAATGCGCATGGAACATTTTTAATGAGGCCAATTTTTGATATAATTAATAATTCATAATTCATAAATATTTCATCTTTAAATTTTACCCACTTTTACATATCTATGGTACTAAACACATATTCAAATTTCCAGCAAATCCATTCAAAACAAAAAAAGTTAGGTTTGAAAGTCCACTGTCCCCTTAAACGATAATTAGTTGCTTATCAGGCAAATCGTCATACAAAGTAATTGGGCCTACTTTAACAATGATTTGTTTCTCATCAACAGAACTTTCCTAGGAAGAAATGGAGGAACATGCCCAAGCTGAAGGGTGTTTGGTATCTCTTTCAGGAAATAAGTAAGGGGTTGAATGTTAGACATCAGTGTTATAGAAAGAGAAAATTCATCAAGTGCATGTTTATCAGAAATTGTTGTTGGTAAAATTCCTCAATTGAAAAATTTCTAATTTCTTAGTTAATGTATTTCTTAGTTAAACAGCATGTTCCACAACGGATCGCAGTGTCTCCGGGGTGATGTTCAGAATGTGTTGCGAAATGCGTGCCTTTAATTCCGCTAAATGTGCAATTGGAGCACGGAACACAACATCTTTGAGATAACCCCACAGCCAGAATGTGACTTTTATGACAGTTATATGACTTTATATATGACTTTTACCTTCACATGCACTTTTTATAACTGATGGGCTACTGCCGTCACGGTACGACAAAATATAAGTAGCATTTTTCAAAAAACACTTAAATTCTAATTAAAGAATATTTAGGGGATTTTTGCAGTAATTAAAAAAATCATCGTCTTTTAGATATCATTACAACGGAAAAAAGATTAAATTTGATCCTGTTTGCTTGAAGATTTTAAAAACATTTTAATCTTCAGTATTTTGCTAAACTGGTAACGAAAGCAAATCGATTAGCTTGACTGTTACAACGTTTTTGACGTCAACAGTAAAATATAAAACTTATTTTACTTGCTTTTTATGACAATACTAGCTGAAATCCCGCACTTCGCTACGGAGTACATTCAAATTAAATACAACGGTCAATGTATGCAATTAATGCCAAAAAAATTAAAATATATATATATATATATATATGTAATAAATACGACGATCAATATATACAATTGATGTAGAAAAAAATATATATATTTATAAAAAAATCGTAAGGGATATTTTTATAGACAAAATAATGTCCAATCGTCTGCCGCATTAGCAAGAGCAAAAATATTTTTTTGTCTATTTAGTTGTTATGCACGTGACGATAAATTTATTGAAAGTACCAGAAAAGGAAACCACGTGATCAGCATTTAATAAATTGAATTCTAAAAATTAATCTTTAAAAATTCACCAAAAATCAGGAAATGGAGGTAAAGATTCGAAAAAGATTTCATTTTAAAGGAATTTTTATGATCTTTCTCGTGATATAAATTTTATAACCCTAAAATTATTATTTTAAATGCAAACTTAAAACATGTTACTAAAACGGGTTAAAAATTTAATTTTAAAAAATCTAAGAAGAATTTTTCAAAAATCTCTCTTAGTGCACCCCTACACCATAAGAAGAATCGCCATGCAAAATTTCAGCGCTTTAGGTCCAGCGGTTTGGTCTGTGCGTTGTATGTCAGTCAGTGAGTCAGTTACGGAACTGTTTTATATATATAGATTGACGTAATCTGGCGATTGTTTTAATCTTTTTTTTTATGGAAAAAGCGTTGAATTTGATAATAGTTGTCTGAAAATCTAACGTCATTTTAGACAGGCATTTGATTTACTAAGGTAACGAAAGAAAATAATCATTTTGCTTCTGTGTTAGGACGTTATTTACGTTACATCACATTTGTTTTCATCTTTTTTATGAAAAAAGAATTACATTTGATATTTCTTACCTGAAAATTAAACATCATTTTAAATTGATGTATTTTACCTACTACGATAACAAAAGAACATTATCCTTTAGCGTGTTTTTTAGGACGTTATTTTGAAAGGTTAATAGAAGAGACAATGGGTGAATTCTCAATTTGCGATAATGCTCATTGGTAGATTAACCAAATACACGTCATGATGACATCATATTTTTGTGCAGGGAAATTTTCGTATCCCCACGAGACTAAGGGCCTGTTCACATAGGAGTCCGTTGCGTTGCGTTAAGGAAAAGATGACGTTGAGAAGAAAATAAACCAATCATAGGCATTAAAAATTTCATTGCTAATCGTTTGGCGGCCTATGATTGGTTTATTTTCGTCTCAACGTCATATTTTCCTTAACGCAACGCAACGGACTCCTATGTGAACAGGCCCTAACGCTCAGCGTTTCATAACAAACACAGATTAAAACCTAATTATTTTGTTCTCATATATAGCCCGATGTTTCATAAATTTGACTTAAGAGAATTCTAGCTTTTTCAGTTATGCATCGGAAAATGCCGTCATTTTCCATGGTGAATACATAAAAGTCCTTAAACATAAGCAAATTACATTTGGCTGGCTTCGCTTGCCCAGTTATCAAGTTGTAAGTCTGGGACTGAACTGTAGCAAAACAACCTGCGAAGATCAACAGGGCATACCTGAATTGTGGTAAATATTTTAAATTTACGTTTCTCATAAAATGATGGCTCAGTTTTTGGATGTTCAAAATGAAGCAGGTAAGAAAAAAGATTATTTTTTGTCTCTAACATTTTTTTTAGTTCGAAGCATCAAAGTGAATTGTTGTTAATAATCATGCAAGTGGGTAAACATGTAATGCTTTATCTAACATAAACACATTAATACAACCTTAAATAACGCTTCAAATTGTCCAGTCAGAATGTCAGTTAAACGGCAGACCATTCATATCTTTGTCATTTCGTTGCGTCATTAGCCCATGCTTATTTGAGACTCGTAATCGCTACGTTCCTCCAGTCTCCATTGTCTAACTGTAACCATAAATACTCTACGTGCAGAAATTTAGAGCTCTCAGAAAGAGTGGATTTTCTCCCAGACCGTGTGTTCTTTTTCGCAAGCGATGGTTGTTGGTGAGATGATTCCAACCATTGAACTCCCGCCTACAAACACCAACGATGTCTTGGTTTCTTCCCAAGCGATCGAAGTTGGTGAGATGATTCCAACCATTGAACTCCCGCCTACAAACACCAACGATGTCTTGGTTTCTTCCCAAGCGATCGAAGTTGGTGAGATGATTCCAACCATTGAACTCCCGCCTACAAACACCAACGATGTCTTGGTTTCTTCCCAAGCGATCGAAGTTGGTGAGATGATTCCAACCATTGAACTTCCGCATACAAACACCAACGATGTCTTGGTTTCTTCCCAAGCGATCGAAGTTGGTGAGATAATTCCAACCATTGAACTCCCGCCTACAAACACCAACGATGTCTTGGTTTCTTCCCAAGCGATCGAAGTTGGTGAGATGATTCCAACCATTGAACTCCCGCATACAAACACCAACGATGTCTTGGTTTCTTCCCAAGCGATCGAAGTTGGTGAGATGATTCCAACCATTGAACTCCCGCCTACAAACACCAACGATGTCTTGGTTTCTTCCCAAGCGATCGAAGTTGGTGAGATGATTCCAACCATTGAACTCCCGCCTACAAACACCAACGATGTCTTGGTTTCTTCCCAAGCGATCGAAGTTGGTGAGATGATTCCAACCATTGAACTCCCGCATACAAACACCAACGATGTCTTGGTTTCTTCCCAAGCGATCGAAGTTGGTGAGATGATTCCAACCATTGAACTCCCGCATACAAACACCAACGATGTCTTGGTTTCTTCCCAAGCGATCGAAGTTGGTGAGATAATTCCAACCATTGAACTCCCGCCTACAAACACCAACGATGTCTTGGTTTCTCGAGAACACGAAGGATTCCTGGACGACATGGTCAGTTACGTCACGGAGTTCGAAGAAGTCGAAGATCCTCCTTCCAGGCACTTCGGGATGTCCAGTTTTACCGACAGCATCGGGGAGCTATTGTTGAAGTTCATGACTTTCCAAGACGAGGAATTGGCCGAAATCGAGGACTTCGTTGACAGCTGCCTGTCAATACACGACCCGAAAGAGCTCCTATACGAAATAGGACGCATTATCTGGGATTATCGGAACTTCCTGGCCAGCCCCTGTCCCTGTCATTATTTCGAATGTTTCGCACTCTTCTGCTTGCTGTGCATGAATTTCGCCGACGTCGGGAGATGGGACTGTGTAATAGTGGCAAAGTCGTGGATGGAAGTATCCCTCCTGTCAAACAAAAGCCTTTTCCCGCCTGTTAGCACGCTAGACAGGTACGCTAAGAGCATTCTAGAGGACAGGCATGAGGCGGAGACCGAGTAATTTTAAATTGCGGCCTACTTTTGAATGAAGATGCGGGGGAAAATGTTTAATAAATATGTTTTCAATAGTCTAATTGTTAAATTTGTTTCCCTCTGAAAATGCGTCTTATAACGAACAGATTTGAGTGGGGGAATATGGGGCTGACGTACATCATCTGAAGTAGTTTTAAAGTCATCTATGTTAGGTTTTCAGTAATTTATTTTTTTACATACGCTTAAAAAGTTTCCCTTAAAAAAACCGTTTGTACATTAAACATAACTTAAGTAATTGTGTTTATGAACATTTGAACTGTTCTTCACATGCTAAAAGAAAAATAAAATAGAGGTATGATGTGTGTTGGAAGAAATATCAAATGTGCAGCCATATTGGTAATAAGGCTACAAATCAAACTTTTCATGTTTCACAGAGTCTCTGTAGATATTTCATTACTTCCTCTAAGTGTGAACTAAAACCGCATTTGGTTTATGCAATAAATTTGTATTTCTTAGTGTGTTTGTAATACTTTCCTCGTGCCTTTTTAAGATTTTGTGTTACAGTTGCATTTACTTCAGATAAGGCTAATTGGTAGAATGTTTATTCCGCCTCTTAACTTTCAGTTAGTCTTAAACTATTTAACTTTCAAACATTTTCTGACCTTTTGTCAGAATTATTGTAGAAGTTCCAAGACACAACTCTTCAAAACATCACTTACTACAGTAGCTGCAGGCAGTAACTATAGTAAATGTACTAAAATACTGTATTAGACTGCTAAAGTGAGCATTTAAAGTAACGACACGTACTAAAGAGCTATTACAATCCAGTGACTCAAACTTTAGGTTTCATACTATATTAAAGTGCCAGACAAAACATATAGGCTGTACAATTAATTCGTATCCCAATGTACATCTGTACTTTAACCATTTAACATATGACTAAAATGAAACTGTGTGTTGGAAAAATCATATCCGACTTAAAACTTGTGTAAACTTCACAAAAATCATAAAACGTACATTGCTAAATATCATAAGACGTTTTTATCTGGCATAAAATTATTTAAGAGACGTCCGTGTTTACAACGACATCCTAAGCAAACAATTTATCTTATCCAGAACTGTTCGCAAGCTAAGAATTTTTGTCTAGTAACATCGTACAACTGTCTTTTGGAATTCTGAGTTCGAATATTTTTAATGGTGCAAAAATGACTTTGTAAAAGTGGTTTTTGTTACCATTAAGGTAACAAAATGTAATTGAAAAGGATTTTAGAGTGTACTCAGAAGTTTATTACCAAAAAAATTGTTTTCTACATGAGTGAAAACCTCTTGAAAATAGTTTTTTGTGAAGACTTGTATTTTAACGCTTTATTACCGGCGACGGAATATTAATCGTTTACCTTTGCATCGCTCATTTACGAACAACCGAAAATTCTGATTTTACTTCATCTAAGTGTTTTCTGGGAGAGTAAATATTCATACTTTTAAAACTAATCTATATATATATATAACAGTCCCGTAACTGACTGACTCACTGACATACAACGCACAGACCAAACCGCTGGACCTAAAGGGCTGAAATTTTGCATGGCGATTCTTCTTATAGTGAAGGGGTGCACTAAGAAATATTTTTGAACAATTCTTCTTAGATTTTTTAAATTTTAAGCTGTTTTAGTAACTTTTTTCAAGTTTGCATGTAAAATAATAATTTGAGGGTTATAAATTTTATATCACGAGAAAGATCCTAAAAATTCCTTTAAAATGAAATCTTTTTCGAATATTTACCTCCATTTTCTGATTTTTGGTGAATTTTTGAAGAGTAATTTTTAGAATTTATTAAATACTGATCACGTGATTTCTTTACTGGTACTTTAAATAAATTTATCGTCACGTGCATAACAACTAGATAGGCAGAAAAAATATTTTATTTTCTTGCTAATGCGGCAGACGATTGGACATTATCCAAAAACATAATAAATACAATAAAAGATTTCCTCAAACTCTACTATATTAACTGTACTATATTCTTTAAGTCCTATTACATTTAATTTGAATATTTTCTTCCACATTATTTTATCTATAAGAATAACCCTTACGATTTTTTGTAAATATATTTTTTTGATTTTTACATCAATTGTATATATTGATCGTCGTATTTATTATAAATATGTATATACTTATTTTTTTTTACCGTTGAATTTAATTTGAATGTACTCTGTAGCGAAGTCCGGGTTTTCATCTAGTTATTAAATAATGCCCTAAACAGTTATTAACTTGATTTAAATTTTTTCTTTACGTTTTGAGTCGATTGAAGAACTATTTCTGATAGGATGACGTCCACAAAATGAACAGGCTGATAGTAATGGTGAGTATAAATCAAAAAAACTATATACAACTTCAAATGATATGTGACTTTCGGCAGTGTCTACCGAACTTCCCGAATTCCAGAAATAGCAAACTGCGTTAAGGCTATGTTGGGAAGCATTCCTCATTTGTAAGGTGACAAGATAACTAAATATAACAAAATCGGGACTATATATATAGTGTTAAGATACGTAAAAACTTTATGAATAATATTCGTGTAAAGAAAATTCGTCTAAAGTTTATCATGAAAGTGAATTGATTAAAATTGATTAATATGTAAGAAAGTGGAACAGATTTTGGTTAAACTCATGTACTGAAAAAATAATATGCTCGAAGTTTCAAATTTTTGGAATTTTTTTTAATCGTGACTTTAAGCTATTCCAGTATTTAACGTTTGCCTAACAATTTCTATATAATGTACGACATTATTGATACAAATCACGGGTCACTACTGTCATAGTGCTATAATCGTGTTGCATGGTACACGTGCGTCAAATATATGGCCAAACTTTTTTTTTGACGTCATTCAAAAATTTCAGATGCCTCGGATACTCGTATATATAACACTTTTTTACTGTTTCAGTTGATTACTATTTATAATACAATATCTTATTACCTAGCAATTGAAATGAAATTTAATTTCAGAAACTTTAAATAAAATCTTCATTCAAAGTTAAATGCAATTTATTATCCGAAAGGGAGTCTAATCTCGAACTTTATGAAAAGGTTCGTCTTTACTAATAGATTCGTCTAAAAGCCATTCTCGAACAGATAGACCATGGTGAATTCGATTATCGTTTTAACAGAGCCTTAAAATTGTTTTCAAGTTAAACATATCACTCACTGTATTTTAAAGGTTTTTTTCTAATATATCTATATATGTATAATGTTTCCTTTAGTTCTCAATAAACTCTAAAAGTCTTACTGTAATCTCACCCATGCACTTTCTATATTATATAAAGCTTTTATCTTTGTTATTGACTGGAAACATAAATTTTCATGCTTAAGGTTTCTGAGTAGTACCCCTCTTGGATTCACTTTCCTAATGTTAAACGTTGGGGGAACGTTTTCAAAGGATTATTGTCTTGGATTCCCAGTTTTCTTTTTAAACTGGGCTGCGTAAAAAAATATTTAAATTTTATGCTCTGATTTCTAATTCACTTTAGAAATGTTGTCCACCAAAGAAATTTATTTGCGTTTAAAACACATTATACAGTAATTTTCTAGAGTAATTCCAGTTTAAAAGTCTAATTTTCTTGGAGTTAAACTACTGAAGGAATAAGTTTACTCGGTTACTAAGTGGTGTACTTTGTAAACATGCAGGCTTTTAGTAGTTATTTGCTATACAGACTAATTGTAAATTAAATTTTTTGTAAAAAATGCTTATGATATGCCGGATTTTAAACACAGCTTAATAAAACACGACAAACAGTTCAGTCATGTCTAAATGACACCTAAATCACTCCTGAAACAGATACGGATGGCAAAATCTGTTGCACATAAGGGTTAGATAGTTGAAGTATAATTGGAAATGAAGATACATAAAATTTACTAAGTCGAGTACTAAAATAAAAAGTATGAACAACTATAATGCACTCGTACACGTATTGCAAGCTAAAGAGGGTTAATTTACGTATTTTCATATTTTTGGCAATTTTGCAAAGTGCACTATACACTTTAGTTCGTAATTGTTCGTAATGTTGCAGATCAGTGCTTTGGAGCAAGTGTACCACCACATGTTGTATATAAGGTGGCAGATATTGCTGTTGAACGGTGGAGCGCACTAAAATCTGAATATGGTAATAGATCGGTTAGTAAAGTTTATTTTATGTTTGTCGATGTTGTAAATAACACTTTGGCTATTTTGTAGTTTTGAAAGTTCTGTAAAGTATCTTCTTGGAAAAAAAATTCAGGTAGTCTCTTCTAACGAAACTATCGCGTGTTATTAACGTAGGATTACTTATCGTTGCTTACTGCTTTTGTATGTGTATATGTATGTGTTACGTATATATATATATATATATATATATATATATATATATATATATATGTGTGTGTGTGTGTGTAACAATTTTAACTCATTCTGATACTTTTCTGTTTAACTGATTACTGCTTGTAGAAACGATACAGACTGGGTTTATTACGATGCCAAAATTATAACTCACGAGGACGAATGGACGGACGGTTTTAGCGTCTGAAATTTTGCTTTCCAAATGACCTTTATGGAGGAACGTAATCCTACGTTAAGAATTATAAGATATTAGGTGTTCGTGGGCTTCTTGATTATTAAACATTTCATGACCAAATTTTTATGTCCGGAGATTATTACTGTCCAACATTGTAGTATTTTATAGCTTGGTTATGCTTATATTTAAAATCACTTTGTCTACTGAACTGAAATAAATTTGATAATGTTTGTAGCCTTTTTTTCTTTCCAGGAAGGATTTGCTATGCAAGTGAAAAGAAAAACGACCATTTTAAAGTTTTGCCAGAATATTAATGTTAATGATTCTAAGGAAACAGAGAATGATAGTGCATCACATGATCACAACTTAAACTATTTCACGATGTCTGGATTTTAACTGACAGTCGTGCTTCAATTCAGCACTTCTCTAATTAGACTATTATTTGGGGACCAGACTAGCCTGGACATATTAGATCCTCTTGACCGGCTTTCATCTGGACACACTATTCATTTTCAGTGGATCCCTTCCCATGTTGGGATTGACTAAACATGGCTGCAGCCTGCCACAGCCTACTATCAATTTAACTTGCGGACATGCTTTTTCCGCCATTACAAGAGTAACAAAGAACTATGTATGGGAAACTCGAAAGAAAGACGCTAAGGGAAAGAGATGGGAAATTCTTTTAGGTAATCCAGTTCCAATGAATCTCCCCAGACAAACCTTTGCTGCAAATTTTAGAACTCTTAATGGACATGACTATTTACAAGGACACCTCCTTGTGTGAGAAGTGTGAATCAGTGTGAAGGATACCCCTGACTGTTCCTTGTGTTCAAATGGAGAGACTATGGATTTTAGACATTTGACAGTTTGTGCTTCTTTAGCCAACATTAGTTCTAACGTTTTACTTCGTGACAACTATTCTTCTAAGGCTAGTTTGTATTGGGCCGCACGCAGGGAAATGGTCTTTCCGACTAATTCCTCGACGTAATAGAAAAAAAATATGTTGGGATTGACGGTAATGAAAGTGCCGACTTTCTAGCAAGGACTGCTGCTGAGGAGTACGTGAGCCCTTGTGAAGCTCTTACTTTTAGGGAGATTTACTCCCTTAAGAAGATAGACCAAAACCATCTTTGGAGAAGTCTTCCTTGCCACCCAATGGTACTTTGGAAGATGTCCGGGTGGGTCTTTACAGCTCAAGCCCAGAAAATATCAAACGGCCTTCTCGCGCTTCCTGAGTGGTCATTTAGGCACTTTTCGGCAGGGTCAGAAGATCTTCCCGGAGTGCCACTGGTGCTCAGACGACATGGCCTCCCCTGCCCATCTTTTGGCTTGTTTGGGTTTTACAAAGGACAAGGTCCTTCTGGATCCTCTACTGTTTTAAGACTTTTTAGATATTTTTGGTTTCATGGAGACTGTCTAGCCTTGCTAGACAATCTGTGATTAGTACAAAAAAAACAACCTTACACATGATGGTTGCTGAAATGTAAAAGGCTCAGCCATCCAAAGGGACTCTAAGGCCGTCCGCACACGGAGCAACTCAAAAGAAACTGATAACTGACTCCAGTCACAAACCAGTCCGTGATGAGTCGTAACCTATGTAATTGAATGGAGCCATGCACACGGCGCAACTGGTTACAAACTCGTCGGACGAAAACAAAATTAACTAAAAATTACTGTAAATGAATTCAATTCTGCTTAAAGATGGCTAAAAGTATTAAAATAATACATTGTCATCGTGTTATGAGCTATTCTAAAAGTTTCAAATGTCTAGCTAGTCGGGAAGTTAGTAAAAAATCGATTGCAAGATTTGTAAGGGACAAACAAACACACACACACAGACATAAGAAAGCAAGTTAAAAAAAATATGGTAATAATTACGTATCCCGTGACATGACACTATTTGATTCGCTGAGTAAGGTGTTAATCTGTGGAGAAAAGTTTTTCGAGGATTGTACACTTCGATTTAAAGGCTTTTTGTTCTATTTGTACTTCTTAATAAAGAGGGATATTTTTGACTCTGGTATCTTATACATTTTAGAAATTTCATCCAAAGAAAATGATGTGCGTTTAAAATACAGTACACCTCGTTTTTTCCTCGAATAATTTAAATTTAAAAAAAATATTTGCCTTCCTTTTAACGATAGAAAAAGATTCCCGAGTCAAAAAATTATATCTCTGTTAAAGAGTACGACTTAAAAAATAAAATCTTTTGATTTCTATTCAAGTCGGGAAAAAATTCATCATGGGAAAATTTTTTTTCATAGGTTAGCGCTGGGTTCCGTGTGTCTATTACCCATCAGCTTAAACCCTTTCAGCGCAAAGAAGTTTGAAGTCCAATTTGGGCCACGGACTGCTCATATTTTACAACAAAGCGCGTGGTGGGTTTAAATTTCGAAAATTTAGCTTCCGTGATAAGATCAAACCTCGAAGTAAAAAATGAAACTCAGTCCCTCAAAAAAGGCTCATTAAATGTATTTAAAAGCATAATGAAGAACTCTCATAAAGCATTTTACGAGTGAAAACACATCACTGCCACGTGTTTTGTTTTTACCATGTTTTTATTAACTCGCTTTCTTGTTTGTTTGTGTATTTGTCTAGTACAAATCTTGCAATCGATTTTTAACAAACTTCCCGACTAGCTAGACATTTGAAACTTTTATGAAAGTTTATGAAACTTTCATTGTTTTTTAAATCACTTTATTTAGTGTCTTTAGAGCCTCAAAATGCCTCGTTTTTACCGTGTTTTTATTAACTCGCTTTCTTGTTTGTTTGTTTGTGTATTTGTGTGTTTGTCCGGTACAAATCTTGCAATCGATTATTAACAAACTTCCCGACTAGCTAGACATTTGAAACTTTTATGAAAGTTTATGAAAGTTTTATTGTTTTTTAAATCACTTTATTTAGTGTCTTTAGTGTCTCTAAATGCCTCATTTTTACCATGTTTTTATTAACTCGCCTTCTTGTTTGTTTGTTTGTGTATTTGTGTGTTTGTCCGGTACAAATCTTGCAATCGGTTTTTAACTAACTTCCCGACTAGCTAGACATTTGAAACTTTTAGAATAGCTCAGAAAACGATGACAATGCCTTATTTTAATACTTTTAGCCATCTTTAAGCAGCATTGAAATCATTTTCAGTTAATTTTGCTTTGTAGACTGGTGCAACCATCTATCGACCTGGACTGGAATGAAAAGTTAAACGAAGTTAAATTCCAATTAACTTCGTTTTGTTTCAAGTTGATGGGGTAATTCATCAAAAAAAATTTTAAAGTATTTATTAATAGATAGAATTGTCAAGTTTATATGATTCAATAGAAAATTTAAAAACATGTTATATAAAAAGTTTTTTTTATCTTGTAATTATTATCTCTGGGTATACAAACATAGCTGTCATCGAACACATATTTCCGTCTATGGTCCAAATTGTCTGAGAACTCATAAATGGGTACATAGCCCATGGTGGACGATTTTTAAGGACTCAGCTTCATAGCGCGCGTAAAACAAATTACCTTCTGATCCTAAAAATCTGACAATAAAACGTTTTAATGTGTTTTTGCTTTTATTCATGTTTGACCCTATGTGTTTCGTCGTAAGTAATAAAACCATTTAATCTATATATATAAAACAGTTCTGTAACTGACTCATTCACTGACTGACATACAACGCACAGACCAAACCGCTGGACCTAAAGGACTGAAATTTTGCATGGCGATTTTATTTATAGTGTAGGGGTGCACTAAGAAAGATTTTTCAAAAATTCTTCATTGATTTTTTAAAATTAAATTTTTAAGCTGTTTTTTTAACTTTTTTTACTTTCGCATTTAAAATAATACGTTGAGGGTTATAAAATTTATATCACGAGAAAGATCATAAAAATTCATTTAAACTGAAATTTTTTTCGAATCTTTACCTCCATTTCCTAATTTTTGGTGAATTTTTAAAGATTAATTTTTAGAATTTAATTTATTAAATGCTGACCACGTGATTTCTTTTTCTGGTACTTTAAATAAATTTATCGTCACGTACATAACAACTAAATAAACAAAAAATATTTTTTTTTCCTTGCTAATGCGGCAGACGATTGGACATTATCCCAAAAATATTAAAATACAGTAAAAGAAATGCTCTACAAACTGTACTATATTAACTGTACTATATTCTTTAGTATTCTTTATATTAGATTTAATTTGAATATTTTCTTCTACATTATTTTGTCTATAAAATTATCCTTTACGATTTTCTTATAAATATAAATATATATATATATATATATATATATATATATATATATATATATATATTACATCAATTGTATACATTGATCGTCGTATTTATCATATATATATATATATATATATTTGTCATGAATTGCATACATTGACCGTTGTATTTAATTTGAATGTACTCCGTAGCGAAGTACGGTTTTCAGCTAGTTCATATTTATAATATTTCAGCCAGAGATTGTTTAAATATATTTTTACCATGTTTTTATTATCTCGCTTTCTTGTTTGTGTGTGCATGTTTGTCCAGTACAAATCTTGCAATCGATGTCTAACAAACTTCCCGACTAGCTAGACATTTGAAACCTTTAGAAAAGCTCAGAACACGATGACAATGCATTATTTTAATACTTTTATCCATCTTTAAGCAGCATTGAATTCATTTTCAGTTCATTTTGTTTTGTTGACTGGTGCAGCCATCTATCCACCGGGACGGGAACGAAAAGTTAAACGGAAGTTAACTTCCAATTAACTTCATTTTCTTTCAAGTTGATGGGATAATTCATCAAAAAAAATTTTAAAAAGTATTTATTAATACGTAGAATTGTCAAGTTTATATGATTCAACATAAAATTAAAAAAACATGGTACATAAAAAGTTCTTTTTTCTTGTAATTATTAAACATTTCTCATAGGAAATGTGTTTGAACGCATTGTTCAGCTGATTGCAATCAAAGAGAGATTAATACCGTAAGTAATCGGAATTGGATGTCAAAGAGGATAGACCAATGGGATTAAATTGGATGTTTGGTATTTAGGATCTGAAAGTTAGAAACTATTCCTAAACATCCCGAGGGTTTACTTTTGAAGTGGCTCCATCAAAGCGGTGTTATTTCCGAGTCTGAAAATTTATAAACTAACTCCAGCGTATAAAACTGCGTTGAAATGAAAGCGAACTGAGCCAAATTATTTTGTACTGCAGCAAACGTAAAGGACTAGAATTTATCATTGATGCTTTCCTATGAATACCATTTAAAAGAGGGCATCACATAGTTTGGTTTGTGCGGTCCGATGTGTTTTGGGGGGAAATGATACTTCGCAAATGGAGTTTTGACAGTCCCCAAATATTTTTTCTGTATGAGAAATAAATGTTTCACTTAGTCCGAGACTTCAGGACTATTATATTATATCGCTACTGGGTTAGACCATTTTGATCTTACAGCGTCTATTAAAAATCTAGAAAGGTTAAATGCCTACAGAATTATGAATTACTAGCTGAAAACCCGCGCTTCGCTACGGAGTACATTCAAATTAAATACAACGGTCAACGTATGCAATTTATGCCAAAAAATAAATATATATATCTATACTTATATATAAAGAGAGAGAGCGATTTTGTACGTGGAGGGTAATCTCCGGAACCACTGCACCTATTTGAAAAATTCTTTCACTGTTTGAAAGGTACATTATTCCAGATGGACATAGGCTATATATTATGTATATCTGATCAGTAGAAATAAAGTTAGGGGGGATACTTTAGATTTGTGTGCACGGCCGCCATCTTGGATTTTTCCGCCAGGGTTTGGCGCATTTCGCATGGCGATAATTATTGCGTTCTGGTAAAAATAACCCAATGTCAAATTCTCTAATTTTAAGATCAAACAGTTATTTCTGATGTGATCTTTTAATTACAGTATAATAATTTTAGGTCAGATCTTGGCCTTGACCTGGAAATCTGAGTCAAATTGACTATACTCAAAAGAGTAAATTATTTTTAAAACTAAGAGTCTTTTTGTTGAAAATTTTTGAATCCATTATCAGTTTTTCGTTAACTTATGTTGCTTTTAATTTTGTTTATCGATTGTCAATTAGTATACTATAATGATACACCATTTCCTTTATTTGAAGTAAAAATTATCTGCCATCATTTTTTCGTAAAATGTAAAATACAGTATACATTTTAAATGCAATATATTTTAAAATATTTTATAATTCCAAGTTGTATTGGATTACAAATAAATTTAAATAACTGAAGTTCAACTTCTCTCTCCCCAAGAACCTAAGTTAAAAAGTTAGTTAAGGTTAAGTTATTGGTGTAGGAAAAAGGTTTTTTTTTTCTTATTTCCAACACAGCAGGATAAATGGTCAAATAATCCTTGTCCCGATTTTATTGTATGCACCAAATATTTGGTTAAGGTCAAATCTGAAGTAAAATTTCATTACCACAATGCCCCAACAAAAAAAAAAGGGGGGATCTGGTTACTCACCATAAATTTATGGGTTCATAATTATTTTACATTTTTCAAAGCTGAATTTTAGATAAATTTTAAATTGCAAGTTATTTAGGTGGTACGAAAATGCTGTATTTTTTTTTCTAATTAACAATATATTGGCATAATATTTTGGTGATTCATTGCTATTAGTCAAAGAGTTAGGACAAACTGAATAGATGGCATTGAAATTTTATCTGTAAGTAAAATTCATTTGACCAAATTTTTCATATGGATCATAATTTGAAAAGGTAGTTTTTAATTAAAAATGACAAAAAAAAAACTCAGTCCAACGATTAAATGATTTTTCAAAAATATTTCTAAGTTTCACAATTTAAAAAGGTCGTTTTTATTTAAAAAGCTAAAAGAAAAACCCAAAATTTCCAATATTTGAGAATGATTTTTTCAAAAAAGTGGTTTTTATCAAAAATCCAAAAATAAATCTAAGTCCAATGTTTAAATGATGTTTCAAAAATTTTTCTAAGTTTCATAATTTAAACAGGTGGTTTTTATTAAAAAAGCTAAAAAAATTCAAAGTCCAGCGTTTTGAAAACACCGCTTAAAACACATTGGCGAGAAATTTTTCACTCCTCAAAACACGGTAAAATCGCCAAGTTGGTGCAAAAAAATCCAAGATAGCGGCCGTGCACACAATTATTAAGTAACGTAATATTAATTTGAATATTATTTTAGGTGCTTAATTAAAAAAACATTCTTTACTTAAAATCCTTTTTTTATTTTTGTATTTTTATTTCATCTCTTACTCTAATTTTGAGATACCAATGTGTATCTATACTTCTATAATCTATATATATAAAACAGTTCCGTAACTGACTCATTCATTCACTGACTGACATACAACGCACAGACCAAATCGCTGGACCTAAAGGGCTGAAATTTTGCATGACGATTCTTCTAATAGTGTAGGGGTGCACTAAGAAAGAATTTAAAAAAATTCTTCTTAGATTTTTTTAAATTAAATTTTTAAGCTGTTTTTTAAACTTTTTTTACGTTTCCAATTAAAATAATACCTTGAGGGTTATAAAATTTATATCACAAGAAAGATCATAAAAATTCCTTCAAAATGAAATTTTTTTCGAATTTTTACCTCCATTTGCTGATTTTTGGTGAATTTTTAAAGATTAATTTTTAGAATTTAATTTATTAAATGCTGATCACGTGATTTCTTTTTCTGGTACTTTCAATAAATTTATCGTCACGTGCATAACAACTAAATAGACAAAAAAAAATTTTTTTCTTTCCTATGCAGCAGACGATTGGATATTATCCAAAAAAATATCCCTTACGATTTTTTTCTAAATATATATATATTTTTTACATCAATTGTATACATTGATCGCCGTATTTATTATAAACTAGCTGAAGTACCCGGCGATGCCCGGGATTTTAAGAATGTTTGTTGTTAACCAAAATCAATTTAAAAATTAACACAGTATAAATAACATAAAAAATATATGTGAAATGTTATACACGTCTCAGATTTTCAGCCTTTCATCATTGAAATACTAAAATCTGAAAAGTAAAAATGTCAAATTCTCTAATGTTTGTTAACCAAAATTAATTTAAAACTAAGCACAGTATAAATAACAGAAAAAATCCTTGTGAAATCTATAAATATATAAATTTATAATAAACTCCTCAGAATTCAGCTAGAATCAGCCTTTCATCATTGAGGTAAAAAAAAAGAAGCTGCAATTACAGGTTCAGCAGAAATTTCCAATAGAACAATGATATGACTGCAGCGTTGCCTCTTAAAAAAATGAAGTGTTTGATTGAGGGCTGCAAACCATTCAACTCCTCTCCACATTTAACTCCTATAAACATCCTCTACATATTAAATTCCTTTTCTCTCCATAATAAACTCCTCAGAATTTTGGTATATTCAGCCTTTCATCATAGTACCACTAAAATCTGAAACATCCTCTCCAGAAATATAAATTTATTAATTTCAATAATTAAACACACACAAATATATAAATTACGCAAAAGTTTTTTAACCAACATTTGAATAATTCGTAAATGAAAAAGCATATGAAAATAAAGATAAGAACTTCCGGAATCGAAATTAATTACCCTTAATTTTTAATTAATAAAAAACCAACATAATATGAATTAAAACGATAGTTGTTTAAAACCATATGAAAATAAAGCTATTATAAAGATAATAATAAAAAAAGCATAAAAAATAATGCTCGCGCATGAAGTTAACGTTACGATATAAAGATAGTAATAATAATATAAACCGCGTGCATAAAATATTTAGCTTTTCAAGCGAAATAAATTAATTTTTAGAAAAAAACTACTTTTAATCGAGAAATTAAATACATTGCACAAAATTTTGATTTTACCAACTTTCCACCCTACAATTTACACCCTACTTCTTTTAAATAGGGTGTAAATATAAAGTTTTAACAGCCAATTGAATGCCAGTTAAAAACGATTGTTGTTTAAAATCATAAAAATTACGCTTATTATAAAGATAATAGAAATAAGCATAAGAAAATAATGTGTACGCATGAAGTAAACGTTACGATATAAAAATAGTAATAAAAATCTATATATATAAAACAGTTCCGTAACTGACTAACTGACTGATTGACTGACTGACATACAAAGTACAGACCAAACCGCTGAACCTAAAGGACTGAAATTTTGCATGGCGATTCTTCTTATAATGTAGGGGTGCACTAATAAAGATTTTTGAAAAAAATTTCTTAGATTTTTTTAAATTAAATTTTTAATCTGTTTTTGTAACTTTTTTCAAGTTTGCATTTAAAATAATAATTTGACGGTTGTAAAATTTATATCACGAAAAAGATCATAAAAATTCCTTTAAAATGAAATTCTTTTCGAATCTTTACCTCCATTTTCTAATTTTTGGTGAATTTTTAAAGATTAATCTTTACAATTTAATTTATTAAACGCTGATCATGTGATCTTTATCTGGTACTTTAAATAAATTTATCGTCACGTAACAACGAAATAGACAAAAAAAAATATTTTTTTTTTCTTGCTAATGCGGCAAACGATTGGACATTATCCAAAAAATATTAAAATACAGTAAAAGATATGTTCCTCAAACTGTACTATATTCTTTAGTATGTCCTATTAGATTTAATTTCAATATTTTCTTCTACATTATTTTGTCTATAAAAATATCCCTTACGATTTTTAAAAAAATATATTTTTTTGTCTTATGGTTAGAATACTAAAAGTTTAAAATAGTGGCGCCATCTACTGAACACCTGTGAATCGAGAAAAAGTTGTTGGTTATTTATTAATTAAAAATATTGGAAAGTTCTTGTGGATCTGTAAATATACATGTGGTAACAGTTTTAAAATTTATAAATTATCAACCTACACAGGTGATAATTTATCCGGCGTTGCCCGGGATTTTAAGAATGTTTGTTAACCAAAATCAATTTAAAAACTAAGTACAGTATAAATAACATAGAATAAAAAGCATGTCAAATGTTATACGCATGAATAAAAAGAAAACCCAACATATAAAACCATAAATTTACAATAATTTCTTCAGAATTCAGCTAGATTTAGCGTTTCATCATTGGAGCAAAAAAACCCTGAAAAGTAAAGCATAAAATATATACATATATAATAAACCACTAAAAGCTGAAAAGGAAAAATGTCAAATTGTCATTAGGAAAGTAAAGAATTTTGAAAAGTAAAGCTGAAAAGTAAAAATGTCAAATTGTCGAATGTTTGTTAACCAAAATCAATTTAAAAACTAAATACAGTATAAATAACATAGAAAAGATTTAGCCTTTATCATTGGACAAAAAATCCTGAAAAGTAAAACATAAAATATATAAATTTATAATAAACCTACCAAAATCCATTAAAAAACTAAACACAGTATAAATAACATAGAAAAAAAAGTATACGAAATGTTATACACATTATTTTTTTTTATTTTATTTTTCATATTATTAATAATTTTTAAAAATAATAAAATAAAATAAAAATAATTTAAAAAATAATAAATAAATAATAATAATAATAATAATAATTTTAAAAATAATAAAATAAAAGGTGAAATAAAAAAGCCTCTATAAAAAAGCTGAAAATACAGGTTTAGCAAAATGTGAACGATCCGTATTTGAACCCGCGGCGTGTAGCGTGGTAAATGAACGCTTTTACTGAATGCTCCACAATGACATGCTACTTTGTTGCGTAAAGAGGAAAATATTTGACTAAGTTTACTGGAAAGTTGCTATGGGTTGGTGAATATACATGTATTTATGGAGTGAGAGGAGTTTTAAGTCAGAAATAAGTTAGCAGGATAGAAGCTTAGTCTTCAACTCTTCAATAGACACAAAGACATAAGCGAGGGGGGTTGTAGTAGCGATTAAAAAAGATCTCGTGACACTTAGCGTGGTTGATTCGAATTTTTCATCGCGTGTGATAGTGTCAATATGCCGTTGGATCCGATTTATTTTAGAGTATAAAATCTGACTTGAAAGATTATTATTTTCATTTATTATTCTGGTTTAATATATAACTTGAAATTTTTGATTTTATTTATTTTTATCTTTTCGCTCGCTGTTTGCCAGCTAACCCTAACGCGGACGCCATATTCAGAGGGGTGATTCCACAAAGTGTAACAGCTTACATTTAGTTTCAAAATTCTTGGTTTTTTATTAATTAAAAATCAACGGTAATTAATTTCGATTTTTGAAGTTCTTCAGACCCTCGGCTGTTTTTAAAGACGCCTGTATGTAAAATTTCACGATCGTTGCTCCTAAACTGTGGATTTCTATACAATTACAGAGATACAAACATTCATTTTTATATATTAGATATATAAATTTATTTTTTTTTGCCTTAATTGCATACATTGAAGGTTTTATTTAATTTGAATGTACTCCGTAGCGAAGCGCGGGTTTTCAGCTAGTTTATTATAAATGCGATGATCAATGTATACAATTGATGTAAAATATATATCTATCTATATATATATATTTATAAAAAAATCGTAAGGGATATGCATTTTTTTTTGGATAATATCCAATCGTCTGCTGCATTAGAAAGAGAAAAAAATATTTTTTTGTCTATTTAGTTGTTACGCACGTGACGATAAATTTGTTGAAAGTACCAGAAAAAGAAATCACGTGATCGGCATTTAATAAATTAAATTTTAAAAATTAATCTTTAAAAATTCACCAAAAATCAGGAAATGGAGGTAAAAATTCGAAAAAAATTTCATTTTGAAGGAATTTTTATGATCTTTCTCGTGATATAAATTTTATAACCCTCAATGTATTATTTTAAATGCAAACGTAAAAAAAGTTTAAACAACAGCTTAAAAATTTAATTTAAAAAAATGTAAGAAGAATTTTTGAAAAATATTTCTTAGTGCACCCCTACACTAGTAGAAGAATCGCCATGCAAAATTTCAGCCCTTTAGGTCCAGCGGTTTGGTCTGTGCGTTGTATGTCAGTCAGTCAGTCAGTGAATGAATGAGTCAGTTACGGAACTGTTTTATATATATAGATAAATGTTTCACTTAGTCCGAGACTGCAGGACTATTATATTATATCTCTATCGGGTTAGACCATTTTGATGTTACAGCGTCTGTTCAAAATCTAGAAAGGTTAAATGCCTACAGAATTATGAATTATACTACACGCACCCACACACGCACGTACATAATGAAACCTCAGATTAAACGTGAAAGAAATTTTAAAATCATGAACGTAGAGTCACGGATTCCATCTACAAGTTAATTTCTTATCTATACATATAAAACAGTTCCATGGCTGTCTGACAGATAACGCACATACCAAACCGCTGGACCTAAAGGGCTGAAATTTTGCATGGCGATTCTTCTTATAGTGTAGGGGTCCACTAAGAAAGAATTTTGAAAAATTCTTCTTAGATTTTTTAAAAATTTAATTTTAAGCTGTTTTTGTAACATTTTTTAAAGTTTCCATTTAAAATCATAATTTGAGGATTATAAAATTTATATCACGAGAAAGATCATAAAAATTCCTTTAAAATGAAATCTTTTTCGAATATTTACCTTCATTTTCTGAATTTTTGTGAATTTTTAAAGATTAATTTTTAGAATTTAATTTATTAAATGCTGATCACGAGATTTCTTTTCTATTTGTGATACTTTAAATTAATTTTGCGTCATGTGTGCATAACAATGAAATGAATGGACAAAAAAGCATTAAAATGTAGCAAAAGATAAAATTTAACCGCTAGTCTAATTGAGATGGGAGTTTTTTAAGAAATTAATTCAAAATAGAATGTTTTATGGATATTAAATTCAACCTAAATATAAAACTGCAATTTCCCCTCAAAGCATGCTTCGCCATGAAGATTAATGTCTCAAGGCCAATCTTTAAAATACGCTGGCGCAGATTTAAGAGAAAATTGTTTCTTCCACGGTCGTGCTTTTCGTAGCTTGCTCACGCGTAAGTTCGCGAACGAACCTGGTAATATTAGTTCCGCCCAATGAAGAAACAAAAAATATTGCTTATAAGGAAATAAAAAGTAATTGCATTATTTGCCTCTAAAAAGTAATTGCATTATTTTTTCATTACAATTATACTAAAATGTACTCCGTAGCGATGTGCGGGTATTCAGCTAGTAGCAGCATAAAACCTAGATAAATTATAAACGCAAAAATACGGAATACAAATGATATTTTGCTAGTTCTTACTTTAAAAAACAAAGGTAGATAATAGGCACTTGGCATATCTATATAGAACTGACCTAGTTTACTTCATCTGCAACTGTACAGCGTGAGAAGTGTAATTTTGAGAATAGAAGGGAATAGACATGTTATTATTGATCAAATTAATAATCCTTATCGAAACTGCTTTTGTTTTGGGTAGACACATTTATAACAATTTCATTGAGTAACTTCTCTAATGTGACTTAACAAGAATCCCGAAATTAGACAATTTAGGATGCAAACTGATATTGCTTTCATCGTACGTATTATCATGACTTTTGGGAAATATAGTGCAAGATATTTTTTATCTAATAAAACTAATCCATTTTCTGACAAACCCTTGAATTTCATAAATGGCTATTTTTACCATGTTTTTATTAACTCGCTTTCTTCTTTGTTTGTTTGTGTGTGTGTTTGTCTTGTACAAATCTTGCAATCGAATTTTAGCTAACTTCCTGACTAGCTAGACATTTAAAACGTTTAAAATAGCTCAGAACACAATGACAATGCATTATTTTAATACTTTTAGTTATCTTTAATCAGGATTGAATTCATTTTCAGTTGATTTTGTTTTGTAGACTGTTGCAGCCATCTATCGCCCGGGACGGTAACGAAAATTTAAACGCAAGTTAACTTCCAATTAATTTCCTTTTCTTACACGTTGATGGGATAATTCATGAAAAAAAAAATGTTTTTAAAGTATATATTAATTCATATGATTCAACAGAAGTTTATATGATTCAACATTCTGCACCGCCTGTATGATCTATTGAATCATATAAGTTTATATGATTCAACAGAAAATTTAAAAACATGGTATATAAGAAGTTTTTTTTTATCTTGTAATTATTAAGACTTTCGTTGTTTTTAACCTCTGGTGTAGAGGGATGGTAATGTAATTTAGCGAAGTGTAATAAGTTTTTTATAAGGAAAACACATACTTACATAAATCAGCTACTTAGAAGTGATTTATAAACCTCATATTTCTACCATTCATAATTGAATTTAATACTAGTATTTTTGTTTCAATCCTGTCCAATATAATATTTATGTAGCTACATAGGTTTTCCCGGAAGAAAAACTGAACATGATATACGCATCTATCAATGTCAGTTTGCAATTTCCAAATCTCCACCCTGTATGATTTGTTTTCCAACATTTCTTCTCTTTTCTGGCGGTGCAGAATGTTCTGGTTAAAAATAGCTACTGACTATATTTGTTCGTATTCTATTTTAATTCAATTTCTTAAAAATTACATTTTCTCGAAAACGAAAAAGTAAAAGATTATTATTTAATAACGCACGCGAAAGATGTATCTGTCTGGACTGAATATCACCGATAAAAATTGAATTTTTACGGAACTATGACATTTATGCTAGTAGGATTGGATTATAAGGAAATAAATTACTCCTTTTTATAAAAAGTATTATTTTAAAGCATGTATAGAGTTTAAAATATAGTTTTTTCGCCTTCTACGTTGTTACTTTAAATAACCTGATCAGTTTAAATCGCTCGTATCGGAAATTTACATAGAACGTTGTTGACATAATAAGGGACGAGTTAATAGAATATAGATAGAATAAAGATATAATAGAATAGATAAATGGAATAAAGATAGAATAGAATAGATAGATAGAATAAAGATAGAATAGAATAAAGATAGAATAAAGAAAGATTTAATAGAACAAAGATAGAATAATGATAGAGTATTTACAGTAAAAAAATTATACACAAAGCCTTTTCAGGGGAATCTAAGACACAAAATTCTTCAAAATTTCAAAAGAAATTTTATTGCATTAAAAATTTCTGTATTCTTTTCCGCTTAAAGAGACGTTTAAATCATGTTTCTATCTTAATTAGAACAGGAGAAATTATTATTATTATTATTATTATTATTATTATTATTATTATTTCATTCCATTCCATTCCAATTTTATTACATTCTAATTGCTGCCAATCGTTGTTTAAACCTGTAAGTGCGTTTTTCTGCATGATGGGTTTTTCCCCATTTCTCGTTTTTCAATTGTTTTAAGTCAAGAACTTTTAGTCAAGATAAATGGTTCAAACTTGGAACATGTCATTTTCAACTATTTTACTTTAATTTTGTTTCAGAAAATTCGAAAAAATACTTACTTTTGAAAATATGATTTTTTAAAAAGTAAGTTACATATTTTTTTAAAATTATCAATCAAAATATTTAAATTTTTTTTTAAATTAATATTTTTAAAAATTCTGAATTAAATTAAAACTTCTATATTTCTGTTTAATTAAATGAAAAATTTTTGAAATTCGACAAGTAACATTTCGAGTTATAACGATTTTAAATTACCCAACTTTAAAAAAAAAATTTAATTTTTAAATTTTTTAAAAACTTTATGAGAAGTTTTATGATGTTTATTTGTTTGCAAATTATATAGTTAACCATCACAAAAAATTTCAAAATTTTAACTCAATAAATAAAAAAAAAATTTAAATGTGTATAGTCCGACCACGGAAGCAAGGTCCCTGGAAGCTGTTGCGCATGCGCGAGAAAAGCTAGTCTACTTAAAAAATAGGGGAAAACGTCATATTTTCGGATGTGTTTGTTTATGAAATACGGAATGCATTTCAGACTGTTTTTTGTCCGCAATTTTAAAGTTATTTTTTAAAACTTCATTTTTGATCGAATATGTGAATAATAATTTCAAAATAATAAAAATAAAGAAGCAAATCTATTTAAAAAATAGGAGTTTTATAGGAGTGGATATTTTCGGATTACATCACAATCAAAATCATCTAAAGCTACGTTTTCGGTGGTTCTTTTTTTCTGACGTTTCCTCGGAGATTCAAATTTTGGAGTTTCTTCACCCTTTGCCTCTCTACGTATTCTTTTTACACTGGACATTGATATCCCGGTCATTTTACTATCTCTCTTTGGGGATTGCGAAACTGGAACAATAACATTTCCTTCTAGTGCTTCTTTATCACACAATTTAATTGCATTGTGTATTATACGTTTACAATCACTACGGAACGGCTTATTCCGAGCAGTCGTATTGGGTAAAGGATGCATTAATTTTAATATAATAATCAAAATAACAGACGAGGAAAAAGCAAGCAAGCGCAGTTAGTAACTGATTCTAAAGAATGTCGAGAGAATACAAGACTTTTCCCCCTCCTTCCTAAGCAGCCTTACCTAAAGCGTGAATAGAATCGTCTTGGCACTATGCCAACCGTGGTTCTTCGTACTGTGGTCGGACTGTACCAGACCCCCTTAAAATATTAAAAGACGGTGTTACAGTGTAAGTATAAAATGATCTCTTAATTTAGTGGCAAGTGGTTACCTTCACGTGGTTTATGACGCACGTGACCAACTTTGAAGTTAACTGTAGGCCACGGTAGGTGAAAATTTAATCAGATTCAAATAAGAATTACTTTTCATCTCAAATACAAATTTTATTCGAAAATTTAATCTGTTTTTATTCGTTAATCCCTTTGTGAAAAATAGTGCTTTGAACACTAAGGGCCAGTTCACATAGAATCCCTTCGTCAGCGTTACTCGTATTGACATATTTAAAACCAATCACAGACCTTAACAATTTCGCGGCTAATCGTTTGGAGGTTTGTAATTGGTTAAACACATTTCAATGAGAGTAACGCTGACGTTGACGGATTCTATGTGAACAGGCCCTAAGTCGCGCGATGTACGACCGTAAAGCAAGGTTGAAACTAACAGAAACTGACTTACCTTCTGCCTCCACTCGGTCACATAAATAAAAAACAATGTATGAGGTGCTTATAACTTCACAGGGAGTTCTGAAAAGAATTCCATGTTAATGGGGTTTATGGATATGGTAATAAGTAAAATTTAATTTTAAACACTGCGCATAACAATAGTAAATGTACAAATACAAAAGGTACTCTTTTCGTGAATATACACAGGTGAGGCAAAACAACTTGTTGAAACCGTTTAATAATATACTGAAAATAAAATTTTAGCATATTTTATACGTGTTTTTCTAGCATTCTAAGTAATGTTAAATGCCTAAGATATGTAAATAAAAATATCTTCCAGAAAAAATAGAACTTGAAATGCGATACGTAGTAGAAATGCTTTGATAGGACTCTCTTGAGGAAAAAAATTATGCGACAACGACAAACAAAGACACAAAGAGATGCTAGTTAGCAAATAGCTCTTCATCAGACCAAGGAGTATTAGGTGTGGATAGATTACAAGCCACTTCCTTGAGACAAACATTGTCACATCCACAATTTCTTTCTCTCTCTCTCTCTCTCTCTCTCTCTCTCTCTATCTATCTATCTATCTATCTATCTATATATATATATATATATATATATATATATATATATATATATATATATCTGTCTATATATCTATATATATATCTTTATATATATAATATATTGTGATATTTTCAGACTCTGGGTAGCCAATGGATGTTCAGAGTTAGTCTACTACATAAAAAGCACTTTTATTAAAAATTAATTCGATGGATTTTTACAGATACTAACGGATGATTTGATCTACCTCTAGACATAGAGGTAACTGGCGTTCTCAGTAGCCCAATAAGTTCACTAACAAGATGCCAGCTATTACATTCACGAAACTGAAGGCTATAAAGGTCGGCACACAGCCTCTAGAGCATGCAGCTCTGAAAGTAGCTAACTCTGAGTTGGAGTATAAGATTCGGCATGAGACCTCTAGATCGGCTGCTCTGATAGTAGGGTAACTCCGGGGTAGAGTATCGTGTTCGGCGAGATGCCTGTAGAGCGTGCAGCTCTAAAAGAGATATAACTCCGGGATGGAGTCGGTCGCTCCAAGGACCTCTGAGACGAAAGGTGCTCTCTGGATGAGAATCTCGACCAAGTCTGCTAAAAAACTGGATTTTTTTCCGGCTCCGGAACCCACGCTCCCAGTCACGTGACTGGAATTTTCTAGATTGGACGGCCAAATTTGTGACGTCAGGTTCGTTGGTTCTGATTTGCCTGATGACGGCGCCACGCTGCCGGTTCTTATAATCAGCTGATCAGAAAATCATGAGTTCATGTCCAACAATCCATTAGTCCACGTCCACCCCAGGGGCGGCAGATAAATGCGACGCTTTTCTCTGCTTCCAGACTTCTTGGCGCCGATCTACAGAATTTCCGTAGCTCACCTGTTGGGGGTGTTCGCGCTGTCTGAGGTGATTTATTCGGAAGGTCGTAACGGATCTTCACTATATATATATATATATATATATGTGTGTGTGTGTGTGTGTGTGTGTGTGTGTGTGTGTGTGTGTGTGTGTGCGCGTGTGTGTATGTATATATATATATATAAAGGTAAGGTAATATAGGGTAATCTTACCGAAGTCTTTGTAAAACATCTATAAGACAATTACGCCTAATGCTCCCGACAAAGAACTATTAACTAGTTCGAAACAAGAGACCGCCCTTAATTTTTTATTGTGGATGTTAAGGGGCTGATATTTACTGCTCTGCCGTTTCCACAAGTTTATTTTTGTAAATCACATTATAAGAATATCAGAAAAATAATCTCTGTCCAATACTAGATTACAGTTGTATTTCATTTTCATTTGTCATAATACTTGTTTCTAGTAATATTGCGATAAATTCATGTTTCTTAACTCTTCAATATTCCACACTTTTGTGTTTATATATATATATATATATATATATATAATGCAGTATTAGAAAGAGTTCCTAAAATGTTTCAACTAAATACAGCACTGAACGAAAAACAAGACAGGAATCTATCCCAAATTTATGGTTTATATTTTAAAACTGTAATTGAATTTTCCAAACTATTCCATCCCTTTTGTGATTGAACACTATTTATGTATTTCTTGTAAGGCTTCTCGGAAAGGCTGGAACTGGAAATACAACTCGCATTTGTCAATGTCAGACGGCGATATCCGTTGTAACCAACTTCTCGAATTTTGTTTCTAACCATTTCCCGGCCGGGGTAGACAGAGAAAGGAAAAAGGGCCATTGACTACATTTGGGAGAATCCAATTATTTTCGGCCGACTGCTGATGCCATACATCAAAATTAAATTTCCTTGAAAAATGAGGAGAAAACGCAGTCACTCAAGGTTCAAATTTAATATCGTTTGAAAGATGTTTTATCAGCCTTTTCCGTAATTCGGTTTCAGCGGAGTAATTCGATTTGATGCGGGATTGGGATGAAATTTATACGAAATTATACATCGGGATGGGGCATTGCGCCTTTGTCTTCTAAAAATAACTTTTGAAAGTTATAATTCATATCTTGGCGCAAAAGTAAGAAAATTGGTTTTAGAGTTAGGACTGCAGATTTAATTTCTTAAGGCATGTTGCGGGTTGTTTTGTCGTGGAGGTTAACGCGGGGATGTCTTGGCATGGCTTGGAGGTGTAGTGCTCATGAGGCCAAAAAGTTCAGTGTTAGTTCATGGACCAGCCGGAGTCGACAGGATACAGAGGAAGTGATTTTATTGGGCAATTCAAAACGTCTGCGTGGTTTATTTTAATCCGCAGATAACATGAAACAATTTCAAAAGGATTATGAGTAGGCCTGACAGATTTAGAATTACCACGTTTTAAATCCGTAGGCGGGAAAGTCCATTCGTGTGGTGTTTAGGCACGGAAGGAGACTACTAGCTCAACAATTGTACTCTTCAACTGTAGTAATCGGGGAAAATTGTGGTGGCAACAGGGATTATGTTGGTTCAAATGTACAGTGAACCCATTATAAGAAACCATCAATCTCGTAGTGATAGGGGAAAGTCGAAAGTCAAAGTGACTACCACATGGGCACAACGACAATAAAGTTTAGGGTTAACTACCTAGGCCAATCCAGTTGTCTTTGAGTGGATTTTTAGAAACATTTATAACTGGGTAGATTCAGTTACATCTTTACGGCTTGTTTCCCTGAGAATGCTTTCCTATAGAAACAAAAGTAAACTTAGAATCTCCCACCTTAGCAATCATAGCACTGTGGCAAGTCAATAACGAAAGGGAATACGATTCTCCAGGTACGGAATCCAGGCTGGCCTCAATATCAGGCACTAGTATTAGTTCCTCCCTCCTTCCTTCACACATTTATCTGACTAAGCGACTGTTTAGCAACTGCAAGACGACTTGGCATCTTCCTATGCCTTTATAAATAATTACAAGGTAAAAAGAACTTTTTATATACCATCTTTTTTAAATTTTCTGTTGAGTCATATAAACTCGACAATTCTATGTATTAATAAATACCTTGTAGAATTTTTTGATGAATTATCCCATCAACTTGGAAGAAAATGAAGTTAATTGGAAGTTAACTTGCGTTTAACTTTTCATTCCCGTCCCGGCCGATAGATGGCTGCACCAATATACAAAACAAAATTAACTAAAACGAATTCAATCTTGCTTAAAGAGGGCTAAAAGTATTCTCATCATGTTCTGAGCTATTCTAAAAGTTTCAAATGTCTAGCTAGTCGGGAAGTTAGTTAAAAATCGATTGCAAGATTTGTACTGGACAAACACACGCACAAACAAACAAGAGAGCGACTTAATATAAACATGG
>OU015490.1:32860534-32880534 GCA_907164885.2 Dolomedes plantarius | reverse complement strand
CACTTGGGCACTGTCAGCATCGGTTCACTAACTTTTACTGCTCTCTCCTCATACGTCTATATGCCTTGACACCACTTCTACCTCTCACAAACTTCTGACTGACTCTCACTTCTCCGGTTATCTCTCTGCCTTCACACTATTTTTTATTTCATATATTGTCTTACTAATGTCTCCGCCTCTTGTAATTTCCATTGGTTATCTGGAAATTATCATGCCATCGCCATTCGTCCGTGCTGCCTCTCCTCAATCCCCTTTTATTTTCCCAATTCCCGCGCATCGAGGGCGGGATTTATAAATTCTCCCTCAATTTTAACTTTTTCCCATGCTTTGGCTTCAAGTAGGGTGGGCTGTTTTATAGCCATCATAAATTTTCATTTATTCTCTTCTTGCAACTCACTCTCTTCAACTTTTATCTTCTATTTATTGCTACAAACACAATCTCTAAATTTCGTTCCGGTCTATGGCTTTCTTCCCTTCTCTTTTATTGCCCTGTTTCTTTCTTGCATGTAACAATTATTTTATTTTATTTTGTACTTTTCAATGCTCCTGTCCCTGGCCGTGACACTACTGTCATGTCCCTATGACACTCATATTGGTCTTTCACTTTCAACTTTGTCTTATTAATTTTCTTTCAATAAAAGTTCAGCATTCAGCGCCTTCCTTGAAAGTAATTTGTTTTAATGTCCTTTACTAATATGTTCTCTGTTAATTTAAATTTATGTATTGGCTTTTCAGACTTGAATCTATTATTTGGTCACTAAAATATCTTTGTTAATTATATATATATATATATATATATATAAATTAGTTAAGTTATATAAACTTGGAGTCGAATCATGAATCTGTATGCGTGTTTCGTTTTGCTCCTGGGGGAACTATGCTCATAAATCTTTCAGTTCTATGGATACATTCTAACTATACTAAATAGTAACTATATATTAACTATATGGATAATTAAAAAGAAACTCAAAGTTCCCCCTAGGAATAATATTCATAAAAGCAATTATGGCATTTATTCAGATCGTGAGTACTTTAAGATGTCAGACGAACATGAATTGTTTTTACCTATACGCATTTGTAATGATTCAATTCCTCAAATTTATTTTTGTACAAAAATAATTAAAAATAATTACAATTATATTTTTGTAAGAAATTACTGATCACATTGGAATTTCGATTATGCAATATTTAAATTAAAAATTTAAAACTCATTGAGCTTTTTATAGAGTTTTTGAACGAATTCTGATAATTAAAATGACTATTTACCTCTTGTGCATTAAAAAGGTTTCAGAATCTTATCTAGACACAGTGGCTCCCAAAAGTGTTCGTACACTTACGATTTTCAATGAAATAGGGGTCTATCTATTAATTAAAATGGATAGACCCCTATTAATTTTTCAAAAATAAATATTAATTATTCAAAATTATTAAATATTAATTATTCAAAATATTTCATGTAGTTTTGTTAAGAATAGACTATAGATCTTATTATTAAATACCCATTCTGAAATATTCATTTTAATTAATGGATAGACCCCCTATTTCCAGTGGCGTAGCGAAGGGGTGGGCAAGGGGGTCTATCATGACCCGGGCGCCACTTGCAGAGGGGCGCCAAATGGTCCTTTTTAACTAATTCTATATATTATATTACTATATGTTTTCAGGGGGGGGGGGGTGCCAAAAAGGAATCGTGCCTCGGGCGCCAGTTATGCTTGCTACGTCACTGCCTATTTCATTGAAAATCGTAAGTGTACGAACAATTTTGGGAGCCACTCTATATATAAATGAATGTTTGTTTGTATTTTATGCTCTGCTGTAAAGTTCATCCGATTGCGATGAAACTTGGTCAACTTATTGCTTGAACTTGAGCGAAGTTTATAGGCTGTTTTCATCCCGCTACGACGTCCCATTCCCGAATTATGTTAGAACAAATTTGCGCAGTATCAACGAATATTTTTGTTCAAAGCCATTGTAATATTTCATTGTTGCCAATTAAATTGAAAAATTTCCGCTGCCGTACAAATTGGGAGATAGTGTGTGACTTTTTCACTCCTCGAGCGCTAGTGAGGTAATAAAATCCATTGGCCGACGTAGGCGCGATCTGGTGGTCATTCGCCAAATTATCAGACAATTTGCAGTGGCCGTATACTCTCCGAAACTATACACACTCTGTCACATAAAAAATATATGCACCAGAAGAAATCCAGCTACTATCACGAAAGTTGCCAGGAATGTAGTATGGTAAAAGATCTGCAAATGATTAAAATTTCGACGCCAATGAGACAAGGTTAAAAGCGCTATGCACTTATGAGATGCGCATCTGGTAGATTTTAAAAGCATGATTGCACGTGCCATAAGGTTATTCAAACAAATCTATCGACTTCGATGGACGGTATTGTGACTAGAGATGCCTTGAGACGTAACCGGTGACCGTGCATATATATATATATATATATATATATATATATATATATATATATATATATATATATATATATATATATATATATATATATATATATTCTCCCAATGCGGAGGCACTTGTCGTCAAACATTCGCCTATACTACGCCACAATTTTACTACCCATTTTATTATGGGGGCACCATATAGGCGGACAGCATTACCCCCTATGAAGGGACGACACTAATGGAGGCATTTTTCGTGGCGCGACGCTAGGATTCGATCGCAGCACCCTCAGCACCGAAAACCAGCGCGATGTACCACTGGGCCGCCACAAGCCATAAATATATATATATATATATATATATATATATATATATATATATATATATATATATATATATATACACACACACATACATTCTGTCACAAAAAAATATATGCACGCAGAAGGAAACGAGCTACTATCACGAAACTTAACATGTGTGCAGTGTATGAGGAGGTAAGCAAATGATTAGAAATTCAGAGAGAACAGACCGTTTTATTAAGAAGATATGGTATGGAAAAGGTTATAAATCAGTAAGTAGTAAATCCATCTCTGGCAGCCATACATGCCGCTCTGGAAGCTATACGGCGTGGCAATAAATGAGGGATAAATGAGGTCACCTATGACCTCCCTTGGAAGATCATGCCATAATATATGCAACTGGGCAGTTAATTCACCAGTATTCCGGGACGGCTGCAGTTGCCTTCAATTACTTCCCAGACGTGCTCTATTTCTGAGAGGTCTGGTGACCTGGCATGCCAATGGAGTACGTCATATCCTAGAAAACATTGTTGGGAGAGTCGCGCAGTATGTGGACGAGCGTTGTATTGCTGATACATGGCACCAGGGCGACTTGATAGCATAGGCAGTACAACTGGCGTTAAAATCTCGTCCACGTAACCGCGTGCCGTCAAAGTGCATTGAAGGACGACTAGAGTTGATCGTGTGTCCCAACAAATCGCTCCCCACACTGAAACACCTTGTGTAATCGCCGTATGCCTCTCGACAACAAATGTCGGATCGAACCGGTGGCTGGCCGATTCCACATGCGTATGCGCTGGTTATCAGCATTGACACTGAATAGGGATTCATCGCTGAAGATCACACGCCTCCTGTCGGTCACACTCCAGCTTGCCCGAGGTCGGCAAAAATCCAATCAACACTGCCTATGATGTGGGGTCAGTGGTAGGCATCTTAATCGACGTCGGCTCCTTATACCTGCGTCAGCCAGTCGTCTCCGAATGGTTTCCCTTGATACCACCGGATGTCTGAAAGGTGGTAAATTGCGTCGAATCGATTCTAGCAACGTTGTTGGTGCGGACGTGGCCGCTCTTATGATTGCGCGATCCTCGCGCGCATTTGTGTTCCTGGGACGCCCTTACCCTCCGCGACGGTAGACTATCCCTTCCGTGATCCATTGTTGCCAACACCGAGTAATTACCATATCGCTGCGACCTACCTGCTTCTCTGAGGCCTATTATATACCCCCACTCAAAGTCTGACAATTGTTCGTACTGTCGCCGGTTACGTCTCAGAGACATCTCTAGTCACAATACCCTACATCTAAGTCGACAGATTTGTTTGAATAACCCCATGGCATGAGCAATCATACTTTTAAACTCTCCCAGCTGCGCATTTCCTATGCGCATAGAGCGCCTACCCTTGTCTCATTGGCGTCTAAATTTTAATCATTTGCACATCTCTTGCCAGACTACATACCTGCCAAGTTTCGTGATAGTAGCTCGATTTCTTCTAGGTGCATATATATTTTATTGACAGAAAGTATATATATATATATATATATATATATATATATATATATATATATATAGGGTGATTAAACTGACAGTACTCAGAGCCATCTGTAGCCAGAATCTACAAATGGCTCTGGATTCCGCCGGAATTCCACCAAAATTGATAGAGGAACTAAGGACGACATGGGAAAGTGTTTCCGTGAAAAAAAAAATTAGTTCCAAAACTCGCCGATAGGAGAAGATACGGCGCTCTTATTGTCGGCGCACCCGAGAATTTGCATAAAAGGCAAGTAATACTTGTAAATACAAATTCTCGACTATGTAGTAGACAGCAGCGCGAGTATTTCGGGTTATAAAGTGCGGAAATTCTAAGGAGTGTCTTTGTGGAGTCTTGGACTTGTCGGCCCTAAAGGACACCATGTCCCGGACTTTGATGAACATTCCTGGCGACATGTTATGCTCGGCCGTTGAGAACGTAGTGTTCTGGATGCAATGTGCCGTCCAGCAGGACGGTGGTCACACTGAAGGAGGGAGAAGTGAATTTGCGTAAAGTGGTGTTGCAGGGATATTTCTTTGTTATTCATATGTCTGCTTACAACTGTTTCGGTATTCATTACAAATCTTTATTGCCCGAAATACTGGCACTGCTCTCGACTACATAGTCGTGAATATGCATTTTGATGTTTTACTTGCCTTTCATGCAAATTCTCGGGTGCACCAACAACAACAGCGCCATATCTTCCCTATCGGCGACTTTTGAAACTATTTTTTTTTCACGGAAAACTCTTTCCCATGTCGTTCTTAGTCTCTCTGTCAATTTTTGTGGAATTCCTGCTGATTGATTGCGCTACAGATGTCTCTGAGTACTGTCAGTTTTAAAAAAATAACCCTGTATCTCTCTCTCTCTCTCTCTCTCTCTATATATATATATATATATATATATATATATATATATATATATATATATATAAGAATAAGATGAAAGAGAAAACCAGTAATAGCTCTAAAGCTACAAGCAGCCAGGAACATCCAACATGTAAAGATAAGTATGAATACGGTTTTTGACAGCATTTCTTCATCAGCGGTGTCAATACTGTCTAAAAACCAATGGATTGTTTCTGATGAGTATGATCTATTAAATAAACACACTCAGACACCGTACAATCCATTATTAACAGAAGAATTGAATAATAAATGAATTTGTATTAAAGTACTTAACCAAACACCAAGCCTGGCGCTAATCAGAGTGGAAGTTAAGAACTTGTAACCGCAAGATGACTGACGTCATAACTTGCAACCATTGAGGTAGTGGATACTTAGTTACATACTTACTAAGGTAACTTATTTTAAGAATATTATTCCATTATTTATTTAGTTTTATTATTGTTACTACTATAAGTTAATTATTTTTTATTATTCTTATGTTTTATTTTTGTTTTTAGTAGTTATTATTTTTATTTTAACCTATTTATGTTTAACTTATTAATGCAACAGAACAAACTAATCATTAAAACAAAAACAACCAATTATGTTTTTGGATAGACTAACTGGGTAATTATTACTAGTTAGCACAGCTTTTAAGTCTATAATATGCTTAATCCTATTGTCTTTAGAACATAGCCTATTTATACGAACTAACTGATTTACAATAATGTTATTAAAAACAGATTTATGTAAACAGGATAGATAATTTTGAAATTTAACAATATTAAAATTATATTCAGATCTTTTGTCATATAAGTCATAAGTTAATTTATTTTTAGTACTTAATTTAATATTGATATCTAGAAAGTTTACATTAACATTATCATGGCTACTTTTAATTAGTTCCAAATTAGGAGGGTAAAAATTTAAGTCTATAGGGTTATTACTTTTATTTATTACTATTATATCATCTATATATCTAAATATATTGTAATTGCTATTTTCTATATTATTAATTTCAAAATAATATAAGTATAAATTAGCTAGCATACTTGAAGCATTACCACCTTGTGGTACACCTTTGGACTGTAAGTATATATTATTATTATGAACTATGTAATTATGTTTAGTTACTAATTCTAGGAGCCTATTGAAACGAGTTAGTTTAATTTCGTTGTTTAAGTATTGAATATTATTTTGTACTAACATTATGATTATTCTATTTAAATCAATTATATCAATATTATTAAATAGATCTTTAAAATCATAAGTTACAATATATTTACAGTTATCTAATGTTTGTAGTTTTCTAATTAGACTATAGCTATTATCTATTATACCACAAACACCTGATGTTATATTTTTATAGATTAATTTAAGGTATTTTAATAATAATTTACTTGCTTTTGTAGCATAAGTATTATGACCACAGGTTACTGCTCTAAAAGCAATAGGTGTTTTATGAAATTTTGGAACTAAAGTTATATAAGGAAAATGATAAATGTTAGATGAAATACCTAGCAGTTTATATTTAGCAATGATTTTCTTAATAATAATATTAGTAGTTTCATTTAATGGCTGAAAAAGATCACTATTTTCTAACTGTTTTTTTAAACATATGGCAAAGTATTTTTTACAAATTATAGCATAGTTGTTGGCTGCTTTATCTACATAAGTGACTATAAAGTCATCTTGTAATTTTGTAATAGCAGCTTTAAAGTGTTTATAAGGATTATTAATGTTATTACTATTATTGGGTAATTTAGCTTGTACTAGTTTTAGTAAATTAATTTTCCAAGGGTTGAAAGCTTCAGTAGGTACAGAATAATTAATTGCTATTTTGTAAATAAATTTATCTAAATCAGCATTTAAGAAACTAATGATTTTCTTATTATTATTAGTACTAGGTATTCTAAACTTAGTTCCTAAATTCATCAAATCTCGCAGTGCATCATCTTCCACAATATCCATATTGCCTGTTATTACATGACCATGTGTCGTATCTAAATAACTATTGTAAATTGGCAGATGACAAACACAAGTTAAATTTAATGACTCAGAAAAATTTTTTGATACCTGATTATAGTTAAATATACGTCTACCCATAGGCAGAGTATATTTAAAGGCACGTTTTATTTTTATTTCTTTTATAGGAAACATATCATGAAGTTTATCAAATATACTATTGAAGTTAATATAATTAAGTTTAAGGTTAGTAAAATTTAGCACACAAAATGTGTTATTATATGAATTATGTTTTTTATATAAGTTTATTTTTAAATGTTTTGCCCTTGTTAGTATTAAATCATATACCAGATGCTGATAATGATAATTCTTTAGTTTCATATTTAAAAATAGTTGATAAAGCTTAATGATATGTTTTTTAACGATAGAAAAAATCCAAGCTTTTAATATTTTATATTTATAATCTATTATAAACCTATCCTGAAAACTTAATAAGGCATTTTTATATATGTTACTATCAAAAGTCTTACTTTTATTATTACTTTTACCTCTTTTAGTTCTTTTTGAGGACAGTGTATCTTCAATTAGATAAGGGTAAATAGGTTGAGCTGACACATCAGTAAAATTAAATTTAACTATATTTTTTTGTTTAAACATTTGATTAAGGCCATATGGAAAGAGAGTTTTATGTTTTTGCATATATATATTTTCATAATATAACCTTTCAGAGGGTGATTTAATTATATCTAGTATGGAGATTACAATATTTTCAAAATTATGTTTTTTGAAGTGATCAAATTCAATGTTAAGTGGATGACTATTTATCGTATTATATTTTTTTATATTAGAACGGTGTAAATTTATTCTAATATGTAGAGGATTAGACGTTTGTCCTATATATTCCATATGGCAACAATTACAAGTTAGTTTGTATATACAATTATAAGTTTTGCAGAAATTTTGTTTTTTTGAATTTACTTGTATTTGTGAATTATCTGCAAGGGGACAAGTTTTACATAGCTTATTAGTGCATTTATCAAAAACCAATGCCTTTTGCCTGACATTATAACATGGAGAGGGCACAGAGAAAGAGGATGAAGTTGATTGGTAACTGTATGACGATCCATTGATACCCCAATAAGTATCAATGTACCGAGCATTGACATCATTAGAATGATATGCCAAATTGCCAGTCGCTAGAAATGTTTTATTATAACTCATATTAAGGAAGTATAGGTTCAATTGAACCTACATATTAGCTTAGTATAAAGCTTAAGAGAATAGAACAATTTATGTAACAACAATAACTAAACAATAGTAGTATATTTTGATTAATATTATTTTAAACACTAATAATGTTATTAACTATTCTTAGAAAGTTAATTTTTAACATGCTTAAAATAATTAATGATTTTACCTATTTACATTACACAAATAATATTAACAATTCAATAAAATAATATGATGATATACATAAGTAAAATAAAAATTAAATATGAATCAATAGAAGATAAAGTGGAAAAATTAATCTCAATTAAATGTTAAACTCATAAACATATCTATAAATTAATATGTAGTTATTCATGAGTAAAATATACATTATCAACCAATAAACAAATCAATAAGATGTCTAATAAACATTATATAATAAATAATTAGCTAATAAAACAATAGTATATAATGTTGTAAATCTTGAGTAAAATAAAATGTTAACACCAATATACATAACTATAGATTATATGATGAATTATTTTAGAGTATTATAATTCATGTATTAACCATATTACAATACATTAGAAGATAATGTTATATAAGTATTATAGATTAAAATGTCAATTATACATATCAATATTTATCAAATTATTATTCTTGATTAATTAATTTAGATTATACATTACAAATACTATTCAAATCAATAAAATATAAGTTGTAATTTTAGATATATAATTTATTTATAAACCAATACACAATATACTATTAACAAATTACTATTTACAATTCAATAAAAGATCATGATGATTAAAATCTTGAGTAAACTAATTACATAACTAGTTTAAACCAAATTAAACAAAAGAATCTCCTATGCCATATAATAGAAAAAGGGCTAACTAAATTTCAGGCAAAACACATCAGTCCCACAACAAATGCAATATTAAATAGCAAAACCAAATTACTAAAGATAAGGCTAAGATTAATTAAATTATTTAGTTGAACCAAGTGTCATATCAACAGCATGTCATGTTACAACAAGGCATAAATTAAACCCAGACATCTACCAAATTTTACAATTTTTTATAAATAGTTTTAGACATTTTACATTTTTTTATTCATTTTTATATTTTTATAAATTTTTTTGTACACTTATAATAAAAACTATAACAGTATTTAAATAAGTGTTAAAATTTTTTTAATTATTTTTTATTTATAATTTTTTCTTACAATTTTTAACATAATTAGTTTGCTTATTATTAATGAAAGATTAACAGTTGCTTACAAAGTTAACTAAACTTTTAACACAACATATTATCAATACCACAGCCACAGAGCATAGAAAGAATTACATGAGAATCACTTACATCATAGGAGATATGTAATAATTGAAAATAAAGACACTTAACAGAATAATTAAACTAGTAGTTAAGCTAGCAGAAAGTTGAAAAAACTACTACTTACTTATTTATACTGCGCATAATGCTGCAAGTTATAATAGTAAGTTAAATGAAATTAACAAGGTTTTGAAATTGACCACACGTTAGAGTATAGGCTTAAAAGCCAAAACATAGATGAACTTAAAACAATTAGTATTGGACATTAAAACATATTACTTTCATGTAAGGCGCTGAATGCTGCTCTTTTAATGAAAGAAAATAAATAAATAAGATATATATATATATATATATATATATATATATATATCTGCGTGTGTGTATGTATACATACATACATACATACATATATATATATATATATATATATATATATATATATATATATATATATATATATATATATATATATATATATATATAACATACATACATGGCGAATAGAAAAAAGTTCAATTTTTGATAAACGAGAAACTATAAATTAAGGTTCACATAGTATAAAATAATATATTACGGCGTGGTTATAGAGATATGGAATCTTCTATTTTTAGAACCATCGAGAATATCGCCAAGGGTAGGTAAGCATGTTGATTAGCCCTTTAAGAGACAACAGCCTCCACCGTTTTCACGGTGCAGATTTTTCCCCCGATTATTTGTAACCTAAAAAAAAATTTCCAGTTAAAGAATGCAAAATGTCTTTACTTCTTTAACAGATAACAGTTGGCAGCGCTAGCCATTTTCTGCTCATTTAACTGGAATACATTGAATGCAAGTGGAAAAAGCATGTCTAGATTTAGGCGTTTGTACTGTGAAAACGGCGCTCTTCAAAGATTTAGGACTCCAAAACTTTCATTCATCCATTTCCCATTCGACGCTCGGCTGCTTTGTGTTAAATGCAGGCTCGTTATTGCGCTTGTGCTTAATGTGAAAGTTCTCTGTACTCCCCAGTGACTGTTTGTAATATTTGTGGTCTGTGTCAGACTGTAAAGAAATGAAACTTGTTTTGGTCTTATCTAGGGTCGTCAATTACAAATACCATTGAGCAAAACGCTACAATATCAAAAAGGTGGTTTTCGGGATTCTATAAGTACTTTATAAGTGTAAAGTACTTTGTAAAATCGTCTATATCGGTATTTGCTTTTCGCTATACTTTATAAACGACAGATTTAACGGCTGATACTTGACATTTCACTCCTTTCATGTAAATGCATGGGACATTTTTCACGCCCAGAGTCGCATTTATCACTTTCTTTTGCCCCGTCCAGAATGAAAAATCAATTTACATCCAGGCGTCCCCGAAATCGCAATTCTGACGACACTCTTCTCCAACTTCATTACCATAGATAGGACTCGATCGAAAACGAATCAAAACGCAAAAGTAAAAACATGATGCGCTCACTCCCTTCATCAGCGGGCTGCGTCTACGTTGCATAAAATCAAATATTCAGTTTTTCGTCGGGTCCCGTCTCGTTTTCCGAAGGTGAGAAAAGGTATGTAAATGACACTTGTACGAAGCTCATCCATTAAACATGCGGGAACCTCTTATCCATACTGATGACGGAGTCTGTCTCGAAGTCTGATTAAATTGTCCTACAGACTTCTTTTTCCAGGCGTTTCTGCGTATACTGAGTGTCCAATCAATGATATTTTAGGAACACAGTATAAGTTATAATGATATGTCTGGATCCTGGAAAAAATTCTAACGACCTCATCGTTATGGACAAAGATGATTATGATACACTGTAATGGATGTAATGTAATAGGGTTGCATTCAATTTTCTTTGTATAATATGTAACAAGGACAACGTGAAGCTGAAGTTTAGATAATTTATGTGTGCAGCGTAACATGCCTCTAATGAAATTTCTTGAACTATTATAACGACTTTTTTGAGATTTCGTCGCGTTTATCGTTACAGGTACGGATGGATAACAATGTTAATGATCTTACTGACGCCCTCTGGCCGCATAAATCCTAAACATTCCCATTGAAAGCTACAGAAATAACAGATGCGGATCCTGTTTAGCCCACTGTATTGCTAGTGAGAACCAGAAGGTATTGTGACAACGCTGACAACGGCTATTTACAACGGCTTTGGTGGATTTGCGCGCCGACTTTGTTCGTTGTTCAACTGCTGAGATGTGACTGTAACTTATATGTTTAAATTTTGTGGGGTTTTTTTCTGAATAAATGTGTGTGATGTCAAGGGGACAACGGACGTTCCAACTGGAATTATTTAATTATCAATTTTTAACTCTATATACAAAGTGAGAATAATTTGTATACTTTTTTACTACATTCAAGACCCTTAGAATTCAAAATAAAGATTTTTGGTAGAATAATGTCTGATTTTTTAAAAAATGGTTTCAAAACATGCTAGGATTTTTCAAAATGCTCCATGTGTATTCCAAATCATTTAAAAACCTTACATTTTTAAATATAAGTTTACCGTACATATATAAACATAATTGTGCATTTTCGTCTCTTTATTACCATGTTTTTATTAACTCGCTTTCTTGTTTGTTTGTGTGTTTGTCCAGTACAAATCTTGCAATCGATTTTTAACTAACTTCCCGATTAGCTAGACATTTGAAACTTTGAGAATAGCTCGGAACACGATGACAATGCATTCTTTTGATACTTTTATCCATCTTTAAGCAAAATTGAATTCATTTTCAGTTAATTTTGTTTTGTAGACTGGTGCAGCCATCTGTCGGCCAGGACGGGAACGAGAAGTTAAACGGAAGTTAACTTCCAATTAACTTCATTTTCTTTCAAGTTGATGGGATAATTCATCAAAAAATTTTTTAAAAAGTATTTATTAATACACAGAATTGTCAAGTTTATATGATTCAACAGAAAATGTAAAATCATGGTATAATAAAAGTTCTTTTTATCTTGTAATTATTTTGTATGAATCTAAAGCCATAAATATATATATATTTCAAAAATATGCCTTTAATCATTTCTATGCATATTTTTCTTGCATAGAAAATCTTATATATATATATATATATATATATATATATATATATATATATATATATATATATATATTGGCATTAATTGCATACATTGACCGTTGTATTTAATTTGAATGTACTCAGTAGCGAAGTGCGGGTTTTCAGCTAGTTTCTTTATAAATTCTAAGTGTCTATCAAAGCAGTAGAAAAGAACGTTAAGTATTCTCATTTTGTATATAGAATAAAATATTGGAAATTTAAACAAAAACGAGATTGACGATCTCTTATACACTTATTCGTCCATGCACAGTGTACGAAGTTCTTACATAGTGTATTAAGAAATGGTGGGCCAACCGGCTACGCTGTTACAGGGTGGAGGCTGACTTTTCCCCCAATGTTACCACAACTATAACAGAGAAAAGGGGGCTACATTTGGTAGGCCCGTCCCTGCCTGTCATCCCTGAAAATCCCACATAGGTACTTTTCGGCCAACAGTTAGATCGTGCCCATAATCGGCTCAGACAAGTAAGTTTTGAGTACAGCTGATTGGGATTCGAACCGATCACAATCGGTACCGATTTCCAACGCGCTGGCCACTGGGGTGCCCGGGGTTTGAATATTAGTAATAACCAAATATTAAATTTTCAACATACTTTCACACATACCAATGACAATTTTCACATATTTTAAAATACATCCCGAAAACTCAAGGTGTCGTACGGGGCAAATTTTCGATATTTCCAAAAATTAAGTTATCGAGAACATAACATCTCTCACGATTCATACATGCTACAAAACAGGGAACCGAACACTTAAGGTGACTGCCCATGTTCTGTGCCAATTTTTTTTAAATGATTTTTTTTGTCTTTTATAACAAAATTTTTTTGTCTTTTATGGTAAAATAGCACTTAAAAATTAAAAAAGGAACAAAAACTGAGCTGTAAATACCATACTTTTTTATAAATTGGTCAATTTGAAGAAATTTTTAATAGCTAAAACGCCTATCACTCTGCACAAATTTCATATGCTACTATGCTAATTTCCTTCTCACTCATGATACATATGACAGTTATCTTCAAAATGACTTGCAATCGAAGAAAAATTTTAAAATGCAAAAATAATACATGCAATTTTATGTTCCAGTATGAAAATTTTCCCCGATTGGTCATTCCTTTCCTTTTAAAAGCAGCCTCAAATAAAAAACTATTTATTATACATCAATTATTGTACGGCATTTCATTAACAATAGCATCTAAAACATCTATAACAGAACATTTAAATTTTAAAATGCATTAAAATTTGCATTTAAATTTTAAAATGCAAAAATAATACACGCAATTTTATGTTCCAGTATGAAACTTTTTCCCGATTGGTCATTCCTTTCTTTTTAAAAGCATTCCCAAATAAAAAACTATTTTTTATACATCAATTATTGTACGTCATTTCATTAACAATAGCATCTAAAACATTTACTGAAAATTTTATCAAATTATATACATTATTATGTGAGATATCATGATAACGGTAGAGATTTGTGCTAAAAAACATAATTCTGAGAACAACGCATTCAAAGTTGTTTGTCACTTTGTAGCAGACGATGTTTTTTTTAAATAGCTATAACTCTGCTTCTAATTGATGTAGAATGAAAATCAAAACGGTTTTGAAGAGAGGAAAAGATTGAATTACATGAATCTTGCAAAAAATGAAATTGACCAAAATAGTAAAAAAAAATGACATTTTCAACGTAGGCAGTCACCTTAAAAAGATTATAAAAGTCCCTATTCGGCATGTAAGTATCTCCCACACATTGAATAGACCAGAGGTGGCTAAGATAAACAAAGTTAAGAGCCCTTGGGAAATGTCTACGTAATTAAAAGAGCCAATATCAGAAAAAAAGGCATATTTGATATGAAAGATATTTTAAGCGTTGTTATTTCTATTAACTATATCATTCTGCAATAGTTATATTAATGAATATTTCTAAGTTCTTGAATAGTTTTAATAGCTTTGATAATTGTATTTCATTCAAATGTTTTGCCCAATGATATGTTGAGTTGTCGCAGTTCGTTGCCATTCAGTTAAATATTGGTGTATCAACTCTGAACATTGTTTACTGTAGTCAGAAAAAAGAAAATTTATATAAAAAAAATTGAGAGGGAAATTTTGAATATTCTTGTATAAATTATTTTAAAAAATTGATCCAAGACCCCGCAAAAGGAATAACTGTGGCAGAGAAATTAGTTAATAGTTTCAGTTCGGCATCCCCTGGTATAAAAATTAACTAAATCATTCGTCACAAACCGATCCAGGCGTGTTACGAAGCCACATACTTAAACATTTATCGATCTCTCTCTCTCTCTCTCTCTCTCTCTCTCTCTCAATATATATATATATATATACCGGGTGGGCAAAAAGTCAGTATAAACTTTAAAAATTCATAAAAACCGGAAAAATGACCAAAATAAAAAAAAAGTTTGCAGGGTTAGCATCGCTAGGTCACGGGATCTTTTTTTTAAGACAGGAAAAATAAACTCAAAAAACAGGTGGCGCTGACGTACACCAGTCAAAAAAAGGTACGCAAATAACGAAAAGAATGCTTCTAAATGGTTTATTGCAGCAGTAGATGTTCCACGTGACCCCCAACACAGGGAATAATACATTGCAAGCGAGTCACAAATCCAGCAACGGAAGAGTGCTGCAACTCCGAATGTATACATGACACCTCTCGGCGGATCGCATCATTCAGTTCCATAAGATTGAATGGACCAAATAGATACACCCGAAATGATACACCCATTGACTTGTGCAAGTCAGCGCCACCTGTCGACAGTGTTTTGAGTTTTTTCTTGTCTTAAAAATAATCCCGTGACCTAGCGATGCTAACTCTGCAAACGTTTTTTTATTTTGGTTATTTTTCAAGTTTTTATGAATTTTTAAAGTTTTTACAGACTTTTTGCCCACCCGGTATATATATATATATATATATATATATATATATATATACTTAAAAACTTAAACTCACGGCGGAACAGTCCGATGTTGACGAGGGCCGATGGTACCCATCTCCGCTTTCGTGACCGTGGGCTTGGGGTGCCATACAGCATATGTCTCAGTCAGGTGATCAACCTGACGTGGGACCCCCAGGTTTAGTTCCCAAGCATGCTTGGTCCTCATTTTATCGACACATTGAAGGCATGAAAGGCTGAGTCGACCTTGCCCAGTCGCAGGGTTGAACCCTGGACCTGTGGGATGGCAACTTATATATATATATATGGGTGGTGTTCTATAAAAAGGGCGAATACCCAGAGATATTTTGATATATATTCGCACTTTTTACAGAACACCGACGATATATATATATATATATATATATATATATATATATATATATACTAGCATTATTGCCCGGCGTTGCCCGGGTAGATATATAGATACAAAATATTTCATGCATTCCATCAAAAAAATACTGGGCTGCACTCCCACTCTTCGTGTTCATCTGGCCAGACAGAATGCGCTTAGCACGTTTCTACTGAAATGATATACAAACAATAAGAAAGAAAGAAACTTTGAGCCTGCGGACCTTCGTCTGATTTTAAGGTCATTCCCAACCCTCTTTCTCCCGCACATTTGACCCCCCCCCTCCGTCATCCTCAAACCACCCCTTTTAACGCAGCTGGTCGAGGGGAATCCACAGGGGGTACACGCAGCTCTATCGGGCACAAAAAACATTAAAAAATTAATTTTTAAAAAACTAATTGAGCCTCAAATTTCGTTTTTCCTGATTTAAGTTTCTCGGGTCCAAAACATAAACTGTGCCGAATTTGGTCCCGGTGGGTGAAACAGTCTATGATTCTATAACGGACAAACAAACAGACAAGCTCTTTTATATATATATATATATATATATATATATATATATATATATATATAACTAAACCATTCCATCTCTAAACACTTTAGACGCGTTGTGTGGCAGCTGCGGATTATCCTTCTCACCGCATTACGATAGTCCGAGAGACCAGTCCCCAGTGTAGCCCGGCGGGGGTACACGGCCGACATCAAATTATGCAAATTCGACGCCGTGACTCGTGACGTCCTATAATCACTAATTGATTCCCTCCGTAAACATCTTCCGGTGTGTCCTAAGACGTTAAGCCCCGTTAATAGGACTCGGACATATAGACGCACATCGGTAATATGAAATGTGTGTCATATCAATGCTGGGAGGTATACAGTGTGTCGATTGTTTGCATAGCATTACCGGCTGTTATGACACAAATCTTGTGAATGGCACAAGACAGATATTGTTTAAATGCATATATATATATATATATATATATATATGATGCCCGGTATGAAGGACTTAAGTCAAAAGCAGGGATTTAAATATACGAAGTTATTGGCTTATACCAATCACAAAAATATATTTTCGACTTCAGTCTTTTGTATAAAGAAATGTAATTTTGTATACAAAATTGATAGACTTATGAGTTTTATACCAGTCAAAAGATTTTTGTGATTTTTTTTATCAATAGTAACATATCTATCTATATATATATAAAACAGTTCCGTAACTGACTCATTCACTGACTGACATACAACGCACAGACCAAACCGCTGGACCTAAGGAGCGGAAATTTTGCATGGTGATTCTTCTTATAGTTTAGGGGTGTGCTAAGAAAGATTTTTGAAAAATTCTTCTTAGATTTTTTTAAACTAAACTTTTAAGCAGTGTTTGTAACTTTTTTTAAGTTTGCATTTAAAATAATAATTTGAGGGTTATACAATTTGTATCAGGAGAAAGATCATAAAAATTCCTTTAAAATGAAATCTTTTTCGAATCTTTACCTCCATTTTATGATTTTTGGTAAGTGATGAAATGTAAGTGATGAAATTTTTCTCAAGAATTTATTATTTGATATGATTAAGTGTAGATATCTGAATTGGGATCAATAGTACATACAAAGAGTGATGTAATCCACACTACATTTTAGTACTTGCCGAATTTTTACTCCATTTTTTTACATGAAAATATTTTTCCCCGACAATTTCTTATTTGATGTAATGATAAAGTGTAGATATCTTAAGGGGACGGTGGACGTTGAAATCTGCAAAAATTGACCAAAGCATCGAATTTTTGTTTTTAATGCTGCATTGTTCTACAAATCAAAATGTACCAAATGCAAAAATCTGCATCAAAATCCGATAATTTTTAACGAAGTTATTAGCATTTATATGTTTATAAACAATCCACTTTTGCCCTTTAAATTTCACTTTGTATGCAATTTTCTCAAAATGAAAATTTTCTCGATAATGCAAATTTAAAATGTGATACGCGCTATATTTTTGCTTCAAATTACACGATATTTACTATACATTATCTTTATAAATACTTTAATAAGTGTGCGTATGCATTTTTGTTTTAAAGAAGAGTAACTTATAAAAATTGACTGTTCATATACAAAGAAGTGAAATTTTTGAAAAAAATTCATCCATTAATCGGTTTCACTTCTTTTAAAAAATAAAATATTGAGATATTTATAATTCAATGCACAAGTTGTTTCATTATGGTATAATAAATAAATAAAAAGTAAAATTATTATAAAAAAGTAAAAATTTTGGCGCAAGGAACATTTTAAAATTTTATTAAAATTTTTTAATTTTTAATTAAAAATATTTTTCTAAATAAACTAGAAAAATTTTTTATGTCGTTTATATTGCAAATATTAAACTATATTCAGGGTTAAAATTTCATATATATATAATGTAAAATAAAAAAGTTGAATCTCAACGTCCACTGTCCCCTTAATTTTGAAAAATTGTACATACAGAGAGGGATGTAATATTTAAAATCATTGGTGTTTGGTTTCTCAATCTTATCTTTATCTCTATTCTGAAGTAATGAAATTTCGCATTTTTTAATATCGATGTTTTAGAATCATTAGCCTTATAGAGAATACCCCTTAACAAAATATATTTATGATGACAGGTAATGGTAACATTCCTTACGTATGTTACTTTCAGTTGAGTTGCTTTGCAAAAGAAAATATAAAATTATAAGAAACCATGCTGGTCGTGCAGCGTCTAGTATCTAAAAATCATTGCTTTTGAATTAAGCCTTTTATACCTGGCATCAAAGATATTATATAAGTGTGTTACTAGAAGAAATAAATAATCCAACAGAGATAGATAAAAAATAATACGAATATAGACAAAAAACAAACAGAAATCAAGCACTCTGGGCATCCACGCACCAACGGTAAGATTCTGTATAAGTGCCGGAACTGAACCATAAAACAATATAGAGGTAACCGACAGGTCTTGTCATCAGGGAGCCTAACCATATCAGTTACCTCACGGGGAACTTTCTGAATAGGATGCAGGTAAACCCAAAAGACATCCCAAGGCCCCGAGTCCCCCAAGGAAGCAATAAGTCAAAAAGAAAATGAAAAGACAAACACAACTTACAGTATGGGCTCAACGCACCTTACATGCAAGCACACAAATAATCCTAAAGCAAAGTAAAAGATGCATACACACCCCAATTCCGTAAGTGACGGTTATGGCGAAACAGCAGCCAATTCTATCCTAAAAGTTACGTCATTGTAACATTACAATAGCGCCACCCCCCATTACATCTAAAAATCACTGTTTTTGATTTAAGCCCTTTATACCTGGCATCAAAGATATTATATAACTGTGTTACTAGAAGAGAAGAACATATTGCAAGCTATTGTAAATTTATTGAATTAATATGGTGTAAAATTAGTAATTAAAAATGACTCTACTGTTGAACACATAAAACGCTAAAACCGCTTAAATTTTAGGTTCTTAATGTCTGATTTTCTGTTCTGGAGTTATGAAGCTAAAAGTCTTAATAGGTTTTCTGTATTCATAGCACCAAAGATCTACTACTTAAGGATTCGTAATTAATTGCAAGATAATAAAAACAAAGCAGCTTTTAAAAACTCTGTTAGCTTTCACAAATTTAACTTACTAATTCAATCTCTAGCAAAATTTCCTGCGGTCATAGACACTTTTTCTTAACACTGTTTCATCCATTCGCAGGCACTAGGACGGTGTCTCCGATGAAATACCTGTGCTTGCTGTGGAAAGTGTAAAACTTACTTTTTCTAACTGAATACGTTGTCGTGCTTTACGAATCCAAATTCCTATTTTTTAAACATTTATTCTAACGCACCGTTCTTTCCCCTGTAGCCGTATGGGGCTTTGCGATAATTATGCCTCACTTGCGATAAGAAAAAGAAATTACTCTTTAACAACAAGAAAATTAAAGTGAAACTCACACTGAGAATATGTTAGACCCGAATCCGTCAATACTC
>OU015490.1:32850534-32858034 GCA_907164885.2 Dolomedes plantarius | reverse complement strand
TGCCTATAAAATTTAGAGCCGTAACAATAGGCTGTAACACTTATCTTACTATTGCAAATAACCGTCTATTACAATTATTCAAAAACGTTATGATAAAAATTAAAAAAGAAGGCACATATATAGTTAATAATAGTTATGAAGTGGTAAAAAGTATTAGTTACATGGAGGATATTGTGGGAATTTCTAGTTATGACTTTTCGGATTTATTTAACTCTATTAACTTAAATGACTTACATAATATCATTTTAAATCTATATGAACGATACGATTTACAAGAGTTTATTACATATAACCGATATAAATCTTTGTTACAGCTTGTTTTAAAAGAAACTTATTTATACAATGGAAGTGATATATATAAGCAGATACATGGGATCCCTATGGGAGGGGGATGCTCTTCAATTCTTGCTGATATCTATTTACATAATTACGAAACAGGAACAAGTTTATTAAATGAAGTTAAGTTTTTTAGGTATGTTGATGACATTTTGGTATGCTTTGTAAATAACACAGGATTGGACTTTAGTTTTTACCCTAGTAATTTAAATTTAGTTGAAACTTCGTGCAATAAGGAGGGTTTTTTGAACTTTTTAGATTTAAGTATTATAGTTAGCAATGGCTCAATAATTACAAAAATGTATGATAAACGAGATGAATATAGTTTTAAACCAAATCGTATTATGTCATGGACAACATGCATACACCTAAACATCAAAAGAAATGTAATCACTAATTTTTTAACAAGATGTAAACGTCTCAATACTAATAATATAGATATGGATTTTAAAATTAAACAATTTATAAATTTTGCTTTAGAGATGGGCTTCCCTAAGTCTTTTTTAATGTCTAATATAAAAAAATTTTTAAATATCAGTAAAACCGAATATAAACACCGTTTTCTTTAACCGTAACGGTATGTTAATTATTTGAGATTGGGATACAGTATAAAAGATATTTGAATGGGGAACAGCCTTACATTGTAGCAATATACAGGTATGTGAGAAACACAGTAGGTTGGTTATAATTTTACATGAATATAATAGTTGAAATTTATACAAACACTGTGTTTAAATAAGTTTTTCGAGTTTTGATGTTTAAAATGTAGTTTTGTTTATTGATTTACTTTTTAAATAATATTTGACGAAAGTCTAGGTCGCACTGAGGTTTCGGGCTTCCGGGAGTGTTGCCGCGGCACAAAACTAGTTTAACCGGAGTAGGGGGGTCACAACTCCCCCCAGCCATTCGAAACTTCAGTTTCAGGATTTGGATGTAGTTTCCCTGGATTGGCATTCCACTAGTTTTCTGTTTTACACTTATTTTAATGATAGAAATATATGAAATACTAATGTAGTGCAGCATAGCGCCTGATGGTATTTTAATTGAGTTCAGTTATTTAATTTATTATTTCTAACTTTTGTATATGTATTTATATATATATATATATACATATACATATATATATATATATATGTATATATATATATATATATATATATATATATATATATATATATATATATATATATGTATATATATGTGTGTGTATATATACATATATATATATATATATATATATATATATACGTTCTTGGGCCCGTATTCTTGGGATATATGCTATCCCAACCCGTAAGGAAAAGGTTAAAAAAACATTAGTGTCTTCCGGTCGACAGCCCAAATGGGGATAAATACTTTTCAAAAAATCTTGAGATGTGTCACAGAAAGGAAGTCCTACAAAATTTCGCCTCGTGTTATCAGAAGCTATCGTGCCACGGATCTTTCTTACGGGACAATGTATGCACCGAGAGCGAGCATTTCCCGGGATTCTCTTGATTTAATCTTGACATTGAGCAGCGAATACAAATTGCCGGGGAAAATAATCTCAGATTTCTTCAAAATGAAAGCCTCGTATCGTTTTCTCTACGCTTCGTTTAATTTCCTATATTTTGTACTGAGGACTATTTTCGTCATTGCTACCTGAAAAGAAATGTCTCTTATAATCAAATTGCGTGTAACAGCGGTTAGAAATTAAGCTGACGCATTAAAATGTGTCTGCTACTTGTGAAAAGGGTATTCATATTCCTTTTTATATGCAGGTTTTTTTTAAAGAGTACAATTTTATATTTTAAAGTTCTCAGAGGGGGAAAAAAAACAGCAACTTATCTATATACACTGGTGTATGAAATTAAGAGAATTTGCAGACTTGGTCGATTATCTCTAGAACTACTGCACCGATTTTAATGAAATTTAATATATGTACATACATTGATACAATACAAAACAAATAACCATTCAAGAATTGTAATACACACACATGGTCGTGCGTAACACTCGTTGGAGTCGGAAGGTATGAAAGAGCGGTTGCAGAATAAACAAAAAATGGGTTAATAGATGGGATTATAGGGGGTATGGTCCCCTCTTACAGATATACAGGTCTCGCAGCGTGATTTCATACTTGAAATAAGACAGTTTATCATTTCCTGTGGCAATTGGTCCCACTCGTTCAGCAACGCTGTTTTCATTCCCTGGATGGTTCTCGGAGGGGGGTTGCGAGTTGCAATTTCCCTCCCCAGAGCATCCCAGACATGCTCCATAGGGTTAAGGTCTGGAGATCTAGCTGGCCAATCCATCCGGCGAATATCCTCACTCTCTAGAAATTCATCGACCAGAAGAGCTCTATGTGGCCTCGCGTTATCGTCCATTAAAATGAACTCAGGGCCAACTGCACCCCTGAAAAGGCGAACATAGTACTCCAAGACCACATCCCTATACCTCACACCAGTCACAGTGCCTCTTTCAAAGCCATAGAGAGGTGTGCGGCCAACCAACATGATGCCTGCCCAGACCATTAAACCTCCTCCGTCATAATGGTCGATTTCGCGGACATTGGAGGGTAGGTAGCGAGTCCCTGGTTCTCTCCATATGAACGTACGGAGAGAATCGGTGTTTAGGCTGAAACGTGACTCATCAGTGAAGAGAACGGTCGCCCGTTGATCCATACTCCAATCTCTATGCTCTCTGCACCATGATAAACGGATTCTCCTGTTCGTAGAAATGAGTGGGACGCAAACAGCAGGTCTGCTTGCAAACAACCCTCTCTCATGAAGTATTTTGGAAACAGTCACCCTTGATTCACGGGTTCCTGTGGCTGCATACAAGTCACGAGAGAGCTGAGAAGCTGTAGCACTCATGTTACGCCTCGCTATAATCGACAAATGGCGATCTTCTCTGGCCGTCGTGGCTCTTGGACGGCCTTGCCCAGGCTTTCTCTCGATGGATCCGGTATCCTGGAACTGTTTCCATAAGTTACACACGACGCTGGGCATTAAATTGAACTCTCTACAAATTTGGACTTGAGACTGGCCTGCTTCTAGCCTCCCCACAATTCGTCACCTCATTCCATCATCTAAACGTTGGTGGTTACTCATTTTTACTGTTACAATTTGGAATTAACCGATTGCTTCAAAATTAACCCATCTATTAACCAATTTTTTGTTTATTCTGCAACCACTGTTTTATACCTTCCGACTCCAACGAGTGTTACGCACGATCATGCGTGTGTATTACAATTATTGAATGGTTATTTGTTTTGCATTCTATCATTGTATGTACGTATCAAATTTCCTTAATATCGGTACAATAGATCTAGAGATAATCGACCAAGTCTGCAAATTCTCTTAATTTCTCACACCAGTGTATATAAAACAGTGCCGTAACTGACTCACTGACTGGCATACAACGCACAGACCAAACTGCTGGACCTAAAGGGCTGAAATTTTGCATGGCGATTCTTATTATGGTGTAGGGGTGCACTAAGAAAGATTTTTGAAAACTTCTTCTGTTTTAAATTAATCCTCTTTTTTAAACTTTCTTTTTTAAATTAAATTTTTAAGCTGTTATAGTGACTTTTTTTAAGTTTGCATTTAAAATAATAATTCGAGGATTATAAAATTTATATCACGAGAAAGATAATAAAAAATCCTTTAAAATGAAATCTTTTTAAAATCTTTATCTCCATTTACTGATTTTTGGTGAATTTTTAAAGATTAATTTTTAGAAATTAATTTAATAAATGCTAATCACGTGATTTCTTTTTCTGGTACTTTAAATAAAGTTATCTTCACCGGGGCCCGATTTTGAAAATTCTTGACTATAGGCACAACTTGGGACGGGGGCCCCATAACACTGATATGGGCATAAAATTTCGAAAATTGACACACACAAAAAGAATAATTATGAATTATTGTGAAAGTACCATTTTGCTAAGAATTGGCTATTTGAAGTGTAGACGCCTAGAACATTATCAAATAACAAAAAGAAACAATACAACATATTAACTTCATCATTAAAACACCAATACGATGCAACCGAAAAAACTTAATAATCTTTTATATACACTATAACATTCATATGATGAACCTAACAATCAAATTTGAAAGGATGTATAAAAAAAATTGCTATTAAAAAAGGTAAAATTAAAAAAATTTTAATTGGGAATTTTTTCTTTTAAAATGAAAATTTTGGGGGTTCCCTACGCCCTAAAAATTTCTGCTTACAGGGCCTAATGGAAAATCAGGGCCTCATCTTCACGTGATAATAGCGAAATAGACAAAAAAAATATTTTTTTCTTTCTAATGGGGCAGACGATTGGACATTATCCAAAAAAATATTAAAATACGGTAAAAAATATGCTCCTCAAACTGTACTATATTCTTTAGTATGTGCTATTAGACTTAATTTATTAGATTTAATTTGAATATATTCATCTACATTATTTTGTCTTTAAAAATATCCCTTACGATTTATATATATATATATATATATATATATATATATATATATATATATATATATATATATATATATATTTACGTCAATTGAATACATTGATCGTTGTATTTATTATAAATATATATATTTATTATTTTTTTTGGCATTAATTGCATACATTGACCATTGTATTTAATTTGAATGCACTCCGTAGCGAAGTGTGGGATTTCAGCTAATACATATATATATATATATATATATATATATATATATATACAAGATGGGTTAACGAATCAACTGTATTTAGGCAGAAGAAAATAACGTAAAAAGTAATATATTCCAAAGTTATCTATTGAAATTCGAATGGTATATAAATTACTTCATTTTCACTCAATTCTAAAAATTTCTTTTACTGTCACTTTTTATAAAAATAGCTGTATTAATTTATAAGGAAACTTTTTCACTTTGTATGAAAAAGAAATTAAGTTTACCTCAAAGGGCATTGGAGATAAATGGTCGAAAGCACTAGGAATTCATTTAACAATTACGGTGCTGGAAGTACAACAGGTATATATATATATATATATATATATATATATATACCGTGTGTCATAAATTCGTGCAAAGTTCGAAAATTCGTAATGTTCTGATTGTGCCAATAGGATCGGAGGTACATTGGATTTTTTTTCCATGTAAAAGAAAAAAATGTATCGAAAAGAAACCGAAAGAGGGCGCTCACGTGTCCTACTGAGACAAATTATTCTAATCAGGCTATCAATAAAACACCTGGCGGGAAATGGATCTGTCATTCGGAGCCGGCAGCATGCTTTCTTTACCAGATCGAGTGTTGGTGGTTAAATTTTCTCCAAGAATGGTGAATCCACAACTGTTGCATTGTGAAAGTTTCGCACTGAGAAAGGACTGAAGGAGTAGAAAAGCCATATTTCATTGAATGGGATACTGATTGTAGTACGACGTTTTGAGGATACGGACAGTTTGGAGAATCGTCCACGAAGTGGTAGACCATCCTTGAGCGAAGACACGTCCATGTTGTACAAAGTTTCATGGAAGATTTGGCAGTCGAGAAATGAACGGGGATTAGCAGTGCTCGTGAAGCTGGGAGAAGAGCGGGGATTCCGGAACCGTCGATTCGACATAATAGGACCTGTTCACATAGGAGTCCGTTGCGTTGCGTTAAGGAAAAGATGACGTTGAGACTAAAATAAACCAATCATATGCCTCCAAACGATTAGCAATGAAATTTTTAACGCCTCTGATTGGTTTATTTTCGTCTCAACGTCATCTTTTCCTTAACGCAACGCAACGGACTCCTATGGGAACAGGCCCTTATGCACGGAATGTTGAATCTGTATCCGTACAAAATCCAGGCACTTCACCAGTTATTACCGGCAGATACAGATGCAAGACAAATCTTTGCTACATGGACTCTGGCACAAACGGAAAATGACCCACAATGGTTTCTGAATGTCATGTGGACGGATAAAACCCACTTTTCACTGCATGGTGACGTTAATACGCAAAACAGTCGTATCTGGGCAACTTCAAACCCTCGTGATTATCTGAACCGGCCACTACATTCTCCTCGTGTGACTGTTTGGTATGGTTTTACCGCGTCTTTTATTCTGGGCCCTTTCTTTTTTGAAGAACCTTGTCCCGTATCCGACAGGAAAACCTATACAGTCAATGCAGCACGGTATCTTACGCTTTTGCGGGACCACATTAAGCCCTCAATGCAGGAAAGACATGCATGTCACCTTCATGCAGGATGGTGCCCCGCCCCACATTTCACGTGATGTCAAGTCGTTCCTGTAGGAATCTTTCACTGAATACCGAATAAGTCTAAAACCGAATGATAAGTCGTGGTTGTAAGGTTTAGTAGCCCTGACGATCACCAGACTTGACCACGGGAGATTTTTCGTTGTGGGGATAGTCAAAGTCTCCTGTGTACCGTGGCTCCCAACCACTTTGTGGGAACTGAAAAATGCTATTATACACACGGTCACTGCCATCGATCGTGACATGCTACACTCCGCTGTAAAGGGAAAAGTGACGCGCCTCATTTGCCTATTACCTTGTGCTGGTGGTAATGTTGAATATCTGTTACTTTAAAATAAACGCACGGTCTCATGTTGTCTAATGTCGTGGTCTGTTTGATTTTTTGATTGTGTTTGCCTTTCAAAAAGGTCTCAGTACGATGTGTAAGCGCCCTCTTTCGGTTTCTTTGGGATTTTTTTTTTTTTTTTTGCATGGAAAAAAAATTCAATGTCCCGTTTATCCTATTGGTGCAAACAGAAAATTTTTTTCGGACCATTTCTTCTTTTATTGCAAATTTTTTAACTTTGTACTAATTTATGACGCCCCCGGTATATATATATATATATATATATATATATATATATATATATATATATATATATATATATATATATATATATAAATATATGTGTATAAATATGTATATATATATATATATATATATATATATATATATATATATATATATATATATATATATATATATATATATATATATACAGTCGAACCTCCATATATCGAACTTCCCTATATCGAAATTTTCTATATATCGAACTCTTAGCGAATCTCCATGTTCATTACATAGAAAAATTGTTTCTATATATCGAAAAAATCTCTATATACCGAAATTTTTTTCAAGACAAATTGGAAGATTTCATTCCATTTTAGAATAAAATC
>OU015490.1:32768034-32845534 GCA_907164885.2 Dolomedes plantarius | reverse complement strand
TGCTCCCGTAGAATCGGCGGGGGTTTCTTCGTTAAGCGGGAATGTCATCTAATACCACCTGATTCACCTTGGAATTGGATTATATAAGTCATGAGTAGTGGTTAAGAATATATTATAGCATTGTTCGGGGGAAAATCATGAAAGTTCCTGTAGAGATGCTATGGTGAATATCGATACCTAGCTCGATCCACTTATACAGATCACAGTGGTTGGATGATATATAATCGGGTGGGATTGTACAGGGGAAGATAAGATATTGGACTTATTTTTCATGCTTTTCAAACCAACACTTGATAGATTTAGCTGTATGTATAGGGGATTATGATCCTGGAGAACGCCATCTCCTGAAAGAAACAAAGTTTGCAGCATAGGGTGAACCAGTGAGCTAAAAATTCGACATAGCTCTTCCCATTCAATCTCCCTTTTAGGTTTACAATAGGGCTTGAAGAATACCATGAGATGCCATCCCAAACCCTGATAGACCTACCTCTATGTTTGACAGCTGGCATGAGACATCCAGAATCTTACGCTTGTTTAGGTGTTCTCCAGATATACGCACATCCTGTAGCGAAGAACAATGTGAACAATGATTCGTCTGACCAAATGTTGTTTTTCGACATATTACTCGACTAGGATTTGCACTCGTTGCACCATTGTGGACGATATTTTGTATTGGTATCTATTACAAGTGACTTGAGAATAGCGACTATTCAGTAAATGCTTTGTTTGTGAAGTTCCCTTCAACCTCATATGTTTGATACCGGAATATGCAGGTGCAGATTAAGCTCTTCGGGCATTTTGGTTGCAGTTGTTTTCTTTCTTCATGTTGCAATCCGCTTCAATACCTCGCCCGTCTCTTTCACTTAGCACTCCCTTTCGTCCACTATTCTGTTTGGAAAAGGATGTTTTTCCGTGCACTCTGTGTGCTATGATGACTTTCGATACCATAGCTCCAAAAACACCTATTAGACTGGGGGTTGCAGTAACAGATACTCCAATTTAAACGCGCTCCAACAATTTGCCCTTTTCGCAAGGTCTGCAAGATTTGACATTTTACGCTTTTCCCCTTAAAAGAACGAAGTCCTTAGATTCATTACTGCTACCTGACAGTAGAATAATACATACACTATCTATACTAATATATAAAGAGAGAGAGCGGATTTTGCATGTGTAGGGTAATCTCTGGAACCACTGCACTTATTTGAAAAATTCTTTCACTATTTGAAAGGTACATAATTCCAGATGGACATAGGCTATATATTATGTATAGCTGATCAGTAGAAAGAAAGTTAGAGGCCAAAATTTTGAGCTAATGCTTCATCCTTCTTTGCTATTTTTCCTTTGTCAACCATAGTCAAGTAACCATAGTAACACATCAAACGATATTTTTATTTATTATCAGTAAAACATTTAACATGTGGATATTCTTTGTAAACCATAGTCAAGTAACCATAGCAACACATCAAACTACATTTATTATCAGTAAAACATTTAATATTTTAAAGATTCAAGTAGAGGAGGTATTGATAAATACAAAACGGATTTTTGAAATTGGCAACGTTTAAAGGTTTATTGGAGAAAATTACATTTGAAACTACGTTTTTTATTGAATATTTAAGATAAAAAAAAGGTTTACAATTTAATGGCTATCAACTGGAAATTTATTGGTACAATATTACAGAACTTTATTTAACTTATAAACTTTATGTTTTGAATTTATGTACAATTTTATGCACAAATTGAGTAAATCGATTTTGAATTATTGAACTTTATTCAAAAATCAGTGTGTTTCATTGAAACTGTGAAATTAATTGATTACATCGAATAGGCCTATGTTTATTCCTTTATAAGTGAAAAAGTATTGCTTCAATTGAGCTAAAATTTTGTATAGATATAGTTGATAGTTCATATTAATACATACGCATGTTATTTAAATCGGGCCCCGGAGTTTTTTAAATTAATGTTTTAATGATTTTGCCCCTAAAAGATGCTTATTTCGACAGCTTCCGAGGCTGTCCTCGCTTACAGCGAGACTATGGGGCCGAATCGTACCAAAATCGACACTCGGGTTGGCCCCGGACCCGATTCAGTGCCTGACGTAGCCGGATTTTTTAATTTTTAATTCTTAAAAAAATATTAAATTTTGTGTGCCATTTTTGGGGCTTTTTTTTCGTTTTTTTGTGTGTGGACTCTGTAGCGGATAGGCTTTGGGGCCGAATCGTATCAAAATCGACATGCGGGTGGCCCCCGGACACAATTCAGTGCCTGACGTCACAGTTTCCTATAATAATTTATTTTGTCATCACCATCAACAAATCCCAAGGTCAAACATACAAATATATTGGACTTGACTTACGGGAAGATTGCTTTACTCATGGACAATTATATGTTGGTCAGGAATCCTCTCTAGGTCAGGAAATGCGGAGAGTCGATTTATTTTAAAACCTCAGAAAAGCGAAAAATGTGGTATACCATGAAGTTTTAAAATAAATTATACCTACCTAATATATACTTAAGATAGATAATTGTTCAACACGGACAAAGTCGGGACGGGCCGCTAGTATTATATAAAAAATACCGGTGGCCAGACTTGTATATAAGGAATACGAAGCACATTCATAAACACCAGTAATATTGATAGGTGTTATCATTATTTTCATAACCACCTATATATAAATATATATATATATATATATATATATATATATATATATATGTATATATATGTATATATTTAAATATATATATATATGTATATTTATATATATATATTTATATATATATATATATATATATATATATATATATATATATATATATATATATATATATATATATATATATATATATATATATATATATATATATATATACACAGTGCGTCAAATAAGTTTTAAGACTGGGTCTGTAAAAAGAAATAGAAACAAGAAATTAATACCTGTTTTGGTTTTTTATTCAAAATAAGACCCTGTGGCTTCAATGCACTTTTGACAGCGATTTATTAATGAATCAAACGCCTGTTGTAATGTTTTCTTTGCAGGATATGTTTTATGTTATAGCGATTTAGCAGTCTATGCTTGTATTTTAATTTTGTTTATTTCTATGGTTTACTTTTTAACGCCTGTTGTAAATCATTTTGTGGAATGGCTTCCAAGGCACATGTCGATGCTTCTTGTATGGTCGAAATATCCTCAAAATAACACCCTTTTAACTTCATTTTAAGTTTTGGGAATAAATAGTAGTCACAGGGTGCTAAATCAGGTGAATACGGTGGATAGTTCAACACGCAGACATTATTTTTTGCCAAAAGTCGACGAACAATAAGGGAGGTGTGACTGGGTGCATTGTCGTGTAACAAACACCAACTGCTTTCATTCCTTGTGTAGTCTGGACGAATGCGACGAATTCTGGCCATCAAACGCTTTAAACAGCTAAGTAGTATTGACCTGTAATTGTTTGTCCAGTTGGAACAAATTCTTTGTGGATAATACCTTTACTATCGAAGAATGTAATGAACATTGTTTTGATTTTGGATGGAACTTTTCTTGCTTTTTTGGCCTCCGTTGAATTTGGTGACTTCCTTTCCGCACTTTGTCGCTTTGTTTCAGGATCATATTGGAAACACCAGGTTTCATCACCTGTAACAATTGACTTCAAGAAGTTTGGATAGTTTTCAGCGGCTGAAACGATGTCTCTGCCATGTGCACTTCTCATTGATTTTTTTCAGGGGTTAAAGTGCGTGGAACAAATTTAGCACAAACTTTTGTTTTGCCCAAATCTTCATGCAGGATGGTTCGAATTGTTTCATTGTTGATGTTTAAAGAGTCTGCCATCATTATCAGTCATGCACAGCGATCGTTTGTTACGAAATTTCGCACTTTCTTAATAACTTCAGGTGTCCTACATGAAATTGGTCTTCCACTACGCTGATCATCTTCTACCGTATCTCTTCCGTACAAAAAATGTTTGGGCCACACAAAAACCTTTGATCTACTTAAATAACAGTCACCGTAATCTTGTTTCATGAGTTGGTATGTTTACGAAGCACTTTTACCAAGTTTTGCGTTAAATTTAATTACAGCTCTTTGCTCCATCTTAAAAAATCAACATAAAAAAATCACTTCTGCAATAAAAGCTCGCCTTCTCTCAACTACTTAACGAAATGCGCTCAACTTGTTGACAGTGTACCAGCAGACGATGGACGTTATGACACATGAACATTTACACTCACAGCACCATTACAACCTGCGCTCTGAGACGAGTCTTAAAACTTATTTGACGCACTGTGTATATATATATATATATATATATATATATATATATATATATACAGTCGGACTTCTATTTAACGAACCTCTACTTTGCGAATTTCTCTATTTTGCGAACTTCTCCTTGGAACCAAGAACATTTTGTGAATTTCTTCGTAAAATAACCTCCAAATAGCGAAGTGCATTCTCTATTTAACGAACTTTTTCTTGTGATCCTATATTTGTTTTTCTCCATATTTCTCAAAATATTTCTGAACATTTCAAACGTATTCTTTCTTTTAACACATTTAAAACATTAACTTTCTTATAACACATTCCGACGCGGGTTGCAGTTTGAAGAAAATACGCATGAAGGGGTTTTTGGTGCATTGCGAAGATGAGAGACGTATTACGAGAGAAAATACTTTTTCAAACAGAAAACTCAAGACAAAATTAACAAACTTTATCAGTAATTAAATTTAAGGACACATGGAGTAATATATGCTTAAAATTACTTGTTATAATAAATGCGATAATGTCATTAAAATTCATTAATTTTAATACATTTCTTTTAAATTGAAAATACAGTGTATACCCGGAAAATGTTTTGTTTTATTCTTGTTTTCCTTGCAGATTTCTGTTTGACGGGTAAGATATATAAAACAAATAATCATTAATTTACAAAATAAAGGTGGGAACAATTACTTTTATTAATAATATTTAGTCGTTATGAATTTAAAATCTGTTTTGTGTAGTTTAAAGTATTTTAAAAGGTGAATCTCTATTGAACGAATTTTCCATATGACGAACTTTTTTTTCGGGATTTAACGACTTCGTTAAATAGAGGTCGGATTGTATATATATATATACTACCATTATATGTATAATAGTGCTAAAAATTGAAGGATATCTAAGAACCCTACTTGTGAATAGGATGACAGGAAAATTTATTGTCTGATTCATGACTGATTCCCTCTTTTGTAATGTTTTTCGGTTTATATGCAATGACACTAGCTGAAAACCCGCGCTTCGCTACGGAGTACATTCAAATTAAATACAACGGTCAACGTATGCAATTTATGCCAAAAAATAAATATATATATTTATAATAAATGCGATTATCGATGTATACAATTGATGTAAAATATATATCTATCTATATATATATATTTATAAAAAAATCGTAAGGGATATGCATTTTTTTTGATAATATCCAATCGTCTGCTGCATTAGAAAGAGAAAAAAATATTTTTTTGTCTATTTAGTTGTTACGCACGTGACGATAAATTTATTGAAAGTACCAGAAAAAGAAATCACGTGATCAGCATTTAATAAATTAAATTCTAAAAATTAATCTTTAAAAATTCACCAAAAATCATGAAATGGAGGTAAAAATTGTAAAAAGATTTCATTTTAAAGGAATTTTTATGATCTTTCTCGTGATATAAATTTTATAACCCTCAATGTATTATTTTAAATGCAAACTTAAAAAAGTCACTAAAACAGCTTAAAAATTTAATTTAAAAAAATCTAAGAAGAATTTTTGAAAAATCTTTCTTAGTGCACCCCTACACTATTAGACTAATCGCCATGCAAAATTTCAGCCCTTTAAGTCAGCGGTTTGGTCTGTGCGTTGTATGTCAGTCAGTCAGTCAGTCAGTGAATGAATGAGTCAGTTACGGAACTGTTTTATATATATAGATAGATGTATGCATAGTTTTTTAAGCGCGTCAGTTAATTCCAAATACAACTCATTTTATAAAACACGGCCCCTAAAACCGCGCCATTTTGCTCTGGCATAACATTCTAAGCTTTCAAAAATGTTCATATTCCGTGGTAATCCCATTTCGCACTCGAATGTGCAATGCAATCTCACTCTTCGCAATGCTGCGGCCTCATTAAGGAGGATATTCAAACTTCTGCTTTCAGAACTTTTGTTAAAGGCTTTACAGCTGGTTCATCCCTCGTTTGAGAACGCGGGGCTTATAATTAGGAGAGATTAGAGTTTTTAATAAATGTCTCAAGTGGAAAAATTTCGGGAGAAAGTTTTCAACATCCAGGGCGGAGATGAAATATTTATTCTCCCTCATTATGAACACACAGCGATGCCGTGCCTCGAAGTGAGGTTTCAGAAGGGATAGTTATGTGGAGTTGGGGAAGAGCGTAAGTCACACTTGAAATGGAGATTTTGGATCGCGATTTTTAATTTTAAACTACGATGATGCTTCTGAATATCAGAGTCGTTCGACCGAACGGTAAGTAAATGTAAGTGATAGAGTGAAAACTGCTGTCAAACAGAGTTCATTGTATGAGCCCAACTGTTATAAATGTTTAAAATTTAAGAAATTTAAAAGTTTAAACGTGAAAAAGTTTTAAAATTTTAAAGTTGAAATGTGTTGAAATTTCAGAATATTAAAGGTAAAAAAAGTTCCAAATGCATTCAATTGGAAAATGATAGTCCCCTTACTATATCTATAATGAATTATTTATTAAGAGAAAATTAAAAACGACAAAAGCACATTGTAAAATACTTTATGGCACAGCTAAGAAACATTGCTCAGCTATAGCCAAATAAGTAAAAATGATTAATCTATATATATAAAACAGTTCCGTAACTGACTCACTGACATACAACGCACAAAACAAACCGCTGGACCTAAAGGCCTGAAATTTTGCATGGTGATTCTTCTTATAGTGTAGGGGTGCACTAAGAAAAATTTTTGAAAAATTCTTCTTAGATTTTTGAAATTAAATTTTTAAGCTGTTTTAGTAACTTTTTTAAAGTTTGCATTTAAGATAATAGTTTTAGGGCTGTACAATTTATATCACGAGAAAGATCATACAAATTCCTTTAAAATGAAATCTTTTGAATTTTTCGAACCTTTACTTCGATTTTCTGATTTTTGGTGAATTTTTAAAGATTCATTTTTAGAATTTAATTTATTAAATGCTGATCACGTGATTTCTTTTTCTGGTACTTTAAATAAATTTATCGTCACGTGCATAACAACTAAATGGACAAAAAAAAAATTTCTTTCTAATGCAGCAGACGATTGGAAATTATCCAAAAAAATAAATATCCCTTACGATTTTTTATAAATATATATATATATATATATATATATTACATCAATTGTATACATTGACCGTTGTATTTAATTTGAATGTACTCCGTAGCGTAGCTCGGGTTTTCATCTAGTAAATGTATAAAAGTAAATGCGGGGATTCACTTTCGCTAAAACATAAGTTGAGTGCGTGAATTACGCACGTCGTCTATGGAGATCTTGGATCGTGATTTCTAATATTAAACTGCGTTAATACATTTTAAATATCAGCGTCGTTTGACCAATATATGAATGAATACAGAATGTCGTTCGCACTTTATGGAAACGATTTTGCAATTTATTTTTGCCGTTTGCATTTTGAGATTAAAATTTGGCAACTTTATAATAATCATCTGCTACTGTTTTGTTTTCATTTGAATGTAAAATAAAAGAATTTCTATTCAAAATGGCTCCTAAAATTGATATACAGTAGCTCCCAAAACTGTTCGTACACTTACGATTTTCAATGAAATAGGGGTCTATCCATTAATTAATATGAATATTTCACAATGGGTACTCAATAATAAGATCTATAATCTATTCTTAACAAAACTACATGAAATATTTTGAAAATATAGTAAAACTTTATTTTTAAGAAACCAGCAATCAAAAAGTAGCAAAAACTTTATCTCACAAAAGTCATCGTACACTGAAATATTTTCGGATAAATTCATAATTAAAATTATCGTCTGGCCCTTTATTTTTATTTTTGAACTGTGGTGGCATTTAAAATATCGTTTGACTTTAATTTTTGCTTGCCTACACCGTAATATTCTATTTATTATTGAAAAATAGGTCGTAGTTGTAAAGAAACAACAAACAGCGTTCGAAAATTGATCATTTTTTCTCATAGTATTGGTAAATCAGTTCGGAATATTGCTAAATTGCTTAATTTATCACATTATACTGTGCAGTATGTGATAAAATGCTTTAAAGAAGAAAATCGTATCGAAAACAAGGTAAGAAAAGGTCGTCCGGCAAAGTTAACAAAACATAATCAGAGATTTATAATTAGAAAATTTGTGAAAAATCCCCATTTGAGTGCTATAAAAGTTTCTGCAGAATATAATGAAACATTTTCTACTTCAATTTCACCTAAATCTGTTCGACTAGTTCTCAAAGCAGCCGGATTACATGGGCATTCTGTCCGTAGAAAATTTTTTGTGAGTGAGAAAAACAGAAAGCTTAGGCTTTCCTTCGCACTATCAACGATAAATAAGCCCCAAACGTATTGGAATAATGTCTTATTTGCCGATGAAAGCAAGTTTAACATTTTTGGTTTCGATGGGCGTATAATTGTATGGAGAAGAATAAATGAGGAACTGAATCCAAAGAACCTAGTTGGAACAGTTAAGCATGGCGGTGAAGGTGTCCTTGTGTGGGGTGCATGTCAGCATCAGGACTAGGTAATTTTGTATTTATTGATGGCATAATGAATCATGCTGTTTATATAAATATTTTAAGAGACAATTTAAAATTATCAGTCCAAAATTTTGGTATTGGAAACAACTTTGATTTTTATCAAGATAATGATCCTAAGCACACGGATCTCAACGTTCGCCTCTGGTGTCTCTAGAATTGTCCACAAGTTTTGAAAACACCACCTCAATCGTCAGATTTAAACCTAATAGAACATATTTGGAGAGAACTGGAGTTTAGAGTACGAAAACACGACATTCACAGGAAAAGCGAACTAAAAACAATTATGATGGAAGAATGGATGAACATTGATGCAGAAATTACAAAAGAACTAGTGCAATCTATTCCCAGACGTTTAAAAGCTGCTGTGGATGCTAAAGGATATCCTACTAAATATCAATTTAATGAAAAATTAGAATATATACTAATATGTAGAGATTTTTTACAAGTGTCCGATGACTTTTGTGAGATAAAGTTTTTGTTACTTTTTGATTATTGGTTTCTTAAAAATAAAGTTTCACTATGATTTTAATATACTTCATGTAGTTTTGTTAAGAATAGATTATAGATCTTATTAATAAATACCCATTCTGAAATATTCATTTTAATTAATGGATAGACCCCTATTTCACTGAAATCGTAAGTGTACGAACACTTTTGGGAGCCACTATAGATTGCTCGAATGTTACGTAACTGCGCTTTCCGAGGACAAATATTCGTATCAAAAAATTATAAAGCGGTGTAAAAATCGCGGTTATGACATTTCATAAAAAGGTTTTTATAATATATTAAATTTGAAAGTAAAAAACGTCTAACTGAAAGCAAAAATGAAAACATGACCACGAAACCTCATCCTAAGACTGTTCGAATGCAGGTAAATATCAAGAAAATATACTCTCTCATCCTAAAAGAAAGTCCGCCGAATCAAAGATCCATTGATTCGAAACTCGTAAAGTTTTCTGGCACTCTAAGTAAAATCATTCATAAAGATTTGAAGTTAAAATAGATGTTTATCTGCTTTTGCCAAAGTATACTGCCGAAAGAAAAACAAATTGTAGAAAATTTTATGAAAAACACCTAACTGCTGAGAAATGGAACTGTGTGGTAACACTCGATGAGGCATGGGTGTATTTAAGTGACTGTAATAAAAAAGGTCAACTTTCTATTGCTCAACTGACGGGAATGCCCTTTCGAAATGACTCCGTCAGTGTACAGAAAAGTTCCCAAGATTCATGATAGTTGCAGGTATATATTGCAACGGTAAATTAAAACCCCCAAAAAGTCTCAAGTAAATCCAAAATGAATTCCCTCTACTATCAGCAGAATATTTTAAAAATAACTTTTGAAGAAGAAATTCCAGCCTTATACGGAAAGGACATTGATAAAGTTGGGCTTCATATGGACAAAGCCTCTAGTCACCCGTCTAAATCAACTGCCGCTTATTTAGCAAAGAAAGAATCAGAAACAGGAATAGAATGTATTCCATTTAATAAAATACCTGTAAAATTATCTGACGCTTCTCCAATGAACTTTAGCGCTTTAGGTTTATTGAAACGAGACTTAGGAAAACGGTATCCAAGAACACTGAACGGACTCTGGAAAACGGTCCAAGAAGAATGGGGTAAAATTGACTTGATAGTAATAAGTAAAAGATTTTTCATGGAAAATTCGAGCTAGAGCTGTTGTCAAGAATCATCGCTATCAAATAGAAGCAAATTACTGCAAAAAATATGGCATTTATACATAAAAATTAGCTATCAAAATCGTTTCAATAAAGTGCGAACGACCTTCTTCATAAGTGATAAAGTAACAAATACCGTGAAACCGAGTGAATTTGATGTACCCAACAGTTAAGGAAAGTTAATAAAAGTTAAAGTTAGAAGTTAAAATTAAAAACGTATTTTAAACATTCACTCGGAAAATGCTAATTCTCTTTCTATAGCAATAATTGATTATGAATTACAGGAAAGTAAAAAACAATAGCGAATAATAAACTTATGAAAAAGTTAAAAGTTAAGTTAAAAGTTTATAAAAGTTAAATGTTGAAAAACGTATTGAACACATTCATTATGAAAAGGATAGTCCTCTCTCTATTGCCCTAATTAATTAATAATGACAGAAAAAATACAACAAAAGTGCTGTATAAAAAAGTGACTACTAAAAAAGTTAAAAATTAAGGAAATAAGTTGAAAGTTAATTAATTAATATATATATATAAAACAAAGTGTTTCTATATATGTATGTATGTATATATCGTCTACAAATCTACATTTCTTGACGAATCTGGTTGAAACTTCGTATACTTATGCTTTGAAGCCCTAGGATAATTCTAAGATAAGTTTGGAAGCTTTTAAATAATCATAAATAAATGCAGTTTTTTAATAATATTTCATCTCCAGGCGTTGAAATCAGTTATTCATCAGAACTGCGCATGCGCACATATTGGATGTTAATTCTAGATGTTGCAAGGTAAGTGAACGCATTTATTGATTTTTAATTTCATTTCTTGTTAATTTTCTAACTAGAAAATCTAGTTAATTCTAGGAAATTCTAGTTAATTTTCTAACATTACTCCTTTTGTTTTCTTTTTTTCAATGGAAAGCAAAATAAAATTGCCGTAGCAGTTGCCATTCTTCATTATACATAAATGTCAATTTCAGTGCTACGCACGTTAGCGTAATATAACAAGAGATAAATGTAAAATATACCCTTGCGGCGATCACTTTTTCTGTATTCTGTGATTTTTTTTATTAATTTAGTTACTTTTTTGCATAGTCTTTCTTTTTATGCTTCTGTCTCAAACTCTTTGGAATATTTTTATTAGCATTCTCAAGTAGGAATTAAGCAAAATCTTAACATTTATGCTCCAAATAGTTGGACACACAACATTGTTTACCAGAGGTGTTTTAAAACAACTGTTAGTTATATTTGTGTGTAGCTTCGATTACTGCTATTCCATTTGCGTGATTTTAAGTATCCCTTTTTACTGATTTCACTTTTGTTTATTTTGTATTTGCGGTGTAGTAACATTTTATTATTTTATTTATAGCGCTTTTATTGCCACATCGTAGAACATCAAACAACCTTTATTGTGAATTTTTAAATGATTATGCCGAAGGAAGGGAGGTATTACTTTTCTATTGGCTGGTGACTTCTGACAGACTCTGCCTGTTATTCCACGTGGAACAAGAACTGATATAATACATGCATGCCTGAAATCTGCAGTTATATGGAATGAAACTGAAACACTTGATCTTCAAACTAATATGAGGGTTCATACGACAGGTGATGCAGATTCACATTAGTTTTATGATATCTTACTTCAACTAGGAAATGGAAACTTGATGTATCATGGCGATGTTGAACTTATAGCAGAGAAAGATACTGGAAAATTAGTTGAAAATCATGAAGATTTGTTACAAGAAGTGTTTCCCAACCTCTCTCAGTATTTCAAAGATTATAGTTGGTTACGTGAAAGAGCTATCGTTGCACCAAAAAAAGACAACGTTATGCTCATTAATAAGTAGCTTTTAGATAATTTGCCTGGCACATCTCAGATTTATAAGTCCGTTGATACAGTAAGTGCTACAGATGATAGAGTACTTTACAACATTTCATATGCGGGAGGGGAAAGTCTCGCAGAAAGATTATTTCGCCCATACGCAGAGGGGTGGAGGGAAGGGAACTTCTCGCCGAGGGGGGGGGGGAAGAAAAAAATTTTTCGTCTGCCTGCGACTGTTTTCAGGACCTGGGATACGTAACCACAAACTTTAAATACCTTTATTCGTTGTATTTTAATGTTTCCATTCTCTGACAATTATTACTGAAGGGAGCGGTTCCCTAAACCAACTGGCTAGACGGGCGAAGCCCGGCTAGTATATATATATATATATACAATCTACCAATAATTATTTGGACACTTATGCAAATGACGATATCGGCGGTCCTGATATACGTCAGACCCTCTGCCGTTAAATATCGTGCAGGAAAAACATTGGCATTAATCGCATGTAAGATGCTACGAATTGCAGAGTTATCTGATTTCGAGAAAGGTGTAATCGTCGGGTATCACAGAAATGGCCGATCCTTAAGAAGCAAATCTAACGAACTCAATTACCCAAACCGCACAGTGGCTTATGTGATTCAGAAGTGGAAGGTGAGCAGTGATTGTAGGAATGTGACCCGAGTCGGCAGACCTACGAAACTGGGAGATAGAGACCGACGAGAGCTGGCCAGAGAAATTCGGAAGAACCACACCCAACTGATGCCTACATACTCTAGGTGTTTCAACAGGCATCCGGGAGTGTTATTCGGTGAATACCATCCGTAAGGAAGCACATCTGCTAGGTTTACACGGTCACGTTGCCACCCATAAGCCTTTGTTTACGAAGTCTAACCGCGTTGCTCGGTTAATGGGGTGAAAAGCACGTCGAAAATGGACCGTAGATCAGTGGAAACGGGTTCTCTGGAGCGACGAATCAAGGTTCACCCTCTATTGTTCGGATGGCAGGGTCTGTATCTGACGCCTAACTGGAGAACGCCTCCTGCCAGAATGTATTGTACCCACAGTAAAGTTCGGCATAGGTGGAATTATGGTCTGGGGGGTATTTCTACTGGTATGGACTGGGACTCAAGGTAACAATTTATGGTAAGCTCAACGCCGACGCCTACTGCATTATTTTGGATGACAGTGTGCATCCTATGTTGTGGCAGTTTAAGGAGTTGGACCCATGTTACTTCCAGGACGTCAATGCCAGCTGTCATGTTGCGAGGTCCACCATGTATTGGTATGGTGACAATGGGGTTAACCGAATGGAGTGGCCTTCCCAGAGCCCCGACCTGAACCCTATCGACAACCTCTAGGACGAGTTGGATCACCGAATTAAGGGACGCAACAAACGTCCAAAATCGGTGAAGGAACTTAGGTGTCTTCAGCTAGCTGAATGGAAGAAAATACCGCTAGCCGTTATACAAGGACTTGTGGAAAGTATACCCCTAAGGGTTGGGGCTGTAATTGCCTCACTTGGAGGCTCTACCAACTATTGAATATGAATAAATTTTGTTCTTCTTTCCTATCGCAGATGTCCAAATACTTATTGGTACATAGTGTATATTATATATATATATATATATATATATATATATATATGTAACTAATAATTTTTGTGACAAACAAAACTAAATTAAATGATGTAGGTACAATGTCATTTATACATACTGTGCTATTTTTTCATAAAATTATTTTCCTTACTCTTCGTGCAATTTCACTGAGACTAAATTTTTAGTTTAATTTTTATCAGAGCCATTGGAAACAAATTTTTCAGGAAAATGTAGAAAAAGTAAGACGCAAAACTTCAAAATTTCTTTTAGAAATATAACATTAGGGATATTTTTGATACAATGGGAGTTTTATAAAAATCTTTTTTTCTCCGTTTGGGGATATAATCTTTTGCAAAGAAATTTAGTACATAAAGAAAATAAAGAGTAAAAAGTTATACTTCTAATTAAGAAAATAATGCCCTTAAAACACATTTAATTTTTTCCCTTCGTTTTTAAACTATCAGATGGAACTAGTTACGAAACTTATACATGCTCCCAATTACTCCGAAAGAAATCTTACAAAGTGAGTTCATTGCATTATCTTCTCTCCGATTAAGAATTCCGCGTTTCAATTATATATCCACTGATGTACAATAACAAACCGAGAGACTCGTGCAACCCTTAACAGGATAACGCATTCCCTCGATATCGGGTTTTAATTCACAGTAAAAGACAAAAGCACGTAACACTTCAAAGGTGGTTTAGAGGGAAGTAATTAGTAATTTAGTAATGGTAATAATAGCAAATACCAGGATCATAAAGGATATATATATATATATATATATATATATATATATATATATATATATATATATATATATATATACAGAGGCTGTTCACACATTTTTTAGACGATGTATATTGTATTCACAAAACTAAATTACATAAAATTCTTGTGTTTTAAATGTTCTATTTGACATCCCTTATTGTGAACTATCTTTCGACACCGCAATTTCCAGGATAATAATGCCTTTTGAAGTGTCAGAAGATGTATTCTATCCCAATCCTCCTGAACAGCTTTCCAGAGTCCTGTAAGGGTTTTGGGACGACGTTTAGACAATGCAGATTTTAAAAGTCCGAAAGCACAAAAATCCATAGGTGATACATCGGGAGATTTAGTAGGGATATCAGCGAAGGGTATGGCCTTGATACCAGTTTTTTGTTCCATTTCTTTTTCGAAATTTACAGTGGATTTTAATGTGTGACTGCTAGCTTTGTCCTGATGGAGTCTCACAGATTGATGGCACTGTGGGTAAAGCGATGGTATTTCATTCAGAAAAATTGGCGATAAAATATGTTCCTGATAGTATTTGGAGTTACTCTTGAAGAAAATTTTTAATAATGGAAGAAAATTTTTAAATCTTTAAGAAAATTTTTAAATAAAGATGTTAATTACCATTATTTGGGGAAGAATATCCAAAATGAAATTATATTTCTTTTCAACGATATAATTAAGGAAAGTATAGTCAAGAAATTAAAAGAAGCCAAGTATTATTCTATAATTGTTGATTGTACACCAGATCTTTCACACATTGAACAAATGTCTTTAATTGTCCGCTTTGTTAAAATACTTCCCTCCGCAAATGAAAATGGAGATTTTTTGGAAATCTCAGAACATTTTTTAGGATTTATTGAGATTAACAACAGTACTGGCAAAGGAATGACGGAGAAAATATATGAAATTTTGAATAAAAATGAGATATCTTTAAATGATTTAAGAGGACAAGGATACGACAACGGCGCAAATATGCGTGGAAAGCATAATGGAGATCAAAGCCGTATACTGACCACATATCCGGGAGCATTTTTTGTACCATGCTCAGCTCACTCTCTAAATCTTGTAGTAAATGATGCAGCAAATTGTTGTACTGAAGCTGTGTCCTTTTTTGATAATGTACAGCGCCTTTACACGTTTTTTTCTGAATCTACACAAAGGTGGGATATCCTCAAGAAACATGTAAAATTATTGACCTTAAAAGGTCTTAGTGATACCAGATGGGCTAGTCGTTTAGAAGCTTTAAAACCAGTAAGATATCAGCTTGAAGAAGTAATGGAAGCATTGGAAAGTTTTTTGAACACACAAGAACCAATTACCACTGCAACTATTGCAAAAAATAAGTCTGATGCAAAGGGTCTGTTGAAAATTATTGGAAATTTTAAATTTATATGTTCATTAATAATATGGTATGATATTTTAAACAACATAAATATTACAAGTAAAACTCTTCAGAACATAAATTTAGATTTAGTAAATGCAAATTTCCATATAAACAGTTCAATTTGTTTTCTTGAAAAATATAGAAGTGAGGAGAAATTTGAAACTATTTTGTTGGAAGCAAAACAAATTGCAACTAATTTAGATATCGACCCAAATTTTGAAAAAAAATCGAATTCGCAAAAATAGAAACCTTTTTGAATATGAAGGCAATGACGTAATAGGATCTATTGAAAAAGACAATTTTAGGATTCATTTTTTTATAATATTCTAGACACTGCTATAAATGCGTTAAAAGATCGATTTGAATTATCTTCCAAACATACTGACAATTTTAATATTTTGTATATGATTAAAAAATCTAAAGAATGGGATGACACAGTTCTTATGAAAAATTGTATGGATTTGGAAATTCTGTTAACCAATAATGAAGAGAAAGACATGAGTGGATTAGATTTATTTCAAGAAATAAGATATATACAAAATTTGTATCAATACGAAGAATTGCCAGAAAAAATTTTGGAATTTATATGCAAAAATAAATTAACTTCCTCACTTCCTAATTTGTTTATTGCATTACGTATTTTATTAACATTACCGGTTTCAGTAGCTAGTGCTGAACGAAGTTTTTCAAAGTTAAAGCTAATAAAAACTTATTTAAGAACATCGATGACACAACAAAGATTGGATGGATTATCAACGATGTCAATTGAGCGCAAACTTTTAAATGAAATTGATTTAAGTGATGTAATTGATAAATTTGCTATTGTAAAAGCACGAAAAGATCATACTTAGTTGTATTTTATATTTTAATAAATCATAGTTTTGTTGCAAATTTTTTTCCCTTTTATTAAAAAAATATTTCATTTGAAAGGGCGCTCTTAAGAAATTTTGCTAAGGGCGCCAACCAACCTCGAGCCGGCCCTGCATATATATATATATGTATATATATATATATATACACATATATATATATATATATATATATATATATATATATATATATATATATATATATATATATATTTACAGATACAGTATGCCCACTAAAGTCCCTTGCCACCCTCTTAACTTCGGAACGGCTGTTGCTAAATTCATAAAAGTGATGTCTAGTTATAGTAAAGTAGCCATGCGCTACTGAATGAAACCGACTACCGCGCCACCTGGTGGAAAACCGCGTTGTTAGCATTCCTATCTCGGAAACGGAACGATATAGGGAAAAAATGTGATTTACAAAATTGTAGATAATCACCGATTTAGTACGAAAAGATACCTTGTTGACATTAAATCGAAGAGTAGAATGGTTAAAACGCGCATTTGTTTTTTCGTGATTTCCTACACTGTGACGTGGCAAAACGATCTGAGAAAGAAAAATCAACTAGTTTATAACAATATACCTCTATTTTAGATGTTCAAACTTCTCACCGTCAGCTAGAATGCACATTTGGATCCTCGTGTGAATGTCACGTTGCACACGTTGGATCATAGAGCGTGACACGTAGAATAACTCAAAAATTTACAAATACGGTACATTTTATATGCATTTTTAAAATTTGCTTGTTACATGTTTGAACATCAATATTTTATGGGCCAGCCGTTTGTTTTTATAACGGCTCTATCTCTTTTTGGCATGGAATACATCAATTTCAGAAGTTCTTTCGTGACACCATGGTTGAAGGAAAATATTAAAGCTTCAATTAACACCCGTTTGTTTGAAGGTTTTTTCTTTGAAATATCATAACCAATTTCATGCCATAGGTTCTCTATCGGATTAAGATCAGGAGACTGTCCTGGATAGTTCATCCTATATCCAATATTGTCTTCGAACCATTTCTCTAGACTACCTTTGCACGGTGACATGGAGCATTATCGTCCTGAAAAATCTATGTCTAGTCCCCAAAAAGATCTCCCGCTGTTGGTAGCAATTTATTTTGTAGTATTTAAATGTAATCCTTGGTTCTCACTGTTCCGCTCCCGATGTAAAGTCTTCCAACACCACGAGAAGAAATGCAGCCCCATAACATCACTTTCGTCGGGTGCTTTACTGTGGGCTTCAGACACTGAGGGCAGAATTCCTCATGAGTGCGTCGTCTTACATTGGCACTACTTTAGTTAGATCATTCGTTTATCAGAAATACAAAACATTTTTTTTTTAATTACGTCGAGGAATTAGTCGGAAAGACCATTTCCCTGCGTGCGGCCCAATACAAACTAGCCTTAGAATAATAGTTGTCAAGAAGTAAAACGTTAGAACTAATGTTGGCTAAAGAAGCACAAACTTTCAAATGTCTAAAATCCATAGTCTCTCCATTTGAACACAAGGGACAGTCAGGGGTATCCCTCACACCGATTCGGTGGAGGTGTCCTTGTAAATAGTCATGTCCATTAAGAGTTCTAAAATTTGCTGCAAAGGTTTGTCTGGGGAGATTCATTGGAACTGGATTCCCTAAAAGAATTCCCCATCTCTTTCCCTTAGCGTCTTTTTTTCGAGTTTCACATACATAGTTCTTTGTTGCTCTTGTAATTGCGGAAAAAGCATGGCTGCAAGTTAAATTGATAGTACGCTGTGGCAGGCTGCAGCCATGTTTAGCTATAGAGTCTGCCCTTTCATTACCTGGAATATCACAGTGACTGGGTATCCACTGAAATGTAATTGTCCAACCAGCACTGCTAAGCAGGTTTATTTTTTGTTTTGTCTCCTCTACCCTTATTGAATCCGTATTAATAAGAGAGCAGAGGGAATGGATTGCAGACTGTGAATCCACAAGGAGAACTGCATGTCTGTAAGAAGTGGCCAAATCCAGTAAAGAAGACAATGCTTGACCAACTGCCTCAATTTCTGCCTCATAGTTTGTAGCACCCAAGCCAACTGCACAAGAACCCTCGAAAACGTTCTTGCAATAACAGCTAGCCCCAGCTGAAGCATCCTCCTGGGAAGAACAGTCTGTATAAATGTGGAGCCAGGTGTCCATAGGATACCTTGTGGCTATGGCCTTGAGGGCATAAGCACGAAGAACAGCAGGGATGGCATCACTCTTTTTTTCCTGGGAATCGATTTGTAGGCTTGAAGTTGGAAAACCAAGGGTAGGAGGAAAATTTCCTTCTAGGCAGAAATGTTCACGAGAGACATTAATCACATTGTATTTGTTCATCAACTCTTCAGACTTTGAAAAGAAAAACTGGTGTGTTTTTAGCCTCGTTTGAGCCGGAACATGATTTTTCCAGTGCTCTATGGGTAATCTTTTACATTTTTCGTATTGTTTTAGCGGCTGTTTTTCTCTTCTAACTGCCAGGGGTTCCAAATTTGTCTGGATTTCAAGAGCAGTAATAGATGTAGAGCATGCGGCAGCAGTTATAAGCCTGAGAGCTTTGTTCTGAACCTTGTCAACTTTACAAGTACAGCTGGTAGATGAAGTGACCAGAAGTTCTCCGTAATCAAATGATGAAAGCCAGAAATACAAAACTGGCTTTCATCATTAAATATTACCTATTCCCATACTTTAATAGTCCATAATGAATGATCCCTTGCCCACACCAATCTCCTCTTCCGTTGAAAGTCGGTCAGTAATGGTTTTGGGCGAGCTTTGCAGCCTAGTAATCCAATTTCCAGCAGTTTTACTCTAACAGTTCTTGGGCACACATTCATATTCGATATCGAAGTCTGAAGTTTCAAAATTTTTGGTGAACTAAGCTTTCTGTTTGAAAGGGAAATCCTGTGCAATACCCTGTCTTCACGTAAAGTTGTTCTTCTCGGTCGTCCAGATCGCTCCCTGTCCGCAATAGAATTTGTTTCAGAATATCTTTTCAACGTTCTCACGACAGTAGAAAGACCACATGGTACTTTAGCAGCAATTTGGTGTATATAATATCCTTCTTCCTTCAGAAGTATTATTTTGTACCTTTTATTATCAGGCAGAAATGAAAATTTACCCATAATTCTAATATTTCCCGAACACGCACTTCAAATTGAAACACACAACTGCTTTCAATACTCTAAAACATGCTACACATTCTGCTTTCAACCATTCATCACTACTGCTATCTGATTGGTTGGAATAACGGAGCATTTCATTGTTTGAAAAAACAGTCACTGATTATTACAGTGACCCTGTGTTTGTATTATTACGGATATTTCAAAATATCGATGAAACTATTTACTTTTCATAAATTCTACAAACAGATTTGAAATCAGCATGAAAAAACACATTCGACAATAACACTAATTAAGATAGTACGATAATTTCATAGCGTAAACGTAAGCCAAACACAAAAATTAGGCAAAAAAATGAGTGTGTTCAGGACTTTTTGCCACCACTTTTTGCAATATATATATATATATATATATATATATATATATATATATATATATATATATATATATATATATATATATATATATATATATATATATATATATATATATATATATATATATATATATATATATATATATATATATATATATATATATATATATATACGGAGGGAGAGTGATGTGTATACATATATACACATGTTGGATGGATGTTTTTATAAAGTATTATTTTTCTCTGTTTGAGTACCTAATCTTATGCAAAGAAGCCGTAAAATTTAGAGATGAAAAAAATCTAAAAAAATTTTCCGTAATGTAACGTAAAAAGAAATTATTCTTACTAAGTAAACAATTCCCTTCAAAACACATTTTTTTCCTTTAATTGTTTAACTATCAGACGGAGCTAGTTACGGAAATTATACAAGTTCCCAATTAATTCGAAAGAAATTTTACAGAATGAATTCATTCCATTATCTTCTCTCTGATTAAGAATGTCGCCTTTCAATTATGTTTCCTTCCACTAATGTATAATAAACAAACCGAAAGACTCATGCATTCCTTAATAGGATAACGCATTCCCTCGATATCGGGTTTTCATTTAAAGTAAATGGCAGAAGTACGTAACGCTTCAAAGGTCGTTTAGAGGAATGAAATTAAAATTTAGTGGTGGAAATGCTTGATACAAATGCAGGGAATGCATATATAGATATACCTTTACCAGTGGATTTTCCTCAATAATCTAGATTTCGCGAAAGCGGTTGCATTGATTGAATTTACTTTATGGTATAAAATGCCAATTAGTATCTTAAGATTTGCTATATAGTGTTCAGAATAGGGAGTGAAAGGTCTGATCTGCTGTAGGAGAAATGCGCAAAGTGTCATTTTGATTTGTATTGAATTACTGTGAGTGAGTCTGTATATTAACGCAGTTGCTTATCTTAGTACTTGCAAAAACCTTTCGAAATTTGACATTCTATATATATATATATATATATATATATATATATATATATATATATATATATATATATTATATACATATATGCTTGTGTGTGTGTGTCATACACACACACGCATTGTTGTATTTCACTTTGTTGTCATAACTAATTAATTATAGATATAAAAAGAGAAAGAGTTATCATTTTATGAGGGGAGGGTTTTATATTTAAAAAAAAAATTAGCGAATTCTTTAACTTTTAACATGTAAGTCTTAAATTTTTTAACTTTCACTTTAATTTTCAAATTTTTTTACAATGCACTTTTGTTTTTTTAATTTTATTTTCATGTAATTAATAATTAATTATAGCTATAAAAAAAGAACTGATCTTCTGACTGAATGTAAGTAATCCCTTTTTTTCACTGTAATTTCTTTTACCTTTTAACTTGAAATTTTCAAAGTTAACTGAAAATTTTTAACTCTCCTTTAACTGAAATTCTTCAAATGAACTTTTTATGTGGAATAAAATATTTTATAATGCACATTTGTTATTTTTTAATCTTTCTGTAAATAACAATAGTTAATTATAGCCATAGAAATTTAAGTATCATTTTCCGAGTGAATGTACTTATTATAACTTAAATTTTTACATTTTAAACTTTTAACTTCACTTTTAACATCAACATTTTTTTACTTTTGTTTTTTTTAACTTTTAATTTTTTAACCTTTAAATTTTTCAATTTTTCAACTTTGAGCTTTACCTTTGTAACTTTCTTTAACTGTTGGGTTCCTAAAATTAACTCCGTTTGACTGTACTGTTTACTCTGTCACTTATATACATTCATTTTTTGGTCGGATGACTATGATATTATATATATAATATCCGTTGTCTCTGTATAACACTTCCGGGCTGTACTCATCTTTCAATTGAAGCCCTCAGTAAACAAACGGCCGGTTAGGCTTAATTTCAATTTCAGATGTGGATCAGAATTTTTTCTTACCTAAAAACTAATATCTTCTCCATCAAATCACGTTTGTTCAGCCTAATTTTCTATAAAACATTCAGAACTAAAAAAATTATATGCTTTTAGCTGTATATTTAACATTTTTTAAAAATATGTTTACTTTTGCGATGAATTCTGAAAGTAAACAAACTTGAATGTGAATGAATCAAGTAGCTCAAGTATTCATAGCTGTAAAAAACTGGATGGCAGTCTACTACTCCAATCGCATGAAAAACTAAATAAATAAAAAATAATGAAAGGGTTTGCTTTTACAAGATGTGGATTAAATGCAATATATTGTTAGATAATTCGGGATATATTTTAACTTTCATATACTTTTTCCATTATGACGTCATTATTAGTATTATGACGTCAAAATGACGGGTTGGAGGGCAGTCTACTTCTCCAATCGCATAAAAAACTAAATAAATAAAAAATAATGAAAGGGTTTGCTTTTACAAGGTGTGGATTAAATGCAATATTGTTAGATAATTCGGGATATTTTTTAACTTTCATATACTTTTTCCATTATGACGTCATTGTTAGTATTATGACGTCAAAATGACGGGTTACCTTCTAGTTTAAGAAGAATCATCGCAGTTTAAAATTAAAATTCGCGATCCAAAATTTCAATTTCAAATATGACGTACGTTCTTCGTCCACTCCACTTAACTATCCCTCCTCAAATCTCACTTCCAAACACGGCATCGCAAAGTCTTCATACTGAGGGGGAATAAACATACATTTCATCTCAGGCCTGTAAAAATTTCTCCCGGAAGTTCCCACTTGCGGCATTTATTAAAAACTCTAATCTTTCCTAATTATGACCCCCGTGATCTCAAACGAGGGATGAACAAGTTGTGAAAGCCTTTAACAAAAGATTAAAAGCAGAAGTTCGCGCAAGTTGGATATCCCCCTTAATGGGGACGTAGCAGTGCGAGATTGTATTGCACATTCGAGTGCAAAATAGGATTACTCCGGAGTGAAAAATTTTTGAAAGCTGAGATTTTTATGTCGGGGCAAAAGGCCGTGGTTATAAGGGCCGCGGTATGACAGATGGGCTGTATTTCAGATTTATTGACTAATTTAAATTATCCGAAACTATGCATGCATCTATGCCATTGCATGTAAGCTACAAAGCTAGTTTTTTTTAGTCATCCTTCAATTTTGAGCCCTAGTATATATATATATATATATATATATATATATATATATATATATATATATATATATATATATATATATATATATAAATGATGATAAGTCATCTGTCACAGCTAATTATTTTATTACTTTCAATTTCTAAAGGACATCAGCTCAAATTCCAATTCAAAATGGCGGTTAGCCATTTTGTTCTATTCTCTCAGCTCGCAACACATCTTTTTTAGCAAGATGTCTTCCCAGGATCTATAATAACTTCTGAAATTCTCGTAGCATCAGTAACGCTGGAAGGAAATTCCAGTGTTAAGCAACTCCTACAGTGGCCTGATTGGTGCTGCCGTCTACTTACCTTCCCATAAACTATTTTCGTGAAATATTAATTATTTATTCTCAATTAATTTAATTTCAGGACGTGACACACACACACACACACACACACACACACACGCACGCACGCACGCATGCACACACACACACACACACACACACACACACACATACATATATATATATATATATATATATATATATATATATAGGCGCAAATCCCGTAGTTATATCGTATGAGGAGGCATGCCTATGTTCGCGTTTTTACAAATGTATTGCATTTCAGATTTATTCAATCGTTTAAATTATCCTATGCCATACCACATAAAATGAAAAGTTAAATATATAATTTATATATATATATATATATATATATATTTATATATATTATACATATTCTGTAGCTTCATGACAAGGCTCAGTCGAAAGAAGTTTCCGTCTAGAGTTCGTGACCCCCGGCTCAGGAACATTCCACGTGTTTTTTCCGTCCGAGTCATTTTTCGTCCTGGTGAATATTCGTCGAAGAGATCACCTCCCTTCACGAAAGCGATTCTTCTGTGATATATGTTCACGTTGATGAAGTGTTGTCCTTCGTGGTTTGAATGTGAATGAAACCCTTTTTTTTCGTGATGAATAGCTGTGATGATCGTCAAAATAGGTTTCCACAAGTACAAAGACAACCAGCCTCCGTTATCTATAGATTCCCTCATTGTAATCTAATACATATTTAATTTTCATCTTCTGCAAATTTCTATCAGTAAAACAGACTCTCAACGCCAAAATTTGAAGATATCCCTCTAAACTGCTAGACAATGATTGGCATTTTATATCACAAACTAAACGCGATAAATACAATATCTTTCGTGAAATCCAGTTCGGTGAGGAACTTCCGCTAGGAGAGGAATATATATATATATATATGTGTGTGTGTTACATAGGGATTTATTCCGGAAATTAATACATACAGATCAGGAACCCACACATTTCAAAGGATCAGGAAACAAAACATAACAAAACAGCAATATAGACTAAAAACCAACAATAAAAACTAGAAACTTGTACACAATCAAAAAGTTCAGTCTATATATATATATATATATATATATATATATATATATATATATATATATATATATATATATATATATATATATATATATGTATATATATATATATATATATATATATATATATATATATATATGTATATATATATATATATATATATATATATATATATATATATATGTATATATATATATATATATATATATATATATATATGTATATATATATATATATATATATATATATATATATATATATATATATATATATATATATATATATATATATATATATATATATATATATATACAGTGGAATCTCGATCTATCGTTTTTCAAGGGACCGATTGAAATGAAAGATAAATGCGGGAAAACGATAGATGCGGAAACATAACAAAGCAATATGATCGTTCGGACTGGATAAAATGAACGACACATACGGAAAAACGATGGATCCGAAAACGATCGATCGAGATTCCACTGTATATATATATCCCTTTTTGATCCTCGCTTTTGCTAGTATTACCACTACTGAATTTTAATTACCTTCCTCTAAACTACCTTTGAAGCGTTACGCACTTTTGCAACATAATAGTTTAAATTAAAACCTGATATGGAGGGAATGGGTTATCCTATTAAGGGATGCACGAGTCTCTCGGTTGGTTTATTGTACATAAGTGGAAGGAGACATAATTGAAAGGCGACATTCTTAATCATTGTGAAGATAATTGAATGAATTCTTTCTGTAAAATTTCTTTCGAAGAGATTGGGAGCTTCTATAATTTACATAACTAGTTCCGTCTGATAGTTAAAACTAATGAAAAAAAATTAATGTGTTTCGAAGAGAATTGTTTTCTTAGTCAGAATAAATTATTTTAATTTACATTGCGAAAAGTTCCTATAGTTTATTTTTTACTCAATTTCTTGGAATCTTTGCGTAAGATAAGACACTGAAAGAGAGAAAAATAATTGGTTATAAAAGCATCTATTGTACATATATATATATATATATATATATATATATATATATATATATATATATATATATATATATATATATATATATATATATATAACATTTAAACATACGCTATAACATTTAAAGCTAAAGTAAAGCAAAATTAAAACCTAAATTAACCTAATTTCTAAGTTCTAAAAACCCTTGGGCGAAATTATTTAAATGGTGTCCCTATTTCTTTTAAAACAAAACATCCGTGGCGTGGGTATCTAAATTATCTACTTCTGAGGAATATCATGTCACTTCTAAATTTTAACCAATTGAACCCCACTATCAAGAACACATGACGAGGTGGTCTCAGGAAGTCTATTGTAGGCTCTGCGCCATGTAAATGTAGCATTCACCGATTTTCTGTTGCCGAGTAAACATGTAGTCTTCAGATTAAATAAAAGAGTTTTTGAGAATTGCGGTGTGATGTGTGTGTCCAAGGTTGAGAAGATTGAGAGGCCAGTTCTTTCTAACTACCTTTGAGATGCTTAAAAGCGTCACCGGCCAACGACGTTGTATGCGGGAACGGATAATTAAACTGCTGTGATGCACTGCCGGGCGGACATATCATCCATTATATATATATATATATATATATATATATATATATATATATATATATATGTATATATATATATATATATATATATATATATATATATATATATATATATATATATATATATACAAGTGGTTATCAAAATAATGGAAACTCCTATCAATATCAGTGGTGTTTATGAATATGCTTCGTATTCCTTGAAAAACCTTCCACCGATATTTTTTATATAATATAGTGTATGTATTATTCTACTGTCAGGTAGCAGTAATGAAGCTAAGGGCATCGTGCTTTGGGGGGGGGGGGGAAACAGCGTAAAATGTTAAACCTTGCAGATCTTGTGAAAAGGGCAAATTGTTGAAGCGAGTTTAAACTGGAGTATCTGTTATTGCAACCCCCAGGCTAATGGGTATTTTTCGAGCTATTGTATCGAAAGTCATGATAGCATACGGAGTGCACGGAAAAACATGCTTTTCCAAACATAATAGTGGACGAAAGGGAGAGCTGAGTGAAAGAGACGGATGACGCATTGAAGCGTATTGTGACTTGAAGAAAAAAAAACAACACCAACCGAACTTTAAAACGTTCTATTTTTTTATAATTCCCTTTTTAATCGTGTTCTTATTTTAACTTTTATATAATTAATAATTAATTATAGCTATTGATAGATAATTATAATTTTCCATGTGACTTTTTTTTCAACTTCACTAGGGGCTTCGCAACTAGGCTCGCTACGCTCGCTCCTCTTTTATGGCTAATAGCGAGATACATAGGGGTGAATCTCGGGCAATGTAACATCTTCCATTCATTTACTGTTGTCACCCTTAATGCGAAGGGCTTTTCATCACTGTTGAGTTATCAGCTTTAAAATTCAATTAAAAATCGAAAATTTAAGATATAGACTTGAAAGGAGGTTTATATGAATAAAAAAGCTTTCAGCTTCCAGTTGATGTAAATATTTTCTTTGTAAGATAAAAACTCGTGGAGCATAGATATTACATCCACATAGGGGACGATATTTCTTGAAAAACCGTGTTTCAATTTTTGATGAAAATATTAGTCTGTTTTAAAATATTTTTAAACAGTGAGGGGTAGTTTGAAAGAGAAATGTCTGTAGTCTTAGATTGTAAAAAGATCAAAATTCTGCGATCATATCTTGGCGAGTTATCGTAATCTGAAGATGAAAAAGACACTATTTTCCCACTATACATAAAATTAAAAAACAACTTAAAGTCCGACGAAGATGAGACATGTCTTACTTTGGTCCCCTCATTTTTCTGCATCCATTGGTATCTCTCTCGACCCCATACCCCCAGTGGTTTCGGAGGAGATAGCATGACAAGCTTTTGACAGCGGCAGCGGAAGTTACTTTTTTTTAGAATAGAGAGAAACTTAAATTTTCAATATTGACTTTTAAACTATTAACTTTAACTTTCATCAAATGAACTCCATTAGACGGTAATTTTCTTGCTATCACTTATATTTATTCATTTTTTTTGGACAAACATGGTTATTCATTTATTTGGTCTCTATATTTAAGCTCTTGAAAATAAAAAATCGCAATCCAAAATCTCCATTTCGAGTGTGACTTACATTCTGTACCAACTAAACTTAATTATCCCTCCCTCCTAAAACCCTCCTTCTATATACGGCACCGCCATGTCTTCGTAGTAAGGGGGAGGGGTATAAATATTTCATCTCCACCAAGTTGAAACTTTCTCTCCCGATAGTTTCCACTTGCGGCATTTATTAAAAACTGTAACCTCTCTTAATTATAAACCTTGCGTTCTCACACGAGGGATGGACGAGTTGTAATAAAAGCCTCTAACAAAAGTTTTGAAAGCAGAAGGTCGGATATCACTCATAATGAGAGCCTAGCAGTGCGAAGAATAAGATTGTATTACACATTCGAGGGTAAAATGGGAGGCTCCCGGAGTGGAGCATTTTTGAAAGCTGAAATTTTTATGTCGGAGCAAAATGCAGCGGTTACAGGGGCGTTTTGATAAATGGGATATATTTTGGATTTCATGACTCGCTTGAATATACCCAATCTATGAATACATCCATGCCATTACGCATAATAGTTTTAAGTAACTGTAAGGATGGAATACGTAATGGATAATTTCACTGCGTGAATACAGGAAAGAATTTTCCTGTATTCAAACCCACATGTAAAGTTAGTATGTATGTATGTGTGGGACCCGAGGTTGCCTAGTGGTAGTTCATCGGCTTTCCGCATTGAAGGTGCTCGGATCTAATCCCGACAACGACTATTAAATACCGTTGCGTCTAGGCCAGATATGGACACACTAAATCCGTAAACCGAAAGCTCACGGTAAGAGGTTAGAGAGGGTGGGAGCGGGTACCACCCCCCCAGGATGACTCTCCTGCTCGGTCAAAATTGAGGTGGCAATCGGCTAAATCTGACAACGATCCTTGTGCTGTCACTATAAACCAGAGTTGCACCCTTCGGCCTAAATAGACCTATATGGACCTGGTCTGGAATGCTTCCGAAAAGGGGGCATTAGGAATAACAACTACAACAACATGCATGTATGTATGTGTATATTACATATCTATCTATCTATCTATCTATCTATATACACTGCTTGACAATTGCTAAGGAACAGTCACATTTTTCGGAATATTTCATAATAGATTCACATTGATTGAGGAAATGAAACTTAGTATATATTTAGTAGAGATACTGTGCATTATAAATTATGCAAAATAGTGCAGATTTCGCTACATGGAAAAAGAAGAAAACGAAAAGCAAAAAAGATGGTCTTTGGAGCACTTCCAAACAGCCACGAAAAATAGGTCTTCCTGCCAGAATGAAACAGTTATGAGTACCTTAGTAAGGTGTGTGACCTCCTCGGACACTAGTGCACATTTTGCATCTGTTTTTCATGCTGTATACTAAAGTATTCAGGAGTCCTTGGGGGATATTGCCCCACTCCTCTCTCAAGGCGATTTTCAGTTCTTGAATGGTTCGGGGAGGGCGAGTTCTTTGAGAAACACGTCTGCCAAGAGCATCCCACGCATGCTCTATAGAATTTAGGTCAGGAGAGTAAGCAGGCCATATAATAAGTTCAATATTTTCACTTTCTAGTGTGTCCGATACTTCAGCGGCCCTGTGTGGGCACGCATTGTCGTCCATAAACAGATAATCTGGACATACCGCACCCCTAAAAAGACAAACATGATCCAGAATAATCTCTCTGCAATACCACTGCGATGTAACGGTACCTCGCTCAAAGTTGTGAAGCGGTATTTTGCCATTGTGCATAATGCCTGCCCACACCATCATGCCTTGGCCATACCGATGACGTTCCTAAACATTATGTGGTGCATAACGTGTTCCCCTCTCTCTCCACACTAACTGGTGGCCAGAATCACTTGTCACAGTTAAACGGGATTCGTCAGAGAACATCACTCTGGACCACTCTTGCTGACCCCAACCAATATGTTCCTTACACCAACGTAATATTTCTCGACGATGGCGTGGTTGAAGTGGGAGGCATTGAACAGGCTTCCGTGCATACAAACCAACCTGATTTGAACGCCTAGAAATGGTTCTGGCTGATACATTTGTACTTGTAGCCGTTGCAAGGTCTGCAGCTATCTGACTAGGAGTGAGATGTCTGTTCCTTTTTGCCATTAGGGATACATATCGATCCTCTTGAGGTTTGGTGTTCCTTCCACGACCACACGCATGCTTTCGCATAGCATTTTCACCTTTAGCGGCCTCTTTTAATCCCGATATGACACTTTTTGCCACTCCCATTACTCTGGCCACAGTAGTGACACTTTGTCCTACTTGGAGCCGCCCAACTGCTCATCCACAATCGTACGCACTCAAATGATGTCTTGCAGACATTTTGCACTTAATTATTGCCACACCACACTCATTTTCCCCAAAATAACTTCCAACAACCAACGGCGCTATTTTCGTCAAACACCTAACTGCATGAACTTTCGAATGAATAAAGAGTTTTCGTGCACTGCCTTTTATACAGATTACAGGTCCTGCCCTATTACGCCCTCTGCATTTCATTTTACTCTGATTGGTGTGCTGTCGGGAATACTACTTTGAAAAAACCAGTTGTTCCTTAGCAATTGTGAAGCCGGTCCTGTGTATATATATATATATATATATATATATACAGTGAAACTATTCTAAGACGGGTAGTCATGGTTCTGAAAAATAGTGGTCGTCTTCAGGGGTAACCATCGGAAGGAATTTACATCCATTACACTGGCTCCGTTAAGCCTTGAATCGGTTCTGAACAAAATAGAGCTATTTAGAGGGGTGTCCGTCGAATAGTTATAGCCAGTTATGGAATTTTAACGATATGTGCATACACACACACACACACACACACACACATATATATATATATATATATATATATATATATATAACGAATACACTTACAAAGTCTTCTGAACACAATCACCTTCAAAATAATGTCCTTTCGCAACTATACACTTCTGCCAGCGTTAATAGAGTTTCTGGAAACAGTCCTGGAAACCTGTGCGTGAGAGCTGTCGTAAAGCGGTTGTCGCTGTTGCCATCACTTCTTCGGCATTTGCAAACCGCTTGCCCTTGATGCGATCTTTTAGTTTCGGGAACAGGTAGAAATCGTAAGGAGCGAGGTCTGAGGAATACGGTTTATGTGGCAGAACTGTGGTGCCGTGTTTAGCAAGTGCTTGTTGTTCCATCAGGGATCGGTGCGCCGGGACATTGTCATGCAACAACATCCACATGTTGGATTTCCAAACGTGTGGACGTTTACCACGGATTGCCACCCGGAGACGAGGAAGAACCTGTACATATCATTTGTTGACGATGTTACCTTGTGTTTGGCGCAGCTTGTACATTGCGCCAATAAACTTCAACCAGCCAAACAACTACTGCTCCTACCCGTTGGATGTTCGCCTCCGCTTGTGGGGTCAATGGCCACCCACTTCGCGGATCATCTACAACAGCGTCTCTCCCATTTTTAAACAAGCTGTACCATTTGAAAACTTTCGATCTGCACATAGCAGTGGTTTTTCCTAATTTGTAGCAGAATTTAATGTTGGAACGTTGCTCCAAAAAGGACATTTTGCTACATCGACATCATAGGCTGACAGTCTGCAGCCAAATGGTGATCTGCGCGCCTTAGCAGCTGTGCAAAGAGTCATGTGACGTCTCACGCGTACGCAGATTACCAGACTTGCAAACCACATCTTTATTTCGGTTCCCACACACACCGGGCATGAGGGGGGAGGGTAGTCCCCGAACTTATTGACTATACTGGTATATATATATATATATATATATATATATATATATATATATATATATATATGTGTGTGTGTGTGTGTGTGTGTGTGACATTATAAGTTGAATCTCATCTATTTCTATAATTCGGGTCCCCACATCTGTTAAGAGAGGACCCTTTTCTCAGAAATAGCCCACCCTAAAGCAAGTGAACATCTGCAAATTCCAGTGGGGAAACAACACAATAAATTCTTTTCAGTTGATAGGAATATTAGCCCTGCCGTCCAGAAGGAGTAACAAAACCCCGTCTCTAGTTATCTAAAATCCGCAGTTCACAATATCTCAGAGATAATGGCTGCAGGTGCCAGAGATAAAGGATCAAAAGAGTCAAACAATACCATAAAGATAAAACGCACCCAATGTGCTTTTTAGTATAGCAACCGCACCACCCGCAAAAAATATCTGTGTTGATGTAAACAGTCGCTGACTTTTGGAACAGACCCTGACTAAGAGAGCAGGCAGTCTGTTGTTGGCTGTGTATGTGAAAGGACATGTATGTTTCGCGTCATGGTAGAAAGACGCTCTGATATCCGCTATCAACTCTTGTGAAATAAAGAACTGCTCCTCTTCAGTTGTGTATATTGTGTGTTATTATCGAAAATGATGTGGTGAAATGCCACATATATATGTGTATGTATATATATATATATATATATATATATATATATATATATGTATGTATGTATATATATATAAACCTGTAACTAGACATCCCTGTGCCCTGGACAAAACTTTGCATTTGATCTCCTTAATTAATTAGGTTTGTGGGGAAATAATGAAACAAATATAGCATTTTGGGCCCCCCCCTTCCAAGTGGGCCTTAAACGGGTGCCCCTGATTCACCTGCCTAGTTAGGGTACTGTAAATATATATATATTTATATATTATTTAATTTGAGATATCTAATTTCTTCATTTTTTATTTTACATTTCAAGTTTTAAGTTTTATTCTTCAAGCTAGATTGTATTGAAAGCTAGTATTGAAAATAGTATTGAAAATAATATTGAAAGCTAGAGTACTATTTTAGGGAGAAATATTTCATTCCTTTTTTTTAACTCGTGTTTTCTTGAAGATTTTTTTTTTTAAATTTCCTCATAATTCCCCTACTCAAAAACGGAGATATTAAAAAATAAAATACTTTTAAACGCAACTGAATTAACTCTGCAGCAGCTCTGCTACGAACTTTCGAGACACCCTGGTCACAAAATGAACTCGCGAGCTCACGCTGTTTTAGCCCACTCTAATTAAATTTTATCAAAAGTACATTAATTGTCAAAACCGGCGGCGTATAATTTGGCACGTATTTGCATATCGCATTTCGGGCCGAGGATCCCCCGTATCACAGTTTCGTAACGTTCATTTGAATATTCAAATGAGGGCCCGGAAATTAATTTTGAGCCTTCGTGTAAATGTTTTTGACATCACAATGATGGCCGCTCGCTGCGGGGTTTGAAGAGCGCCCGTTCGTCTGCCAGCGCGGACCGGAGTGCTATAATTAGAAGGAATTTTACATCGTGTTGGGAACTGTCTATACTGAATGGGATGCTGTTATCACTCAGACATATTATATATATATATATATATATATATATATATATATATATATATATATATATATATATATATATATATATATATATATATATATATATATATATGTAAAGGATTTAGTGGGAAAAGAATGATTATTCTAAATTTAAAGGGGGCTTAGGCATTAAATTATATTCGAGGCGTAATTCGCCTCTAATTGTTCGTATTCAAAGACGCGAATTGGGAAAGGGAAATTCCCTTTTTATTATATAATCTTCGCGCGCCTCTGAGTTCTGCGGTCGAGGACGAACGTTTACATTTTAGCCTTGAAAGATGTCTGTTTCGGGCTCTGCGCACGTCCAAGGAGAGTTGGCGCGCGGAGATTCCCGCGAATTTGGTTAGAGCGTGGGATGGAAGTCGATGCTATCAGATGTGTTTCGCCGCGGCTCTAAAAAATAAATGGCGAACGACTAAATGCGTAGATCTGGAGAGGTGGTATTATGAAAAAGAATAAAACTGGATTAAATTGAACTGATGCCTGCTCAATCATTGATTGGATTACTTTTGCTACACCACCGGATACCATGACTGCCATAATTTGTAAGATGACGGGCGTAGCCCTACGCGTGTCATATATATATATATATATATATATATATATATATATATATATATATATATATACACTGAAGTGCCACTGAATTAGGGATACCTAACTAGTAACGAGTTGGGCCTCCTCTGGCCTTGATAACGGCTGCCACACGACGAGGCATAGATTCAAAAAGTTTCTGGAAACGTTCCACGGGAATGGCTTGCCAAATATTGGCTAAAGCTGTCCATAATTCAGTAAGGTTCTTTGGTGCTGTGTGATGGCCTTTCACGCCTTGTTCCAAAACATCCCAAAGATGCTCAATAGGATTTAAGTCTGGGCTTCTAGGTGGCCAATTCATGACAGAGAAGTCAGAGGAATGCTCATCCAACCAGCCAGTAGCCAACCGGGACTTGTGAGAGGTACAGTTGTCTTGTTGGAAAACTCCATTACCGTGCGGATAACAGAACAGCATAAACGGATGGAGGTCATCACCCAGTAACTCTACGTACCGAATTGCATTGAGGGAGGTTGGTACACGCACCAAAGATCCCAAACTGTGCCACGAAAAAACACCCGAGACCAACATTGAGCCACCATGCCCTTGTAGAGTTCCAGCCAGGCATGCAGGATCCATGGCTTCATGAGCCTGACGCCATATTCTCAGCCTCCCGTCGGCGTTCAGTATTCGGAATCGAGACTCATCACTCCATGCTACTCGTTTCCAGTCCTCTACACTCCAGTCTCTGTGCTCTCTTGCCCAGGCAAGACGTGCAGCCCGATGACGAGTATAGAGCAATGGTACTCTCGTAGGTCTACGGCTCCCGAAACCCATACGGTGAAGCGAGCGTTGCACAGTCCGCTTACTGACTGTACGACTGGAACCGTCATTAAACTGGGTGGTAATTTGAGCTAATGTTTGGCTCCGCTGGCTACGTACAATACGACTGAGCCGTCTCTCACCACGCAATGTCAAGGTTAATTGTCCTTTGCAGTTTGCCCAATCGCTAGTTTTTTTTCCACCATCCATGTATTCTTGGTATACTCTTGACACTGTCGACCTTGAAAATCCTAGCTGTCTGACGATTTCGGAAATTGAATGGCCCATGCGTCGCGCACCTACGATTTGTCCGCGATCGAAGGCGTCTAAATCAGGCAGTTTACCCATACTGGCAATTCCAACAACTAATTAAGAACAACCACAGTACGCGCTATATATGCAGTTACCAGAGCGCCCTCACTTGCGCATACATGATGCGCAGCGCTACACAATTTGCATAGGTTTTGCTATCCCTAATTCAGTGGCACTTCAGTGTGTATATATATATATATATATATATATATATATATATATATATATATATATATATATATATATATATGAAATAAATTTCAAACCTCTTCATTATTAACACGCCCTTTCTAAATTTTTTTATCTTAACGCAACAGAACACCGTTCCTCAATCCTGATTGTGATCTAAATCCAAACAAGATAATCAAGTAGTTTTTCCCTAACGCCACGTGGGATAGCCTTAACTCTGCATAAGCGTTATATAACGGACATGTTCTAGAGGCCTAGCGGGATCATCAACCGATATGACGTGGTAGAGTCATGGGTCCGCTTCTAGCGCGCCTCTACCTTGGAGATCTAAGCGTCCCTTTCTGTAGGCTTTGTGTTCGAACCAGCAAACTAACATGTCGGGAGTTTGAGCTCTCCGTCAATAACACAGGGATTCTTCCCGAAAGTAGCAACATGTACGATTTAATATCCAGCAATATTTACAGAAAATAAAGGCTGTACCCCAGTCAGGTCGCCTCTTCTTTCGGGTGTTGGATTTCAGAGTTTTTCTTCTTCATCCCAGCCACTTCTATTGGCTGTTCAGGTACGACTACATCTAGAAGTTCCCAGCTCACCGGTCTGTCGCGTTGCCCCGCGACAGTTTTCGTTATATTGACTTTGCCTAAGCCTTTTCCAGCCACGCCACCCGACTGAATAATATTTATATGCAAAAACTTTTATTGTGAAAAACTATTACAGTGCTATAAGGATAATACTGTTTATAAAAAACTAGATTCTACGTCTTGTACTATACAAAATCGTATCAAAGCGTTATATCGTCGTGCAGGTTACGATATTAAAAATCTTAGGTTTCCTTATTTAGTCTTAATCCCTAAATTTCATAAATCGCCTGTTAAATTTAGAACTGTTACTGTGGGCTGCAATACATACTTAACGCTTGCTAATAATAAACTTTTAAACATACTTAAAATAGTTTATAAAAAATAAGTAAAGAGGGTGGCTATTTCATCAATAATAGCTTAGAAATAGTTAAACAGATAAAAGGTAAAGGTGATATAACAAACGTTAAAAGCTACGATTTTACGGATCTTTTCAACTCTATCGACCTAAAAGATCTATATAGTATTATTCATGGATTATACGATCAATATGATTTAAAGACGTATATAGCTGAAAATAAATATCGTGCGTTATTAGATCTTGTACTTTATGAAACAGTTTTATATAATGGTAGTAACTTCTTCAAACAAATACAAGGAATACCAATGGGTGGAGGATGCTCATCTGCTTTAGCAGATATATACCTTCACTTTTATGAAAGAGGTGTAATGATTCTAAATGAACTTATGTTTTTCCGATATGTAGATGATATACTCATATGTTTTAATGAAAACTTAAAAGAAATAGATATTAATTTTTACCCTAAAAATCTTAAACTAGTGGAGACTGATAAAGATAACTATGGAAATTTGGTATTTTTAGACTTGAGTTTAAATGTTAATCAAAATCTAACATCATACTGTCTATATGATAAACGCGAGTTTTACAACTTTAAAACTGTTAGGATTATGAATTGGAATAATGCTCTACATTTAAATATTAAACGCAATATAGTTACTAACCAGTTAATACGTTGTCAACGATTACATTCAAACAAAAAAACTATGGACGTCAGTATAATAAAATTCTTAACTATAGCTATTGACCAGGGTTTTCCCGTCAATTTCCTCGTATCTATTCTAACCCAGTTTTTTAATCTAGACAATAAAGATTGTATGAATCGTTTTAAAATAAGTTGGCAACACTAAAAAAAAAATAATAAAAATAAATAAATAAAAAAAAAAAAAATTGCCTTAATACGGCGATATTTATCCCTACTATGTCTATAAAATGTGAGTGTGCAAGGGTTTCGTGTCCCTTTGCTTGGTGGGAGCTAAGTATTTTGTGTATATATAGTGTATATGTTAGTGAATACTTATTTAGTTAATTAGTATTATTCTATTTCTGTAACTTAGTATTAAGATTTTTTTTCATTCTATTCATCTTGTAATTATGTTTTAGTTGACTACATTAGAAAACTATCTGGTTTAACTTATCTATTTCACCTAAAATATTTTTCCTCTTCATAATTTTTTATTACTGTCTTGGTGTTATAACCGACCTCCGAGAGTGTTGCCTGGCTTAAAACATGTTTAACCGGGGTTGGGGGGTCACAACCCCCCCCCCAGTCATCAACTATACCACCTCCGATTCCGGTTTTTGCCTATTTATATATGTCAATCTTGTTTCAGGTTAGAGGTGTATTAAATGGTCACATCTGCCCTTTTAATTATCTTAATTTTAAATATCTATCTATATATATATATATATATATATATATATATATATATATATATATATATATATATATATATTCTAAAAAGATAACTCCCTTCCGCCGCCGCTATCAAAAGGTGGTCACGCTATCTCCTCCGAAACCGCTGGGGGTATGGGGTTGAGACAAATAGTAATAGATGCAGAAAAATGTGGGGAACAAAGTAAGACATGTCTCATCTTCGTCGGACTTTGAGTTTTTATTTTTATTTCATGTTTTGTGGGAAAATATTGACTTTTTCATCTTTAGTATATATATATATATATATATATATATATGTGTGTGTGTGTGTGTGTGTGTGTGTGTGTGTGTGTGTGTGTGTGTGTGTATATATGTATATGTATATATATATATATATATATATATATATATATATATATATATATATGTGTGTGTGTGTGTGTGTGTGTGTGAAATAATAAGGAAGCTTGACAACTTTGTAGTCATATAACCGGGGAGTAGCCGTAACAAGTCGTAGCGAGTGGCGAGCACGGTGGAGAGAAATAGACACTTCCAGAATGACGGAGGACTCAGCTATATTCCTAAAGTTTTTTATTGCAAGGTAGTTTCTCGCTGGACTTCCGTACATCAAACATTTTTACAGATCGCTTATTTCGAGAAAAATCCCGGCAGCGCAACGCCGCGACGCTATTGACGGAGAGCTCAAACTCACGTCATGTTCTGTTTCTAGTCCGAGCATAAAAGCACGAACGAAACTAAATTCTCTCGCCCGCGTACGATTGAATTGAACTCCCGATTGGTCAAAATTGGCACCTGACTTTAACACGTCATATGGGGTCATGATTCTAGATCTTTCTGCATTACGTAAGCTCTGTCGGCGCGTGGACAATCTAACAGGTTATTTCGGGTCAAATTGAGGGGTAATGCAAGGTCAAATGAGAGAATGAAAGAATTTTGAATTGTCGTTTTTAACGATAACGAAAAGGTTTGAATTTTATTTCATATCTCTTCTCTCTCTCTCTCTCTCTCTCTATATATATATATATATATATATATATATATAATATATATATATATATATATATATATATATATATATATATATGTATATATATATATATATATATATATATATATATATATATATATATATATACATATATACATATATATATATATATATATATATACATATATATACATATATATATATATATATATATATATATATATATATATATATATATATATATATATATACATATATGTGTGTGTGTGTGTGTGTGTGTGTGTGTGTGTGTACATGCATGCTTAATAGAAAACATACTATGATAAATACAAAATATATTTTGGCATCTGTCACCAAATGGTAGCTAGTCAGAACAACGTCGTTGAATATAGCAATAGGCAATCCATCTTTCGTCTGCACTGAATAATGGAACGCGATTAAAAATGATTCTTCATCGTTTTCCAGCTTTGAAGTTCAATTTTTTTTTCGAAATCCGGAAATTTTCTTTTCTTTACTTTTGAGGATTAATAAAAAATTTCATTTTCTTTTATCTGGCATTTGTCAAACTTGAGTCCAAATCTGAAAAATCGCCAAATAGTTTCTAAACTGAGTCATGACTATAAAAAGAAACTTATATACAATCCATCTTCCATCTAAACAAATTTTGGTTTTGGTTTATTTCCCATCTTTCAGCAATTACTCTTTTCATAGTCCAAGAACACAGTTCCTAATGAAGTTCCAATTTTCTACAATAAAATATCTATCCCATACATAAAAGATTCTTCTTTAAGCAGACAGGTTGTGACAATGAAAGTTGAAACGAGCTTCTGTTTCATTCATACTTAATAAGCATACATAGTATGAATTATGCTTAAAACTGGCTGCAGTTTTGATTAGGAAACATTCCTATTCTCTTTTGGGTGCGACTTCTTGGTATATCTAGCACTAACACCCTCTATAAGAACCAGTAATGCAAAGCGATTCATTATTTTAAAACCTTTAATTACAAAACGAGCAGAGAGTACATATATGTATTAAAAATTTATATTTTCGAAACTATTACACATATTACAATAAGTGATACACAAAATAAAGAATAATATACCAAGTTTTTTTTCCACCGTTGATCAATACATGGATCTTTTTACCATGTTTTATTAACTAGCTTTCTTGTTTGTTTGTTTGTGTGTGTGTTTGTCCCTTAGAAATCTTGCAATCGATTTTTAAACTAACTTCCCGATCAGCTAGACATTTGAAACTTTTAGAATAGCCCAGAACACAATGACAATGCATTCTTTTGATACTTTAGCCATCTTTAAGCTGATTTGATTTCATTTTCAGTTAATTTTGTTTTGTGGACTCTCTTTTTTGTTTTATTAACTCACTTTCTTGTTTGTGTGTTTGTCCAGTACAAATCTTTCAATTGATTTTTATTAACATGTATTTAATAACTCGCTTTCTTGTTTGTGTGTGTGTTTGTCCCTTACAAATCTTGCAATCGATTGTTAATTAACTTGTTTTTAATAACTCGCTTTCTAGTTTGTGTGTGTTTGTCCCTTACAAATCTTGCAATCGATTTTTAATTACCATGTTTTTATTAACTCGCTTTCTTGTTTGTCTGTGTTTTTGTCCCTTATAAATCTTGCAATCGATTTTGAACTAACTTCCCGATCAGCTAGACATTTGAAACTTTTAGAATAGCTCAGAACACGATGACAATGCATTCTTTTGATACTTTTAGCCATCTTTAAGCAGTATTGATTTCATTTTCAGTTAATTTTGCTTTGTGGACTGGTGCAGTCATCTATCGGCCGGGACGGGAACGAAAAGTTAAACGCAAGTTAACTTCCTATTAACTTCATTTTCTTTCAAGTTGATGGTATAATTGATAAAAAAAATTTTAAAAAGTATATATTAATACATAGAATCGTCAAGTTTATATGATTCAACAGAAAATTTAAAAACATGGTATATAAAAACTTCTTTTTATCTTGTAATCATTTTTGTTTCGTATAGTTAAGCAGTAAACAGTGAAATACGATCGGCTCATTTTGTACGCACTATTAACAAAATGTATTTACGGAGCCCTACTTTGAAGTCCCTACATCGAGAAAACAATGGAGCCTGGCTACAATGGAAGTCTATAAGAGCGTTTGTTATTTCTGTGCGCCGACAGTGACAAATGACAAATCGATAGTTTTAAACGGCAGTAATTTGTATAAGTACATGCCCCATTGCCCAGCAAATGAGCTAAGGAACCGGGCCGAGTGTAGCAGGAGAACGCATCGCCGTATATGCGATAAAAATGATGAGTTTGCCGTTTCGTCGTAAGTATTATTATCCTTCGATCCGGAGTTGCCGGGATTTTGTCCGTCGTGACGTCGTTATTATCTTGTTTAAGTAAAGAATGTAATTTGTGATACATAGACCTTTCACCACACCTAAAATGCATCCATGTTTATAAGAAATAATTACAAGGTAAAAAGAACAAAGGATTACATAAATATCAGTGTACTACAAAAGCAAATTTTGGGATTTAATAATTACAAGATAATAAGAACTTTTTATATACCATTTTTTAAAATTTTCTGATGAATCATATAAACTTGACAATTCTATGTATTAATAAATACCTTTTAAATTTTTTGATGAATTATCCCATCAACTTTAAAGAAAATGAAGTTAATTGGAAATTAAGTTGCGTTTAAATTCCACTCCTGTCCCGGTCGATAGATGGCTACACCAGTCTACAAAACAAAATTAACTGAAAAGGAATTCAAATCTGCTTAACGATGGCTAAAAGTATTAAAAGAATGCATTGTCATCGTGTTCTGAGCTATTCTGAAAGTTTCAAATGTCTAGCTAGTCGGGAAATTAGTTAAAAATCGATTGCAAGATTTGTACTGGACAAACACACAAACAAAAAAGAAAGCGAGTTAATAAAAACATGGTAATCAAAAATCGACTGCAATCTTTAAGCAGTATTGAATTCATTTTCAGTTAATTTTGTTTTGTAGACTGGTGCAGCCATCTATAGACCGGGAAGGGGACGAAAAGTAAAATTCAAATTTACTTCGAATTAACTTCATTTTCTTTCAAGTTGATGGGATAATTCATCAAAAAAAAATTTTAAAGTATTTATTAATGCATACAATTGTCAAGTTTATATGATTCGACAGAAAATTTAAAAACATGGTATATAAAAAGTTCTTTTTATCTTCTAATTATTAACCCTCAAATTGCACGGTGGTTTGATACGAAATAGATGGTACGGTCGGGTCGGATCCAACCCGATCTCTTTTTTTGATGAGGTTTATGGTAGAAATAAGTACACAATAAGCATTTTCTTGTATAATAACATTTACTGATAATATTTTACATTACCCTTTTAATAGAAAAAAAGACCAACGAATTGTAATTTTGCTAAAGAAATAAAATCTCTTTGGCATTTACATAGAATGTTGTATATATTAGGTCTAATATGTAATTTAATCTACCTAGTTTTATGAAGTTAGTGAAACCAACTTTCCGAGCACAAAAAACTAGTAAATAATATATAGTGACATTTTTGGCCTTCAGAATCGAAATTAAAAATTAAAACATCTAAATTAAAAAATTTTAAAAATGACTAGTGATCATGAATAATGTTTTTTAACAAAGACACTCGTATTTACTTATTCCTATATCTAGTAGGAAGGTCTAGTAGGTCTATCTGGTAGGGTTCCTTGTCGACTCGATTTCTTGTAATGAGAGGGGACAGTACAGGAGGAGTAAGACACACCCTTGGGTCGGGTCCGACCCGCACCGTACCGTTAGCCCTTTCAGGGGCAACAACCTCCCCCATTTGTAGGGTGCAAATGTTTTTCCCGATTTCTTTTAGCCTAAAAAATCTTGGAAAATTTTCCAATGAAAGGTGCAAAATGCTTTTAGTTCTTTAATCTGACAACAGATGGCAGTAGTAACCATTTTTCAGATTACTTAACTAGAATACATTGAATGCAAGTGAAAAAAAGACTAGGTTTAAGCGTTTGCACTGTGCAAACGGCGCCCTTCAAAGGGTTAGACGCTAGAGGGTTAAACGCTAGTTTTTGTTTATCATCAGATTCCAGCTAATAACTTTCCTCTTGGGCCCGAAGCGGTCTGGAAGTCAACACGCCGGCTTTTGACAAAGCCGGGCTCACTTCGAATACAGACTAGAGCCTCTGCAACGTTCTCGTTTCTAAGCCAGGAATGGGCAAGTTCAATCTGTAGGCCGAAAAGTTGTTCACTCTGGTGGTAGGGATTTGGAGGAGGGTGGGAGCCCTTAAGGTGTCGCCCTTGGGGTGCTCGGGTTGTTGTGGCACCGGGTAAAAAGTCCGTCTCTGAGCTTGTGGTCACCAATATCAGTGAGATAACCCTGAGCAAGGTCCTTTCGCCTTACTGTCTGTGGTTAGGATCTATCCGGTCACGGGATGTAAGTACAGCAACAACTAACATCTTAGTGAGGAAAATGCTATCGTGGTATAAAAACTCTCCCGAAACGCAAAAGGGTTTCATATATTGACTAGCTGAAAACCCGCGCTTCGCTACGGAGTACATTCAAATTAAATACAATGGTCAACGTATGCAATTTATACAAAAAAATAAATATATATATATATATATATATTTAAAATAAATGCGATGATCAGTGTATACAATTGATGTAAAATATATATCTATCTATATATATATATATATATATATATATTTATAAAAAAATCGCAAGGGATAGGCATTTTTTTGGATAATATCCAATCGTCTGCTGCATTAGAAAGAGAAAAAAATATTTTTTTTGTCTATTTAGATGTTACGCACGTGACGATAAATTTATTGAAAGTACCAGAAAAAGAAATCACGTGATCGGCATTTAATAATTAAATTCTAAAAATTAATCTTTAAAAATTCACCAAAAATCAGGAAATGGAGGTAAAAATTCGAAAAATAATTTCATTTTGAAGGAATTTTTATGATCTTTCTCGTGATATAAATTTAATAACCCTCAAAGTATTATTTTTAATGCAAATGTAAAAAAAGTTAAAAAACAGCTTAAAAATTTAATTTTAAAAAAATCTAAGAAGAATTTTTGAAAATCTTTCTTAGTGCACCCCTACACTATTAGAAGAATCGCCATGCAAAATTTCAGCCCTTTAGGTCCAGCGGTTTGGTCTGTGCGTTGTATGTCAGTCAGTCAGTCAGTCAGTGAATGAATGAGTCAGTTACGGAACTGTTTTATATATATAGATTAGTGGAGTCATCTGTCTTATGTCAAAATCAACTAATAACGATGAACGGACAAAAGTAATGCAAACTGATCCTCAGTGCTTTAAGGCGACAATGGACCATGAAAAGCTTTTTTTTATTTATCAACCAATTGCTATGAAATTTTGTATACTTATACAGTGTTGTTTACAGATCAAAATGTTAAATTTAGAAAAAAAATCAGAATGTAATTAATTAAGATAAAATAAAATCAGTTTCTTAATTACACTATTTAAAAATTATCCATGCGCATCAATTTTATCTCAGATATCTAATTTTCTTTCTTAATCTAGCTTTTTACAGTTATAATAAATGTTAGTAGCAATATTTGATTTACAAAATTTATAAAAACTAGATTATTTAAAATATTTATAAAAACTACAAAAGAAATCGATAAAAATAGGTCATTTTATGCAATATTCTATGAAATTTTTCTTTTTGATTCTAAAAATTTTAAGTTGTTTTAAAATAGTATAATGAATTTATAACTAAGCTTTATTCTAACATATATAATAATCATTTTATGAAATTTTATGAAAATTCAAGAATAATTATTACGCATGGAACATTTTGAACTTACCGAAACGACAGGAAAACATGTTTTGAGAAAATGACATTTAAGTTTTAATTTAACGTAACATTTCCAATGTTTACGTTTGAAAAAAATACTTATAACTCGGTTAATCATGATCGGATCAAAGTAGTTTTTATTTAAATTTAAAGCTGATGAGTTTCAGAATCCTTTTCAGAAAGAAAAAAAATCGTTTTTTGGGACATATTTTTGTCAATTTGAAGGTCTATTGTCGCTTTAAGGGGGCAGTAGACCTTTAAATGGTCAAAGATCGATTTTTCCGTTTTATATAATTGAAATCCGGATTAATTGTGGTCAATTTGGTACCACTCTTTTTGTGCTCAGATAGTTACATCGTGAGATATTAAAATAATTGTAAACATACAGACAGGGATTTTTATACAAAATTTTAACTCTAAATGAATTTATCTTAAAATATGATTTTCTGACTTTGCGCGCATATGTCAAAAACTAATCAATGTAAATGCTTGAAATTTTCTACACACGTTAATGGTAATTTTTCACATAAAATGAATTAAAAACATAGATTTTTCTTAAGAAATGAAAATTTTACGAAAGGTTTTATGAGAAAATTTTGTAAAAAAATTTTTTTAAACTAATTGTTAGTTATAAATAATAAAAATGAAGGAAATTAAAATATTTTAATTCAATATGTTAAGCTAAATGTTTTCTTTAAATTAACGCGTGTTTCATGTTCATAAATTACAATTATCATCAGTTATCCTGCGCACAGTAACAAATGGTAATTATGAAAATAGGAAAAAAATCTACATTTCTTAATTTAGTTTCTAGTTAATTTAAATAATTTACATTAATCTGATATTTTTGTTGAAACAATTTATGTTTTTTCTAACAATCCAAAAATTTTCATTCAATTTGCTACATTGGTTAATTTGATAAAAATTGTGAAAACTTAGTCAATTTTCAAACATTTTTCACAGGTAAAAGGTGTATTGCCCCTTAAGCTGAAACTACATTTTTAATCATACCGCCCTTTACCACCCTCATGTGACACCTGAATCTGATCTTCCTCCAAGAGCATTCACTTTCGAATATCCATCCATCACGCGTGTCATAATTCAGCATTTCGCGTGAACGGTGATGCGGCATTGATTAAGGCGAAGACAGAAATGAATTTCACTCAGGGTATAAACAAAGAACGCATTCCTCTCCCCTTCAACGTCTGAGAGAAGGTCATTCATCATGTGGTGCCAGGCCTTGATGTAATACACGGGACTGCCCCCCGGTGAATCACAGACGAGTAGAATGTGCCGATATATTCAACAGCAGTCATTATTGGAAGATTACCAAATGGCTAGAAATTCTACTTAATAGAAGGAATATTATTTAAATCAATATACTCAAATCTCTCTGGCGGGTAATAAAGTTTTAGGTCAAATTAGGGATCCCTTGATTTCTTTAAGAACTATCTCAGTCAGCTGGGGAGAAACAGAGTATAGCACGCGAACCTTAAGACTGCTCTACAGCATTGAATACTGAAAGGCTCTTATATTGAAAGGCATGTTTATATTGACCAAAGTAAATTATGACCCAAACTGTGGTCATTTCGTTTTCTTCGCATTCTTTGGCCATAATGTTATTATTTAGCTTAATTTTATTTATTATCTTCTACTGAATCAATGGAAATCTAACCTAAATACTGCAGTCAGTTAGAGATATTTGACAACAACGTCTTATACCTGGCATAACAAGTGATAGCCTAAAATTGCGGTCTTTTGTTTTTCTTCGCATTCTTTGGCCATTTTGTGTATTATATAATGGTTTCCTCCCCCCCCCCATTTTCATCTCCTGAATCCACAGAAATATATCCCTAAATATTCCATTCAGTTAGCTATATTTGATATCAACGTGTTAGATTGACCATAAAATATTTCAGCTGTTTCAGGAGTTCAGCAATTCTACAGATATATATTATTAAATAGAGCAGTCAGTTAGCGATAGTTGGTAACAGCATATTATACAACCTCTGACAATAAAGTTCGGTGAATGAAGTCAGAACGGCCGATCTGGCAACACTGGCGAAACAAACGCTGCACCTGCGTAGCGGTAGGTGTTGACCATCTGCCCCCACCGTTGTTCAGTTGAGCGTCGTTTGTGTTCCGCGTAAGACTTGTTTACAAAGTGCTTGTTTAGTGAGTTTGTTCCGTGCGACAAATCGTTACCCAGAATTTAGGGATGAGAAAAACGTGTTGTCGTCTTGTGCCACATCACTTGGATGACGATCACACGCCGGCACGTTTAGAGGCTTCACAGGATTTGGTCGAAACGGCGGATGCGATACCAAAATTCTTGAACAGTATAGTCACTGAGGATGAGTCCTGGTGTCTCAGGTACGACCCTGAAACGAATGGCAAAGCATGGAATGGCGTTCTCCTGCATCATCTCGTCGGAAAAGGTCAGAGCAAAAAACAATCACGCATCAAAACGATGGTCATCACCTTTTTTGATAGTCAAGGCATATCCACAAGGAATTTCTACCTGAGGGAACGACGATGAATACTGAAGGGTACATTGAAATTTGGCCTAATTCATGAAACGTCTATGCAGAGTACGACCCCAGTATTGCACAGGCAAGGTTCATGTTTTTTGTTCACGACAATGCTCGCCCTCACACAGACAATATTGTCAAACAGTTCCTGGAAAAAAAATGGCGTGGTGCAAATTGAACATCCACCATACTCGCCAGATCTCAATCCTCCTTACTTCTTCTATTCCCACAACTCGAACTCGCTTTGAAAGGAAAGAGATTTGACGATATTCCTGACATCCAATGAAACGTGACGAGGCTTTTGAACTCCATCCCAAAAGAAGACTTCTTGCAAAGTTTCCAGAGTATGTATAGCAAATGTCAGCGGTGCATAGTTATGGGAGGTGACTATTTCGAAGGACAGTAAGGTAACTTTCGTTAATATTTCATCTACGTTAATGCTACAGGACTACTCACCGAACTTTATTGTCAGACCTTGTATTAGTCGCAACATGTTTGCAATCTCAGATTATTCAGGAGTTCAGCAATCCAGAGAAATATATCCTGAAATATTACAGACAGAAATATTTGACAATAATGTAATTATACAGACCATAAAAGGATTCGTTTCTGTTCATTTAAGGAGTTCTGAAATTCCACAGAAATATATCCTTAAGTATTGCCGTCAGTTAACTATATTTGACAACAACGTGTTATATTCACCATAACAAGTTTCAGTTCATTTCAGGAGCTCCACAATGTCACAGAAATATATCCTTAAATATTGCAGTCAGTTAGTGATATTTGACAACAAAATGTTATATCAACCTTAACATGCTTTCAAGATCTGCAATCTTTCGTGTTTAGTTGATATATTTTTCGTTGTTTTTGCACGTTCTCCAAAATACAAGTCAAAATATATGATACTAGCATTATTGCCCGGCGTTGCCCGGTTAGATATATATATATAACATTTTTCATGCATTCCATCAAAAAAATTCTGGGCTAGAGCCCCAGCTCTTCATGTTCATTTGGCCAGACAGAATGAGCTTAGCGCGTTCCTACTGAAATGATATACTCAGTATTTTTTTGATGGAAAGCATGGAAAATTGTATATCTATATATCTACCCGGACAATCATTCTTTAAAAATAATCTCATTAATTTTCTTATGTCTTAATATAACTAATGGACTAATAGTTCGGAATGAAAGTTATGTGTCGTTACGTTTCTCTGTTTAAAGAGCTTTTCATCCCACTGCTTAAAAAACCCCAAAACTCTAAAAGATTTATCTTATATGATTTCACGGAATAAGTAATTTAAATACATATCGTATGTTAACTCTGTTTCGCGAACTTAGGGGAAAAAACCTGTAGAACTCTTAAACTTCTTCCCATTTATGATCCTTAAACAATTAATATATTTAGATCAACAGAAGGCTTCCAAAAACTTCAAACTTAATTTTTCTTTTCTTTTTCTTGCTTTTTTTTCCAAATTTTATTGAGTTTGAACGCCATTGTCTAAAATTGTCTAAAGCAGCGGTTCTCAACCTTTTCAGACAAACGATTCCACTAAACGTAAGAAAAATAAACACCTCGTTCTCCCCCCCCCCCCCGTTACCCCCAGACCAACTCTCAAACCACCCCGCGTAGCGAATTTTGAAGGGTTGTCGTAAAGGGACTGTATCCACATTTAAGAGGTGCGCTTAGGGCACAAAATCATTAAAAAATTAATTTTAAAAAAACTAATTGAGCCCCAAATTTCGTTTTTCCTGATTTAAGTTTCTAGGGTCCAAAACATTAACTGTGCCGAATTTGGTCCCGGTGGGTGAAACAGTCTATGATTCTATAGCGGACAAACAAACAGACAAGCTCTTTTATATATATAGACTATAGTTGATACCCGTCAAAACATGTGCCCCCTGCCCCCTAGGGGTACTAGGGTTGTCCCCCCCCCCCTAGTGTTTTCCGCGGGATTGAGAATAACATCTGTACAAAATTTCATCTCAATCGGATGGACCGTTCGGGAACGCATAAAGGACACACAAAAGAAACATTCTCTTATACATATATATAATTGCAATCCGTTTTACAGCGCATAATCTTGCAAATGCTACACACAATATTCATGCTATAACATACAATATTCATGCTATAACATGCATGCGTCTTAGTCATGCATCAAGACATGGCCTTATACGTCTAACAGCATTTCTCTCAACTCTTTCTCCGGCGATGCATTATTCATCCAGCGATAAATACATTAGCGTTATTAGCAACAATCACGGTGAGCTGGCATTGATGAATTGAGGAAAGGGATGGGAGCAAGGGGTAAAACAAATTCCTCAACAGCTAATTCATTCTGACTGCAGGCCATTTGTCATAGCTGCGCGCCAGCCAGCTAGCGGAAGTAAGGGTAGCCGTATTAAGGTGGCGCCCGACTCTGGAGGACGAAAAAAACCTAGTCAACTCGTAAACAAAGATTTCGGATTTCTCCACGAGCTGCCATAATGATAAAATACCCATAAAACTGTTTTTCAGCTAATGTATTTCCTATTATTATGCATTATTGAGGCTGTTTAGGAGTCTAGCACGATGCATCTTCACTATTTATACGACAGAATAGGGATAAACACTTTCAACAATAAATATTAAAATATTAAACGTTAAACAAACGTCTCCAATAATATAATTAATGGGGATTTTTGGGTGCAATGCCCCATGATTTACTCTGCGGGATTTACTCTGTTTGTAAAAATAATGGACATAAATTTATTCCTTGCGATAACATTATATGGAATAATAATAATTACAAGATAAAAAGAACTTTTAATATACCATGTTTTTAAATTTTTTGTTGAATCATTTAAACTTGACAATTCTATGTATTAATAAATACTTTTTTAATTTTTTTGATGAATTATTCCATCAACTTGAAAGAAAATAAGGTTAATTGGAGGTTAACTTTTCATTCCCGTCCCGGCAGATAGATGGCTGCACCAGTCTACAAAACAAATTAACTGAAAAAGCATTCATTCTCCTTAAAGATGGCTAAAAGTATTAAAATAAGGCATTGTCATCGGTGTTCTGAGCTATTCTAAAAGTTTCAAATGTCTAGCTAGTCGGGAAGTTAGTTAAAAATCGATTGCAAGATTTGTACCGGACAAACACACAAACAAACAAACAAACGAGAAAGCGAGTTAATTAAAACATAGTAAAAATACTAACATAACCTTAAGACTGGTGGGTAGCAACTCTATGGATCCGTTCAGAGTTCAAAAAGATTTCCATAAATGAATATCATATTATCGGAATTGAGAATACGTTTTACATAAATGGAAATAAGACATTTACAGCAACCTTCATAGTGGCGGTAGAGGCGAAAGCATCGGGCCCCCGGAGCCTCAGAGTCCTCTAAACAAACAAATAATTTTAAGCTACTCACATATTGAAATTTTTTATTTAGGTAGTCACTATTGTGTACATTATGAAGGCAAAACTATACAAGTTCCGTTGGAAATTCGTAGAACTGGGGTCTAATAACTTCTTAACCCGCCCGTACGGCGTACGGGCACGGCTTTCGGGCCTTTACTGATTTGCCCGTACGACATACGGGCAATCTGATTTCTATTTCGCTTTCACTGTATCGCCCGTATCTTTTCTATTTTTAGTAACAAATTATTCGTACAGATGGCAATGGTTGTCCAGTAAATGATAGTTTGCAGTCTATTGTGTTTTCCATTCTGATTGGTTTCAAAAGCGCGGGTTTTTTTTCGCATGTTTTGTATCAGAAGACGAATTTTTATCTTTCAGCGTATAGCTTTTTGGTTATATTTTTACTAATCGCCTGATAATTTTATCGATGTAAGAGATGAATAATGTATTTTACTTTTAAATAATGGATAATTCAGAGCGTAGGGAGCTAATTTCTTCTGATTCGGACTTTAATAACATAGTCCTACTTAAAAATGTAAAATGAACAAAAAAGTGCAATAAAAAAATGTGACATTTTTTGGACCGAATTCCGGAAAAAAAATGAAACTGTTAAAGGGTTAAGGCGACAATGGACCATGAAAAACACTATATTTATTAACCAACTTTTTTTATTTATTAACCAATTGCTGTGAAAATTTGTATACTTATACAGTGTTGTTTAGAGATGGAAATTCTAAATTTTAAAAAAAATCAGAATGTAATTAATTAAGATAGTATTAAAATCAGTTGTTAATTGCTCTGTTTAAAAATGCTCCATGCGCATTAATTTTTGTCTCAGTTATCTAATTTTCTCTCTTAAGCTAGCTTTATATAGTTGTAATAAAAGTTAGAACAATATTGATTTACAGTCATATTTATACAAACTAGAAAAAAAAAATCGATAAAAATAGGTCATTTTATGCAAAATTTTATCAAAAAATTTTTTATTGTAAAAATTTTAAAGTTGTTTTAAAATAGTATAATGAATTCATAACTAAGTTTTATTTTAACATTATATAAATAATCATTTTATGAAATTTTATGAAAATTCGAGAAAAAATATGACGCATGGAACATTTTGAACTTACTGAAACGACATGAAAACTTGTTTGAGAAAATGGCATTTAAAGTTTTAATTTGACTGACATTTCCATTGTTTACGTTTGACAAAATACTTATAACTCGGTTAATAATGACCGGATCAACATACTTTTTTTTAAATTTAAAGCTTATGAGTTGCAGAATCATTTTCTGAAAGAAAGAAATTGTTTTGGGAACATATTTTTTTCAATCTGAAGGTCCATTGTCGCATTAATGATTTTAACAGATGTTTGGAAACTTCAAAACCGGCATAAAGATAACGATGTAACACCAGCTAGACCGACATCGACACACTTCACCTGACTAACAGTGTTGTTACCGTCTGAATATTTTAATCTTTATCTCGATGGTCAGTACCTATATTAAGAAATTCGCTTTTGAGTGCATTGTGGAGTGCTGTGTTTGAACTGATTTTTTCTCTTCATTTATTTAATGATAGCTTTATCTGATTACTATCTGAATACCCGTGCTTCGCTACGGATACATTCAAATAAATACAACGGTCAATGTATGCCATTAATGCAAAAAATAATATATATATATATATATATATATATATAATTAAATACGACGATCAATGTGTACAATTGATGTAAAAAAATATATATATATATTTATAAAAAATCGTAAGGGATATTTTTATAGACGAAATAATGTAGAAGAAAATATTCAAATTAAATCTAATATAACATACTAAAATTATAGTACAGTTATATAATACAGTTTGAGGAACATTTCTTTTACTGTATTTTATATTTTTTGATAATGTCCAAGCGTCTGCCGCATTAGCAGAAATTTTTTTTTGGGTCTATTTAGTTGGTATGCCCGTGACGATAAATTTATTTAAGTACCATGAAAAAGGAATCACGTGATCAGCATTTAATAAATTAAATTTTAAAAATTAATCTTTAAAAATTCACCAAAAATCAGAAATGAAAGCAAGATTCGAAAAGAGTTCAATTTAAAGGAATTTTTATGATCTTTCTTGTGATATAAATTTTATAATCCTCATATTATTATTTTATATGCAACTTAAAAAAAATTTACAAAAACTACTTAAAAGTTTAATTTAAAATAATCTAAGAAGAATTTTTCAAAAATCTTTCTTAGTGCACTCCGACACTATAAGAAAATCGCCATGCAAAATTTCAGCCCCTTAGGTTCCAGCGGTTTGGTCTGTGCGTTGTATGTCAGTCAGTCGTTACAGTAACTGTTTATATATATAGATAATACACTGCTCAAAACAATTAGGGGAGAACATGTTATTAACGAAATTACGCAAATACTTACACCGATAAGTAACCATAAAAGAATCATCCAGATTTAAAGCCTAGCAGGAAACAGAATAAGAAAACTTCATATGCATATCAAAGTTCATGACGTCAAAAACCAGAAAAAGAACATAAGGGCGGAAATCGGGATGTTGCAGAAACGTCTGTTTCACTGCCTTAAATGTGAAATTCGATTGCTCTGTTATTCTTTTTGAGAAATGGTGACTTGAAAATGTCTCAACAACGTGATTTACCGGAATCCATGGCATGGCGTATTATAGGCAGACTTCAATCGGTGCAAACACAACGTAGTGTCGCGGACGCTGTTGGAGTCGCCAGAAGTGTCGTTGCAAGGCTGTGGAATCGATTCCAAGAAACAGGGAATGTTAGACGTCGACCAGGGCAACATCGTCCACGCGCCACTACAGCAACTGATGACCGGTATATACTGTTAACAGCTCGTCGAAACAGTACAGACCATGCTACTCAGCTGTAAAGACAGTTGCTCTTGGCAACAGGACGAAGGGCGTCCAGCCAAACAGTACGTAATATGCTTCATCTGGGAGGTCTCTATGCACGTAGGCCAATGGTCTGTATTCCGTTGACCTCACGCCAACGTGCGGCCCGAAGAAGATGGGCTGCTGAACATCGAGATTGGGAGCAACATGATTGGAGCCAAGTGCTGTTTACAGACTCAGTCCCGTTTCAGTCTGGAATGTGACACCCGACGTGTTTTGGTATGGAGGGAAAGGGGCACTCGAAATAACCTCACATTCGTTCGTGAAAAGTCACAATACAGACGACCTGGTTTTATGGTATGGGGTGGAATCAGCATAGGTGGGCGTACGGACCTGCATATCATTCGGAATGGTACTTTGACGGCCCGAAGGTATGCAGACGAGATACTGAGACCTCATGTCATACCTTACGCTGCAGCCATTGGAGATTCCTTTGTTTTCCAGCATGATAATGCCAGATCGCATTCAGCTCGTCTTGTGGAGAACATGCTTGAAGCTGAAACAATACAGCGTATGGAATGGCCAGCGTATTCTCCTAACCTGAGTCCAATCGAGCATGTTTGGGACATGCTCGGACGACGCATTGCTGCGAGACCACGGCCTCCTTTTACTCTCCGAGACTTGGAGATTGCACTTCTTGAGGATTGGAGCAGTATTCCCCAAAGTCTTATCGATAACATCATCGCATCCATTGAAAACAGGTGTGCAGCAGTCTTAGCTGTTCGAGGAGACCACACGTCATATTAAAAATCTTGCATCATTTCTAAACAATACTTTTTTTTATCGTTTACATGTAACCAAATTGTAGCCCTAAATCATCTTTTCATATTTTTTCCATATTTTCAAAGAATTAAAGCTTAATTACAAATTTATTTCCGTCTTTTTTCTGTATTGCGCATTGATACGCATGTACTACCCATTTTATGCCAATACGTGGCTGTCTCGCACGGTTTTCTTAACTTCTCTGCTTGCTCTCCTAATTTTTTTGAGCAGTGTATTTTAACGACGCCATAAAAATGTGAACGTACCATTCAGTGGCTCTCTTAAATGAATCGACCTCTGGCTCGCGGCCTAAGCAACTATACTTGAATAATATGAAAAGAAAGTTTGTTTTGTTATATTGTTATGATTATAAAAATAAAACATTTATAAAAAATTCCAGTGTCTTTTTTGTATTTAACCAATTATTATTTAAAAACATCAAATGGATCGCCAAATTTATTTCCGCCACGGGGCTCTTCAAATACATTATTCTCTCCTGAATCTTAATAATATCTATTGCAATATTATCTTTCTTTTTTCTTATCATAATACTCCAGGATGCTTATACATTTAAAATGTTGCGCATTTTAAAACTATAGAACAAAAATTTTTTTGATTCTGATAAGGTTCCGTTGTTCGTTTATTTATCTGAGGGACTATACATTCTCCCAATTTCCCATATAAGCATACATAAAAGCGGTGCCCCGAAATGCAGATCTAGTAAAACTGTCCAGGTCAGCCCGTTTCCTGAAGGGTGTATGGATTTGACAGTCAAAATAACGGATGTTGCCCCCAGACGGATGGAATTCCGCTGAGTAAGACAAAAGTCCAACGCGATATTTCTTTCGGCAGTTTGTTCCACTTCCGCAGAAATGTTAGAATGGTTCCCGGTGGAATGATCAAGGGCAGTGGGGGAGGCGAATCGGGAAAGATTTGAAGCGAAAACATTTTGAATCCTTTATGCAATATTTTGCATACGAGGGATTAGTAGGAAAATTAAAGTAGTCTTTTTAGACGGATTTCGTCAGCAAGGATGAATGAATATAAATGAATATATCATTTTTACTGATAATTTATTATTAATAATTCTTAAATAGGACTTTATAATAAACGTGTCTTTATATATGTACAGTCGAACGCCGTTATAACGAACTTCAAAGGACCAAAGGTTCGCTTTATCCGGTTGTTCGCTATATCCGAACCGGTAAGAAAAATGCTAGAGTTCACAAAATGTATAACTCATTAGTGGCAATATGTATTCAATAATGATGTATTCAAAAAAGGATAAAATCTATTAAAAATGATCATTAATGAAAATTAAATCGACTAAAATCGATTACATTAAACTAACACAATACTAATAAACAGGAAATCCAACGTAAATAAAGCACAAATAGCAGTAAGGTGCAATTTTGCATACGGCCATCGCTGAGTTTTTGGCTTTTTGAGCTGCGACTAAGTTCTTTGCACTGATGAAGAAGCTCCTTTGTAGCTTCGAAACGGCCGTATGCAAAATTGCACCTTACTGCTATATGTGCTTTATTTACGTTGGATTTCCTGTTTTATTCCTCCAGCACAAAGGTTTTGTCTTTTCTTTTCATAAGCACAATACTATTAATACGTACAATAGGAAAACGGCGGGACTAAAATGTTTCGTTCGCTATATCCGTGAATTCGTTATATACCGGGTTCTATAACGGAGTTCCACGTAATATTTTTTAATGGGTTTGTTTTGGAAGGTATTCGCTTACATTTAAGAAAAAAAGTCACCCTATGGGGGAGTGTTAATGGTTTCAGAAGGAGTGTCACATAGTGTAACAATTATGTATTAACTAACAAAGTACGTTACACATGGTACACACAAAAATTTAGGAAAAACATGGGACAATAACGCAAGACCAAGCATTAGGGTCGCCATCTTGGCTTCTACTGAAGTTTCTTTCTGGCTTGCCACCAGAGGGGCACTGTTTTGGGCGAGCAGTGTTCAGCTGTACTACAGGCAGCCGTTACAACCCGAATTATCGTAAAGGAAAGTTAATTGCCAAACGGTGAATTCAGAAAGAACCAACCCAATTGTGCGGTTCTTTTTCTTAAATCATATTATTTAATATTTCAAACTGAAAAATTGCGAGAAATTTGTTTTCATAAAAATATGAGCAGTCTACCCTAATGTGTGAAGGAGCATAAAAATATGAAACTATTTTCTTAATAAAGCGTTTCTAGTTATATTTCTACTAATTGATTCATGTATACCTGCATGGAGTAAGGTTTGAAGGCCTTGTTCGAACTTAGGGTCGCGTTACTCCTCCATTGGCGCCGTGAGTGTTGATATGACCTGCGACTGGTTTGGGATATCACGTGCTCTTTGTGCTATCCGTCAGAATCAAATTGAGTCAACTTAAACGGATGGCGTCAATTGCGTTGAGCTCTATGATTGGTTAAAATTTTTATCTCCGAATTCGAATTATGCCATGATCTCCTCCTAACAAATATTACAGTTAATATTAAAATGAATAGAATTTACGCATGGAATTCAATCTAACCATCGAGGCCCAAGGTCAGCCAGGGGTTAGCAAGTCTGCTTCCGGCACCGGAGATGCTCGGTTCGGATCCCAACAAGTGCCAAGGTAGGTCTTCGTGTCTAACCGTGTTGGACGAGTTAACCTTCGGTGGAACATCTGCCTCTCAGGCAGCTATGGTTTCTTTATGCAACGCTGGTCTCCCACCCTTCAACCTTGGTACTGTGAATCAACACATGCTCAGTCACCATCTTGTCTTCAGTGTGGAAGGATGAATCGTGACGCCAGCCTTCTATGGTATAGTTAAAAAATTAAGATTAACCCTTCACCGGGCGCGCCAATTTTTGGGAACACCACCAGGCACGCGTTGCATAAAGTGCAACGTCTCTTTAAAATTGATTTTCCTTTTTTAATTAACTTTTTTTTCAAAGTGGAACAATAATTCTGCGTTTTATGACAAGATTTAAAATGTTGATAGTATTGAGATTATTTATAATTAAAGGCCAAAAAATGAATAAGAAGAAATTTTCATATAAAACTAAATTTTTTTTAAAAACACAAATAATTTGCTCAATTCACTTCAGTTTTCTTCAATTTCTTCACATAGCAAACGTATAGTAACGGGATTTTGCAATGCGCCTTGCATGAAAAACTATACATTTATCACTCTTTATCGGGATAGTTACATTATTTAGCTTTCCGCATATTATAGTACACTTTCCTCTTTTTTTTGCCGACACCTCTGGTTATGCTTCTCGGAAGTTCCACTTTATATTTTAGTAAGAATCTAGTTTGTCTGGAGGAAGAAGATAGAATATTTGCTCGGGTATTAAAGTGGCTTTCGAGAAGTTCTAAAGCAAAGAATGCAGATACATCGCTTCTTTCAAAACTGTCCGGTTATTGGATCCAAGAACAACTTACGAATGATATCTATTATGTCCAATAACCTAAAAACCAATGAGAGAATCCATCTTAGGGTTTATGCGGAATACCGTGTAGTAGCTTGCACATTTGATCCACTACATCAACTCTGCTTTTGTCGTATTGTAATCCAGTAGAATCGCTGGTTTACCAGAATCGTCAATCCACTGTTGTATCATCATGCATTGTCGACAAAAGATCGACTCCCTTATTTTTTTTCGTACATAGTGTTCCTTTGTTACGAAAGTAAAATTACTTTTACATCGGGAACAAAATTATTAATAATTATTTAGTATTTAAAACTTCTACTAGCACAGTTATTTGATTAGCCTTTTTAAATTTATAATCATAGAAAAACAACTTTGTAAATGCTTAGAATTATTTTAAACGAAATAACCACAAAAAGAAATGTTTTCTTACACTAACCAGCTCACTGTGCACAGAGTGCAACAAATAGATGTATCCTCTGTTGGAATCACGATTAAAAATTAATGGAAAGGAATACAAAGGTCAGAAAATCCGACCTGCATTAAATAGGGTGTAGCTGTAAATAGAAACTACTGTTCAACATCCGAACCTTATATTAAAAATAAACCATTCAAAATTATGAAAAATGCTGCACTTTATACACGGCGCGCCTCTGAAGGTTAATCAGAGCAAAAATTAAAATCCCAACCCAATCACTCCATCGATTATCTAAATGCCTCTACAAAACAACCGTAATATAACCTGTGATAATTGGTTCTGTTCAACAGAAGCTGGTCAGATGAAGTAGAAATGTTTTGACGATTGTGGCTACAATGAAATGTAATAAAGCACAATACCCTAGTTAGGGCTACCTGGGAAAGAGATATTCCATCTATATCTGCCCTCCAGGCAGATGTTCCCACTAATAGGGGAAAGATTATGTTCCCACCGAAGGGTTAAGGGGCACACAACCTTTGCTACTGGGAAATGACCCTAACATGATCAAATCGAGCTACTGAAACTCCAATAATATTAATGTATATAGATAATCTTTTTGCTTTATATCAAAATTATAAGTCTTCAGTTATATTTTATACAAAAATAGACTTGTAAAGCCATAACTAATTTTTAGATTTATTTTTAAATGTACACATTACTAAAAAGGGAAAACATCATTGGATGTTCGCGCATCATAAATTAAGAAATATGTATACAGAAACTATTTTTTGGTCAAATTAAATTAATAATACACTCAAGTTTAATGTAAAATCAAAAAATATACAAAAATATATAGTTTAAATTGAAAATTTACATACAATTTTTTAAAAAAATTTAAAATTTAAAATTTAGCAATTTTTTAAAACCTTTTCAAGTGTAAAATTTTTTTACAAATTTTTTTTTACTTTTCTGGTTTAGTGTGTAAAGAAGCTTATAATACAAATCTGATAAAAATTTTGTGTGTCTAGCACACATAGTTTGGGAGTAACAGTGCTCGCAATCCAAAAATTCACATATTTGAGAAAACTGAAGTTAAAGTTGGAATAACTTGCCTATGGCACAGTAGTGAGCTTTACATAAAATCTCATAACTCAAATTTTTATGCGGTTTTTTTGCATACTGTTCAGAAATGTCCCAAAAATCAGAATATAGCAAAAAACGAAAAATCGATTTTTTAAAAGTTTTAAAGGTTGTGAGTCCCCTTAAGTCTATAGGTCCATATGTGTGCCTAGCAAGGGTTTGGACGATGGTACAGATATTGTCCCTTGCGGAGCTCGGTCCATACAGAAGTGCACTATGGAACAATATCGTTAATTATTACAAGACTCCAGCAAGTTACCCGATGTTCATGGGCAGGTCAATATCGAAAGACAATGACCCTGCTACGTTGAAAAAATGATATAAATGTGTGATAATCTGATGATATCTTTTTAGGGATTTCAGGGAAAGATGATATTTAACTCCATTTTTCATCTTAAAGATATATCTATTCTATATTATTACGCCCTTTACAAAAGTAATCGATACTATCTGAAGATTCTAACTGTAATATCCCGATTGTATAGTTTTATTACCGCACAAATGTGCATCCGATGAGTACAACATCCGGTGGAAAGTGAGGCGTATGAAGATAGTAAAAGTCCAATTTATTAAATCTTTAAGACTTTGTTCCGCCATTCAGACTCCTTTTTCCCCCAAGTTTATTTATTTCTAACTAATCACTTCGGAAGCCTGAATCGGATAGCAATTTAAGTTGACACTTTATCAGCTGAAACAAAACAAAAGGGCCCCGAAAAGAACTCCTCTTACGGCAATGATATCTCTCCATTCTAATTTAACTTTACAATGGGGCGCGCAATTACTGTTCATTCTTATTCAATTTGCACCGGTCCGAAAAGATATCTCCTTTGTCCGCCCGTTATTTATGAACCTGTTCGAAAACACGCGGGCGCTCGATTCTCCAAAGTAATTGGAGAAGATTTTAGCCCATTTGTTTGGGGAGCTCCAATTTATTTTTCGTGTCTGTTCCACGAGCCGCGCCCGGGAAAAAATATTGGCGAAATAAAGAAGGAAAAAAATTTAGAAAGAGTAAAAAAATTGCATTTTAAGTTTCGATACGCCGTATTGATATTCGGTTATTTATAAATGCAGATTCGATCACGCTTGGTGAGTAGTCGCGCTTTTTTATAACAAGCGCTGACAGTGCTTTTTATTCATTTTTTTTTTGTCATATCTTTCATTCATCAGCAGTACGTTTTGAGGTTGAAATGTTGTTTTGGGCGAAAAATTTACAAATTTTTATTATTTATTTTTTCATTTGAAAGGCAATCTTTAGGATTCTAAAACAAGCTTTACTTTAAAGCATATGATTATTGGACGAGCAGATAGGGCCAATTAATAAACCAAAAGTGGTGCTTAAAAGACAGGAAGTAAAATGCTCAAATGAATTTTCTATAAAACTAATTTTACAGTAAAATTTATTTACGGGAAACCTGATGACTTATAAAAAGTTTTAACTATGTTTTGTACTAAAAGCTAAGCTCTATGAATAGTATGAATCATTTTACAGGTATCTCTACTTGAAAAAGATAACTTTTTTAGTTCATTGCACAGGTATGTGTCACAGTAGTGTATGTATAAAGGAAATTAAAATGTGTTGAGTTAAATTGAGCGTAAGGTGTCTGGAGTAAGCATTAAATTTTGTCAAAAATTTATAAGAAATTTCCTATTTTTAAAGTTATTACGAACATTTTACTACAATTATATTTTTTATATGCTTTTACGCCACATTTGAACTAAAAATATACGTATTTATTTAGTATTGTAGGTTTCTTAAAAAAAGGTTCCGAAAGTAGACAGAACCCTAATGTCCATCCTTTGATTCATCCTTTAAAAGCTTATTCTCACTACTTCATATTTAAAATTCCGCAATTTTTAAAGACAGTTGAAATACGAAACGTATCAAATATTTTACTATTTGTGATGTTAATTTGTGGGAAGCTCTCCATGCAGTGGATATCACTTGTACATAAACGATGCTATAATGTTATATTACTTATGTTGTGTAATTTAGACCGCAAAAACCACTTACGGTGTCTTTTTGGTCAACTCCACACGTGAAACTGAGCCAATGTAAAACGAACATCACCACGATGAGCAGATATAGTCAAGCTAATATATTTAACATTAAACAAACTTATTGTAAAAAAGGGAACTCCTTAGGCAAAAACACACATCATCCTACGACCACAGCACTACTCAAGTTAACAAATCGCGTTGCAAGCACATGGCTTCTTCCCGCTCAAACTCTGCACCGGTCACTTCACTTCTCTTCCCTTCCCAAACCAAGGGAAAAGAGTGATCGCTAATCGACGTTGTGACCAGCGATGGAGTGATGTGATGACAACATCACACTATTTAGCAGTGGAAAATACTTCATTGTCATTGGAGGAGATTCATTAATAAATCAGAATGAAATACATTTGGGTGTCTTTTTATCTTCTGGAGTCAATAAATCAAGTTTTCTATGTCCCATCCGTCAACTTAAAATCTCTGCTCAGTAGAAATTTATTTAATCCTTCGTTGGGAACAGCTGCCTCTCAGGCAGCTATGGTTTCTTAATTCAATGCTGCCCCCCACCCTTCGACCTTCGGTACTTTGAGTCTGCACATGATTCAGTCAACATCTTGTCTTCGGCGTGGAAGGGTGATTCCTGACGCCAGCCTTCTATGCTTCAGGTAAAATTAGATAATCAGAGCAAAAATTAAAAATCCCAACCCAATCACTCGTTCGACTAACTGAATGCCTCTACTAGACGAACCGTAATATAACCTGTGAAAATTGGTTCTGTTCAATAGAAGATGGTCAAGAAATAAGGAGAAATGGTTTGACGAATGGAGCTACCATCTATATATTTAAGTTGCTAAGTCGACTTTTTGGGCAGTCCGTGAGAGGAAAACTACTGCATCCATTAACTTCATTTTGGTCTTAAACGAAAGATTGTAATCTGTAGATTTGTCAAATTTGGTTTTGGACCGCAATTTCTATCAATTAGCTATAATTTACAATTAAAAAAATTAATTTTTGAGCACGCTCAGTAGCATGATTAAATCTGTCTTTAGAAACTCACTGTTTCTGCTCATGCTCTGTGATATGTTTTAATGATAAATACGTTTATTCCGAGGAGTCTCTCTAGATCTCTCTCTGCCATTTTTTATTTTTATGATAATTATGAGATTAAACCTCATGGAAATTGTTTATTTCGCGCTGATTAACTAGCGATAATCTACAATTAAAAAAATTGCTTTCGCGCATGCCCAGTGACATTTTAAATCTGGCTTTAGATACTCACTAAGCACGAGGCCGCTGAAGCACATTAATTTGTTTCTGCGCATTGATTTTCAACACTTTGGTAATGATGTGTTGAGTATAATTTGTGTATTAGTAAATTTATTTCTATCTAGCCGTCATAATTTGACAGGTACCAACTAGTGAAATGTCATAATCATAATACACTCTGAATTTCCAGTTAGGAATACCCAGGAAAGAGATATTCTATCTATATCTGCCTCACAGGCAGATGTTCCCACAGAGCGGGAAAAGAATCGTGTTCTCACTGAAGGGTTAAGCTGTAAAATCTCCAATCAAACGAAATATAAAGTTGTATGTTCTCAAAGCTTCCACCCATATCAGGTAAGTAGTTAATGTCTCGAGCTTCAACGGTGTGGGTGCGGTTCGGATACGGCATGGATATTCCTGAGCTGTCTCCTCATAGGAAGGAGTGGTGGCTCACCTATAGGGGTTTCCTATAATATGGTAGCCCACGAATTCCCGGTGCGGATGGGTCGTGTTATAAGCAAAACGTTAAAAAAATATTCTCAAAGCTAAACTATTATTTAATACAAGATAAAACATAATTTTACTAAAGTTCATTCTTTTAACCCTTTGAGGGGCGCCGTTTGCACAGTGCAAACGCCTGAATCTAGTATTTTTTTCCCTTGAAATCAATGTATTTTCGTTAAAATGAGCAGAAAAATGGTAGTACTGCATCTATTATCCGTGTTAAAAGACGTAAAAGCATTTTTCAACCTTTAATTGTAAAATTTTCAAGATTCTTTAGGTTAAAAAATGCGGGGGAAAATCGACATCGTGCAAACGGGGGAGGTTGCTTCCCCTGAAAGGGTTAAGGGGGACAAGGGACCATCAAACCCGGAATTTTTAACTTTATATACAAATAAGAAAAATTTCCTTTTTAACTGCACTCAAAACCATTAGAGTTCAAAAACGGAATTTTTGGCAGAATAATTCTTGTTTTCAGGAAATTTTCAAAATTTTCTAACTTTTTCAAAATGCTCCATGCGCATTCCATATTAATTAAAACTTTAAATTTTTTATTATAAGTTTACCATATGTATACAAATATAATTGTGAATTTATTTATTTTTATTAAGTCTTAAATTAATTTTTTTTAATTCTGCCTGTTATTTTTTAAAGTTTTTGCATGTTTCTGCTTTATTTTATGGTCTATAAAAATCGAAAAATATTTATGATTTTTATGCACTGTTTAGGGACAAAGACTTCCATTAACAATTCCGAGAAGTTTGGAATAAATCAGACGAAAATAAAGGCACGTGGAGCATTTAAAAAAATAATAGTATTTTTGAATAATTTTTTTATAAACATGTCTTATTCGTCAACCAAAATACTTATTTGCGAATTCTAAGTATCTCCAATGTAGTAGAAAGGAATATTAATTATACTCATGGGGTCTATAGAGTAAAATATTGGGAATTAAAGAAAATCGAGGTTAATGGTCCATTGTTCCTTTAAAGGAATATGAAATTATAAAAAGAAACAAACAGATAAAATTGCAGATATTCCTCAAAAAACTTTTTAAATGGTAGCATTAACTAGCATTAACACTAAACTAGAATGGAGTAGTTGTTAAGGTACTGGCTTCGAAGTTTAGAGATCATGGTTTCGATATTTGGCTGTACATTACATCTTAAAAAATAATAAAAAAATTTAAAAACTTTTGAGAAATGTTATGATGTGATTTTGTTTACAAATTATATGGTTGACCATCACAAAAAAATTCAAAATTTTAACTCAATAAATAAAAAAAAAATTTAAAATGTGTCCCGGACCCCTAAAAGCCCCTTAAAAACCAAATAATCAGATCCTTTTAGAAATGAAAACCACGATCACCTCCATTTATCTCACTTACTCAGGAAAGAAGAGCGGTTTTAACGAATTTCGCCACTTTTGTTGCTCCAGGTTCCTCCCGTAAGCGTGGAATCTTCTTCCAATACATTTTCCACCGGCGTAAACGGCACACCTTCTGAGAGCGCGTATTTCTCTGCCAGTCTGACACGAGGAACAAACCCGTGATTTTAGTTCTGGAACTGTTTCTGCCGGAGGGCTTTATTGGCACGGCAGATAACCGGAAAATCCATGTTTACGAAATTTTATCTAACGGAAGAAATCACGGATGAAGGAAATACATTCCGCTAAATTACGTGTTATTGAAAAAGAATATTTTATAGAATGGCTTTGCTCACACTTCAGTTGATGAACGTCTCCCACCAGCCATTCCCTCAATTTATTGCCTCGCTGTTTTGCGGAGTGGCAGTTGATTTATTCTAGTATAGTTATTTTTGTGAAAGGAGTTTTCGACTATAGAATTATATAGTTAAAGAAAATACATCTTTAAACATTTAGAAACAAATATCTAATAAGAACCACGAAGTAGTACATATATACAGTGGAATCTCGATCGATCGTTTTCGGATCCACCGTTTTTCTGTATGTACCGTTCATTTTATCCAGTTCCAACGATCATATTCCTTTGTTATGTTTCCGCATCTATCGTTTTCCCGCATTTATCGTTCATTTCAATCGGTCCCTTGAAAAACGATAGATCGAGATTCCACTGTATATATATATATATATATATATATATACAGTGGACGCTCGTTAATTCGAACTCGGTTAATTCGAACTTTCGGTTAATTCGAACTAATCCGCAGGCCCCAAAAAAACTTGTATTGGAGTTAATGTTAAAAATATCTCATTAATTCGAACTAAATTTTTATCAATTCGGTTAATTCGAACTAAAATTTGACCAAAAAATATTCTTTTTCCTCGTTTAATGGAGAAAATACACACTGTATTATTATTTTGTGTGTCAAAATTTCTTTTCTGTGTAAAGAGGCACATGCCTGCATTCCTAGACTATTGCATGTCCGCTAAACGTTAGTAGCTATTATCCTTCTTATTAGAGCTAAACGGAAAAAGCAATTTTCCTTTATTTCGATCCATTTTCTTAGAATTTCAGTAAAACTAGTCTTTACTACAGATTCTAGGGAGCTGCGTCAGTTATAACTGCAGTGCAGACAAGTTATGTGGTCTAGTTTTTCTTCCTCATTGTGTGGTGTGAACGTGTAAAAATTCAGGATGTCTACACGTGGAAAGTACAAAGTGTTTATCACTTAGAGTAATGGATATGGGTTGAACCAGACTACCATTCTCTCCTGTATTCTTTGTAATATGTAAATAACTTTCCCTCTTTATACTTCATATAAATGACAACCAACTAAATATCAGTAAAGTGGATAATGTGTACAAGTTAATAAACTTATTGATCTCATCAACTGGACTTTTTGACTTGATTTGATGCCTCAAGCCCACTAGAACTTTTTAATCCAAGAAACCACGAAATGATATAACTATCGTTTCATCTTGTTTCCGTTCCTGATTTACAAATATCGATATAACTGTCGTCCAGAGAATGGGTTTTACATTATATATATATATATATATATACATGTTGTTCCGGAGCCTACATAGGACTGTAGTACCTATATCTCCAGAAGAGGACACTATTATCCGTTTGCGCCGCTCAAACCGAACGTAAGAAGAGATCTGGCAACCCCAGTCACCGGATGGACGTATACGATGCCAGAACAATGACGCGTTTTGTCTGATAGCAGAAGAAGTCTGCTCCTTCATTAGCCTATTATGTTATTAACTAGAAGGTAACCCGTCATTTTGACGTCATAATACTGATAATGACGTCATAATGGAAAAAAGTATATGAAGTTAAAAAATATCCCGAATTATCTAACAATATTGCATTTAATCCACACCTTGTAAAAGCAAACCCTTTCATTATTTTTTATTTATTTAGTTTTTCATGTGATTGGAGTAGTAGATTGCCATCCAACCCGTCATTTTGACGTTATAATACTTATAATGACATCATAATGGAAAAAGTATATGGAAGTTAAAAAATATCCTGAATTACCTATCCATATTGCATTTAATCCACACCTTGTAAAAGCAAACCCTTTCATTATTTTTTATTTATTTAGTTTTTCATGCGATTGGAGTAGTAGACTGCCATCCAGTTTTTTACAGCTCACTACGCGATATGAATACTTGAGCTACTTGATTCATTCGCATTCAAGTTTGTTTACTTTCAGAATTCATCGCAAAAGTAAACAGATTTTTAAATCCTGTTAAATATACAGCTAAAAAACATCCAATTTTTTTTAGTTCTGATGTTTTATAGAAAAATAGGTTGAACAAACGTGATTTTATGGAGAAGATATTAGTTTTTACGTAAGAAAAAATTCTGATCCACATCTAAATTAAAATTAAGCCTAACCGGCAGTTTGTTTACTGAGGGCTTCAATTGAAAGATGAGTACAGCCCGGAAGTGTTATACAGAGACAAGGACTATTATATACACTGCTGGCCACTGTAAATGCAACACCCTGAAGGAAACATACAAATAACATGAAATTACAACATGCATTAGCGGAGGTGAGATATGCAAATGATTAGAATTTCAGCGCAGACGCACATCACGTGCGCCTGTGGCGCCACTTCAAAGCGCTATTTAAGGCTTGGAGATTTCGACTATTTCAAGTTCGGCAATTGTGTTTTTCTTATGATTTATTCAAAAAAACGATCAATTATGCCTCGTCGAAAACAGCGATCATCTTTTCATCAAGTATCCGAGTTCGACAGAGGAACGATAGTGGCCTACCGAGATTGTGGATTATCTTTCAGGGAAATCGGTAGTCGTGTTGGACGAAACCAAACAACTGTAATGCGGATATGTGATCGTTGGATGCAGGAGGGTACGACGGACCGGCGTGTTCGATCGCATCCACCTCAGCGCACCACTTCACGTGATGACAGGCAAATTGTGCGCATGGCAGTGACGGATCGCTCAGTCACATCACGAACCATAGCACAGCACATGCAGTCTGTAACGCACCATCCAGTGTCTGCGCGTACCATTCGACGTCGTTTACAGCAGAGTGGTTTGTCCGCAAGACGTCCATTGCTTTTTCTACCCTTGACGCAGAACCACAGACGTCTCCGCCGCCAATGGTGCGATAACAGAAGGATGTGGACGGCAGAATGGAATGAAATTGATTTACTGACGAGTCAGTCTTCTGTCTGCAACACCATGATGGTCGCAATCGAGTCTGGAGACACCGTGAAAAGAGGATGCTGAACAGCTGCGTTATGCACCGCCACACTGGTCCTGCACCGGGTGTTATGGTATGGGGCGGTATTGGATATCACTCTCGCACACCTCTAGTACGCATTGCCGGTACTTTAAACAGCCAGCGCTACATCTCCGAGGTGTTGGAGCCAGTTGTCCTTCCTTACCTTCAGGGCTTGCCCACAGCCATATTTCAACAGGATAATGCGCGACCATACGTCGCACGCATTGTCCAACGGTTTCTTCGTCAATCGCGAGATTGAATTGCTTCCCTGGCCGCCTCGCTCTCCGGATCTTTCGCCGATAGAAAACATGTGGTCCATGGTTGCTCTACGATTGACCCAGATTCCATCCCCAGCTGCCACAGTAGATCATTTTGGCAATGTGTGGAAGCTGCTTGGTCTGCTGTACCACAAGAACTCATCCAAAGTCTCTTTGAATCAATGCCGAGGCGTGTGGCAGCGGTGATCTCCAACAATGGCGGCTACTCTGGCTACTGATTTTGTCAGGAACCACACTTCACAGAAGTCTATAAATTTAATCATTTGATACTTGGTCAACATGTTATCTACAAATAAATTTTGTTGTGATATCTATTGTCTTTCTTGGTGATGCAATTTGGGCGGCCAGCAGTGTATATAATTAACGATGTAGATTTGAAAATATTTTTGTAAATGAGTATCATTAATGTTAGTATAGATTATAATAGTTTATTGAAATCACCGCATGGCTATCCTGTCCCACTTATATCTATCTATGTATCTATCTATCTATCTATCTATCTATCTATCTATATATATATATATATATATATATATATATATATATATATATATATATATATATATCCGTTTAACCTTTCTTTTTTACACGATGTCTAACATGGCATATGTTAACTACTCCGTCCAAATCGTTCAAAACCCTATATGCATAAAAATGTCTGCACAGTGTTTAAAAGGAAAATTCCGCATTTTATTCTAAACCGCGTTATACGAATTAAGTCGTCGTACTTTTTTTAACGCATTGTATGAATTCGCTTTATACGAGAGTCTACTCTATATGTATTGTGAACCATTATTTTAAAAAACGATTACTATGAACATTTTCTGCATACAATTTGTGCAGACATAAGAACATTGCATGTGTGGAACGAACAAATAAGTATTATGTGAAATCAGCTAGGCCTATTAAATAGTAATTAATGGGATCCTCTAAGACATAAAACCCCGACGACCTCCATTTATCTCCTTTTACGCTGGTAAGAAGAGGGATTTACACACATTTCGTCATTTTTGTTCCTGCAGGATGCTCTCGTAAGTCTGGAATCTCTTCCAATACATTTTCCGCGGCTAAAATCACACACCTTGTCAGAGTGCGTATTTCCCTGGCAGTCTTAATCGAGAAACAATCCTGTAGCTTTATTCCTGGAACTGTCTTCTCTGTAGGACATTACTAATAGAGTAGATTAACAGAAAATCCATGTTTACGAAATTTATTTAATGGGAAGTATTTCGGATGGAGGGAATACATTACGCTGTATAAAGTGTTATCGGAAAATACATTATTTATGGAACATATATAATTTTTATAATACGATGTATGATATTTATAGAATATGATATTTTATAGAACGGCGTGGCGTTTCAATCAATGAAATTTTCTAATCAGTGAATCCGTAACACATTGCCTTGTAAAAAGAACTCTCGACCACGGAATATATTTTTTTAAAGACACTACGTATTCAAATTTTCCTGAAACCTATATTATATTAAAACGAAACAACCAGATAATACATATGTAATTATATGAAAATATAAATATAATATATATATATATATGTGTGTGTGTGTATACAGTGGAAACAATTGATTTATGAAAACACGGTTTTTTAACAAAAACTTCATTTACTTTTAATGAATATTAAAGAAGTTTTTGTTAAAAAATCATGTTTTCATAAATCAATTCCTAGCACTGTATATATATATATATATATATATAAAGGAAGACACCTCTGGTAGCCTAATGAGCTTACTGAGCAGTGAGTATGGCAGGTGAATAAAATTTCAGCGAATTTCAGCGAGGTACTATAGATGGTTCTCTTTAGATGGGTCATGGCGTTTCGCAGACGTAGGCAAAATTTAGATTTTTACGATTGACCATTTCAAGAGTGCTCTTTGAATAGAAGAATTCCGATAAAACATCGAACTTACGACAACAGTACGGTCGAGGAAAGACTCCGTATCATCGTAATCGGCGCCGTCGAGAATCATTTCAAAAGAATGGAGTGTAACATTTCCGCAAATAACGTTGCAATTTAATGCTGGGGCCTCAAGTAACATTAATGTGAATGCTCTATCACGTTCAATGCACGATATGGGCTTTAATAGTCTAAGCCCGAGTGGCATTGCTTTCCTGAAGGCACAGATATCTGCTTCTTACTATGGGCAACAGCATCGCCATTGAACTCCGGAAGTAGCCTAGTCTGATAGATCTCGTTTGCAACTGATAAGGGTAGATGGAAAGCTTGGTTTTGTTTGTTTTGGAGCGGTACGGTGAAGCTTTTGCTTTTAGACCGGGACCTACAGCTTAATGTCGATTCTGAACGGCGACAAACGTCCAAGAGTGGGACTCGAACCCACAGACCCTGGTACCGAAGAACAGCGCCCTAGCCATTCGGCGATCATCCGGCTGGGTGGAAAGATAAGCTCCTGGAGATCACGCCATTAATCAATGAACCCAGCAAGTCAACATTGGACTGTATAGACTGTTGGTCCCTCGGTAATTGTATGGGGTGGAGATTACGGTGTGTGGAGCTGGTACGAATTAGGACCCTTCATACGTGTACAACTTCTCTGACCGGCGATCACTATGCTAACATCCTGTCAGATGTGTTACAACCATTGAAGTCATTATTCTCCTCACATGGGTTTGGGGCATCCTCCAACAAGTGAATGCACCATCACACACCCACAGTCACAGAATTAAAGGTTTCAAGAACACTCATTCTAGCTTTAGAACAAGAAAAGGGCCTCCTTGTACACCAGATCTCAACAATAGTGAACATATTTGGGATGCAATGCAATGTTCCGTTCAAGGCAGAGAACAATCATCCCGGAATATTACAGAACTGGGGTCGCTTTTCGGGTGGCATGGTGTTCATTGTTTACAGACATCCTCAGAGAGCTCATGTTGTCCATGCCCCGCTACGTTTCTACAGTTCTACGATCTAGAAGTGGAACTATGAGGTATTAGGCAGGTATCCCAGTTTTTCTGGCAATTTAGCATATATATATATATATATATATATATATATATATATATATATATATATATATATATATATATATATATATATATATATATAAAAAGTAAACCATAGAAATAAACAAAATTAAAATACAAGCATAGACTGCTAAATCACTATAACATAAAACATATCCTGCAAAGAAAACATTTTCAATAGAGGATAGCGCAGAAGCTTCATATCCCCATAATGAAAAAAACAAATAAATAAACCAACAGATATAGATAAAAATTATACTAAAAAAGACAAAAAACAAACAGAAATCAAGCACTATGGGCATCCACGCACCAACGGCAAGATTCTGCATAAGAGCCGGAACTGAACCATAAAACGACAGAGGTAATCGACAGGTCACGTCATCAGGGGGCCTAACCATGTCAATTACCTCAAGGGGAACTTTCTGAATAGGATGCAGGTAAGCCCAAAAGACATCCCAAGGCCCCGAGTTCCCCAAAGAAGCAATTAGTCAAGAAGAAAATGAAAAGACAAACACAACTTACTGTATGGGCTCAACGCACCTTACAAGCAAGCACACAAAAAATCCTAATGCATATAATCGGCGTCTACACACCCCAATTCCGTAAGTGACGGTTATGGCGAAACAGCAGCCAGTTCTATCCTAATGTTTACGTCATTGTAACATTACTATAGCTCCACCCCACATTACAACTTAACCAAAAACACAAATACTATTCTAAACAACTTTAAAAATTCCTGAGTCTAAATGCCATTTTTTAAAACTTTTAAATTACCGAAATTTTTAGGGAATCGTTTTTTCTTAAGTTTTCCTCGAAAATGCTACATGCCTCCAAAAAATCCCCAGCATTGTTACATATGTTTTTTATTCTGTAAAGTTGTGAGTAAAAAATATTATAATAAATTTTATAGTTTAAGTTGCTAAGGAAATTGGTAAAAGTAATAACCTCGAAGTTAAAATCTAACCTTTTATCATAAATTCCTATTTTTATTTCCCTATTTTGAATTTTAATTTTTAAATCCAGATAAGGATTTAAAAATTATCTGGATTTAAAAATTAAAATTCAAAATAGGGAAATAAAAATAGGAATTTATGATAAAAGGTTAGATTTTAACTTCGAGGTTATTACTTTTACCAATTTCCTTAGCAACTTAAACTATAGAATTTATTATAATATTTTTTACTCACAGCTTTACAGAATAAAAAACATATGTAACAATGCTGGGGATTTTTTGGAGGCATGTAGCATTTTCGAGGAAAACTTAAGAAAAAACGATTTCCCTAAAAATTTCGAAGGGATTAAGTACTGCAATCTTTATCATCTTTAGAAATTGAATAAATTATGTCTTACAGGAATATAGAGAAGTCAGATTATTAATATAAAAATTATTTTTATATTACATACATACATATATATATATATATACTCGTATATATATATATATATATATATATATATATATATATATATATATATATATATATATATATATATTAAAATCCAACCATAAAAAAACCATAACCGCTTCTGTTCACCTTATAATGAAACACGCATCTTCTGTCCCTTGATTATATTTTGTTATCTAAGTACAAAACATTTTCTAAGCAAGACACCACATAGACTCCTAACGGAAAATGATTCATTTCGTTGAAAGCAAAATGACGTCTCTCCGCGAGCAGTCTTTTCAAACTGGGTCAACGGATGCCCCTTCTTTCATATAGAAAGCACAAAATGAAGTGGAAGAAGATAAGGAGATCCCAACACAGGTTTAAATCTGGCGGAAAAATGGAATGCCATTTGTGTAAATCACTCCCCTCTCTTGTTTGTTGGTTTTGTATGGGTTGTGTTGTTTTTATGCCGGGGGATCTGCAGAAATATCCGATAATATTTATCCAAAATGATGTCTTAGATGCCTTTATTTGAAAGTCTAGTATTATTTTTAAAATTTTGACAATACGGAGAATGAAAGTTTAAAAATGAAAAAAGTATATTTATTTGTTATCTTTTTTTCAAGATCATTTTAGTAACGTTTTGTCACTCTCGTACAGAAAAGCTAACAGCTTTTTTATAGAAAGAGGATATTTTTGAAATGGATATATATGTATTCCTCCCGAGCATTTAGAATATTATACAGATAAACAATAAGGAGGAAGAAAAACTAACTATATATGTATATATATATATATATATATATATATATATATATATATATATATATGTAATTATAGTCAAGTCAATCATTGTAATTATACTCATGCCATAAATAATTTTGCTAAATATTTTAATTTGTCACTAATTATGAAAATATTACATCATAAACAGTTCATTCGTTACCACAAAAAAAGGATTTAGCATGATCTTATTTTTTTTAGCCATTTTGATGATTTTAACTAATCTCAGCATATATTTGTCCTTAAACAAGGCAAAGTTTAGCACTGTATTGGTGTCACTCTGGTATTTTTTACTACGTTTGTGGGTGATAATACACCCTGTCACAAAAATATATGCATCCAGAAGAAATCGAGCTACTATTACGAAATTGGCAGGAATGTAGTCTGGTAAGAGATATGCAAATGATTAAAATTTCGACTCCAATGAGACAAAGGTAAGCGAGCTATGCGCATATGAGATGCACAGTTGGGAGAGTTTAAAAGCATGATTGCTCGAGCCATAGGGTTATTCAAACAAATTTGTTGACTTGGATGGACTGTATTGTGACTAGAGATGCCTCTGAGACGTAATAGTAGGCCTCAGAAAGCAGGTTGGTGGAACAGACGTATCGGCCGTCACCTCGGTCGGAGCGATATGGTAGTTGCTCGTTGTTGGTAACAATGGATCACGGAATGGATAGTCTACCGTCGCGGAGGATCAGGGCGTCCCAGGAACACAAATGCGCGCGAGAAACCGCAATCATAAGAGTGTCCACGTCTGCACTAACAACGTCGCTAGAATCGGTTCGACGTCATTTACCACCTTTCAGACATCCGATGTTATCAAGGGAAACCATTCGGAGACGACTGGTCGACGCAGGTATAAAGAGCCGACGTCCATTAAGACGCCTACCACTCACCCCACATCATAGGCAGTGTCGATTGGATTTTTGACGACCTTGGGCAAGCTGGAATGTGACCGACTGGAGTTTTGTTATCTTCAGCGATGAATCCCGATTCAGTCTCAATGCTGATGACCAGCGCATACGAGTGAGGAGGTCCGATCCGGCATTTGTTGACGAGAGGCATACGGCGATTACACAAAGTGTGACAGTGTGGGGAGCGATTTGTTGGGACACAGGATCACCTCTAGCCGTCCTTCAACGCACTTTGACGGCACGCAGTTACGTGGACGAGATTTTAACGCCAGTTGTACTGCCTATGCTATCAAGTCGCCCAGGTGCCATGTATCAGCAATTCAACGCTCGTCCACATACTGCGCGACTCTCCCAACAATGTCTTCTGGGATATGACGTACTCCATTGGCATGCCAGGTCACCAGACCTCTCACAAATAGAGCACGTCTGGGAATTGCTTGAAGGCAACTGCAGCCGTCCCGGAATACTGGTGAATTAACTGCCCAGTTGCATATATTATGGCATGATCTTCCGCAGGAGGTCATAGCTGATTCGATTCCACGCCATGTTTCGGCTTGTATAGCTACCAGAGGTGGATTTACTACTTACTGATTTGTAACCTTTTTCATGCCATATTTTCTTAATAAAACGGTCTGTTCTTCTGAATTTGTAATTTTTTGCTTATCGCCTCATACACTACATACATGTTAAGTTTCGTGATAATAGCTTGTTTCCTTATGGGTGCATATATTTTTTTTGTGACAGAGTGTATATTGGACTCGCTCAGCTCAATGTTAAGCTATACCGGAATCTTTTAATGGTGATTGTTGAGTTGGAATGAAAAAAAAATTTTAAATGGTAATTCGCAATAGAGAAGGAAATTTTTACACTCAATTATATATTTCATTCTGTAAAAAGAAATTCCAATGACATTTTAAATTTGAACTTTCTTTAAGAGGAAAATGGAGAGTACCGTGTTTTAAACACACGTGATCTCCTTTAGTAAAGAAAATTTCTGAAAGATTGCTCTTCAACGCTCTCATAGAGAACGGAACTTTTTACTTGGGTATCTTGGGGAGCCCAAGGTAGCCTAGTGGAAGTGCGTTGTACTTGTAACTGGGCTTGCTCGCTTCGTATCCCAACGAACTCCATTCATTTCCTTCGTGTCTAGGGCTCATAGGGTCACTTTACATTCGTATATAGTAAAGTTCTACTAAGAGTTAGAGAGGGTGACAGAACGTACGAGCCCACCAGATATAGCCTCGAGGGGTACTCGATGAAAACTGAGGTGGCACGACGGGTTGGTTTTGGTTCACCTATATAGTGAATTCATTGACAGCGACCAGCGATTCTCGCGTATTATGTGCAAATGTCCCTCGACATAACATATCGAAAATCTTGGGTCTGTTATTCATTTTAGAAATTTCGTCTACCAAAGGAAAAGTCATGAGTTTAAAACACGGAATACCCCATTTATTTTCAAAAAAAAATTTTTTAATTATTATTGCGTTCCTTTTTATTGAAAAAAAGTGAAAAAGCTACCAGAATAAAAAATCTCCTTCCCTATTATGGAGTACACTTTGAACAAAAAGTTTTTCCCTGGGAAAAACATGACAAAAAAACTTGGATATGTTATTCATTTTAGATATTTAGTCTAACAAAGGAAAATGCTTGAGTTTAAAACACGGAATACCCCATTTTATTTTCAAAAATTTTTGTCTTAATTATTATTTGCGTTCCACTTAAAAAAAAAGTGAAAAAGCTTTCAGAATAAAAAATCTCCTTCCCTATAATAGATTCACTTTAAACAAAAAGTCTTTCCCAAGGCAAAACATAACAAAAAACTTGGATATGTTATTCATTTAAGATATTTCATCTAACAACGGAAAAGACGGGATTTTTAAACACGGAATTTCCCATTTAATTTTCAAAAATATTATTTTAATTATTATTTGCGTTCCTTTTAAAAAAAGAGAAAAACCTTCCAGAATCAAAAATCTACTTCCCTATGATGGAATTAACTTTAACCAAAAAGTCTTTCCCTGGGCAAAACATGACGAAAAACTTGTATATGTTATTCATTTTAGATATTTCATCTAACAACGGAAAAGACGTGATTTTTCAACACGGAATTTCCCATTTAATTTTCAAAGAAAAATTATTTTAATTATTATTTGCGTTCATTTTAAAAAAGTGTAAAAGCATCCAAAATAAAAAATCTCCTTCCCTATAATGGAATTCACTTTAAACAAAAATTTTTTCCCTGCACAAAGCATGATAAAAAACTTGTGTATGTTATTCATTATAGATATTTCATCTAACAATGGAAAAGACGTGATTTTTAAACACGGAATTTCCCATTTAATTTTCCAAAAAAATTTATTTTAATTAGTATTTGCGTTCCTTTTAAAAATAGTGAAAAAACTTCCAGAATAAAAAATCTCCGTCCCTATAATGGATTCACTTTAAACAAAAAGGCTTTCCCTGGGCAAAACATAACAAAAACTTGGGTAAGTTATTCATTTTAGATATTTCATATAACAACGAAAAAGACGGGATTTTTAAACACGGAATTTTCCATTTAATTTTCAAAAAAAATTATTATAATTATTATTTGCGTTTCTTTTAAAAAAGTGAAAAAGCTTCCAGAATAAAAAATCTCCTTCCCAATAATGGATTCACTTTAAACAAAAAGTCTTTCCCTGGGCAAAACATAACAAAAAACTTGGGTAAGTTATTCATTTTAGATATTTCATATAGCAACTGAAAAGATGGGATTTTTAAACACGGAATTTACCATTTAATTTTCAAAAAAAATTATTATAATTATTATTTGCGTTCCTTTTAAAAAAGTGAAAAAGCTTCCAGAATAAAAAATCTCCTTCCCTATAATGGAATTCACTTTAAACAAAAAGTTTTTCCCCTGGACAAAGCATGAAAAAATACTTGTGCATCTTATTCATTTTAGATATATCATCTAACAAAGGAAAAGATGGAAGTTTAAAACAAGGAATACCCTATTTTATTAATTTTTTTTAATTATTATTTGCGTTTCTTTTAAAAAAGTGAAAAAGCTTCCAGAATTAAAAATCTTCTTCCCTATAATGAATTCACTTTAAACAAAAAGCCTTTCCCTGGGCAAAACATAACAAAAATCTTGGGTATGTTATTCATTTTAGATATTTCATCTACCAAAGGAAAAGACGTGAGTTTAAAACACGGACTACCCTATTTTATTTTCAAAAAAAAATTTTTAAATTATTATTTGTGTTCCTTTAAAAAAAAGTGAAAAAGCTACCACTAAATAAAAAAATGTCCTTCCCTATAATGGAGTATACTTTAAAATAAAGTCTTTCAATCCGTCGACAATCCATAGAAACATTTTCTCCATAGGTTAACACTGAGGTGAGCGAATCCAATAAGGGTGCCACCCAGCAGCCTTAAATAAGATACGGCGAAGAAGACTTACATGGAAATAAAGAAAAAGGTCATTTCGTCCAAAACACATCCCACGTTCGAAACTATCTTTTCGGGCTATTTCGGTGAATGCTCGTCTATAAATAAAGCATCTCTTTTCACTTTTGTTCTGACGGGACGAAGGACGATAAGCGTATCTCAAACGAGGGTTTCAATTTTGCGGAACGGATGTGATTGCATCTCTGTAAATCACTTCTCATCCATTGGTTCTGTGAGAG
>OU015490.1:32740534-32765534 GCA_907164885.2 Dolomedes plantarius | reverse complement strand
ACTTCTCTATGAGCCAGATACTCAAGAACAGGCCACACAGTGGGTGGAAGCAGGCGAACTTCACCAAATAATTTCAAGATATAAAGAACTTTTTATATACCACGTTTTTAAATTTTCTGTTGAATCATATAAACTTGACAGTTCTATGTACACTGCTGGCCACCCAAATTGCAACACCAAGGAAGACAAGAGATATCACAACAAAATTTATTTTGTAGATAACATGTTGACCAAGTATCAAATGATTAAATTTATAGACTTCTGTGTAGTGTGGTTCCTGACAAAATCAGTAGCCAGAGTAGCCGCCATTGTTGGAGATCACCGCTGCCACACGCCTCGGCATTGATTCAAAGAGACTTTGGATGAGTTCTTGGGGTACAGCAGACCAAGCAGCTTCCACACATTGCCAAAGTTGATCTGATGTGGCAGCTGGGGATGTAATCTGGGTCAATCGTAGAGCAACCATGGACCACATGTTTTCTATCGGCGAAAGATCCGGAGAGCGAGGCGGCCAGGGAAGCAATTCAATCTGACGATTGAAGAAGAACCGTTGGACAATGCGTGCCACGTGTGGTCGCGCATTATCCTGTTGAAATATGGCTGTGGGCAAGCCCTGAAGGTAAGGAAGGACAACTGGCTCCAACGCCTCGGAGATGTAGCGCTGGCTGTTTAAAGTACCAGCAATGCGTACTAGAGGTGTGCGAGAGTGATATCCAATACCGTCCCATACCATAATACCCGGTACAGGACCAGTGTGGCGGTGCATATCGCAGCTGTTCAGCATCCTCTCTTCACGGTGTCTCCAGACTCGAATGCGGCCATCGTGGTGTTGCAGACAGAAGCTTGACTCGTCAGTAAAGACAATTTCATTCCATTCTGCCGTCCACATCCTTCTGTCATCGCACCATTGGCGGCGAAGACGTCTGTGGTTCTGCGTCAAGGGTAGACAAAGCAATGGACGTCTTGCGGACAGACCACTCTGCTGTAAACGGCGTCGAATGGTACGCGCAGACACTGGATGATGCGTTACAGACTGCATGTGCTGTGCTATGATTCGTGATTTGACTGAGCGATCCGTCACTGCCATGCGCACAATTTGCCTGTCATCACGTGAAGTGGTGCGCTGAGGTGGATGCGATCGAACACGCCGGTCCGTCGTACCCTCCTGCATCCAACGATCACATGTCCGCATTACAGTTGTTTGGTTTCGTCCAACACGACTACCGATTTCCCTGAAAGATAATCCACAATCTCGGTAGGCCACTATCCTTCCTCTGTCGAACTCGGATACTTGATCAAAAGATGATTGCTGTTTTCGACGAGGAATAATTGATCGTTTTTTTTGAAAAAACCACAAGAAAAACACAATTGCCGAACTTGAAATCGTCGAAATCTCCAAGCCTTAAATAGCGCTTTGAAGTGGCGCCACAGGCGCGCGTGATGTGCGTCTGCGCTGAAATTGTAATCATTTGCATATCTCACCTCCACTAATGCATGTTGTAAATTTCATGTTATTTGCATGTTTCCTTCAGGGTGTTGCATTTACAGTGGCCAGCAGTGTATTAATAAATACTTAAAAAAAATTTTTTTGATGAATTATCCCATAAAATTGAAAGCAAATGAAGTTAATTGGAAGTTAACTTCCGTTTACCTTTTCGCTCCCATCCCGGCGATATATGGCTGCATCAGTCTACAAAACAATATTAACTGAAAATGAATTGAATCCTGCTAAAAGATGGCTAAAAGTATTAAAAGAATGCATTTTCATCGTGTTCCGAGCTATTCTAAATGTTTCAAATGTCTAACTAGTCGGGGAGTTAGTTAAAAATCGATCGCAATATTTGTACCGGACAAACACACACACAAACAAACAAACAAGAAAGCGAGTTAATAAAAACATGGTAAATATTGTGTCCCGAGCAATATTTAAACTTCAAAAATCTTCGTCATTAACAGTTAGGTAAGAAAACTTATCTTACCTGAACATCTTGATGGTCCGGGTTTGTTGTTTCCTCATTTAAATAAAAGTTGAGACACACGAATCAAAGAAACACGACGACCTTTGGCTAATTTATGACATCTATTATTAAAAACATTAATTTACACATTAGTTTTAACAAATAAACACGAAAACATGACAGGCTATTAGACACGACGCGCGAACATTACATAAAACTAAACTAAACTGAAGAACATCTAAGTTACAGTTGCTCTTCTTCACTTCACTTCTTCCGTGCGTACTTGCGCAGAACGGAATTCAGGGGTAATGCCGCATTCCGCAACATACTCCCACCTTTGAGTTTCGAACCAGAGAAACTCAAACCCTAATTGTAGGTTTCAATAATCGTCCGTATCGAGATCGTCTAAGTCCGTGATCGGGTGCTGAACAGTCTACATCACCTTGATGAGTCCCATTGTCAATTGTCTTATCTGCAGGAAACGAGTCAGTGACCGGAGCAAGGTCGGTCTGCACATCTTCTTCAGTAACTTCTAAAGGTATCAGTCGAAGCACTGGACGAAGAAACTCGCCATTTTTCATTTTAACTAACAAGCCGGATATAACCATCTTTTGAAGGATAAACGTCTGTAACTCTGGCCATAGGCCAATCTAATCTCTTGGTGTTGTCGCTAGAAACTAAAACTACATCTCCGATTTGGATTCGTTTGTTATTTTTAGCATTCTTAGATGATTGTCTTAAATGTCCTAAATATTCTATTCGGAATCTTTTACGTAGATCTTCTCTAATTCTTTGTCTGTAAGTGAGTCTTTTATTGAGAGACAATGAATCTAAACTGTCTAAATCAGGAGTTTGCGATTCTTTGAGTTCCTGTAAAAACATGGAAGGTGTGAGATCATTCACATCATCAGAAACATAAGTTATTGGACGGCTATTTATAATGCTCTCGGTGTCACAGAGGATGGTTGTCATTTCTTCTAAATTCAGGGACGACCGTCCTAAAACTTTTCGTAGTATTCCTTTGATCATACCAACAAGACGTTCCCACCATCCACCCCACCATGGAGCAGATGGGGGAATGAACTTCCAGTCAATTTTTCGGCTTGTACTGTACTGGGAAATAATATTCCAATCGATTCGTTTCAACAAATTATCTGCACCTGTAAAGTTAGTTCCATTATCACAATAGACAATAGCTGGTCTACCTCTTCGGGCAATAAATCTCCGAAATGTTTGTAAAAAATTGTCCGTCGTTAAGGCAGTTGCTACTTCTAAATGAATAGCTCTGAAAACAGCACATGTGTAAATAACTATCCAGGCTTTCTGACCATTTCTTAGAATTAATGGGCCAGCGTAATCTATTCCGACGACTTCGAACACCGCGGCTTCCTTTACGCGATCTTCTGGGAGGGGTGCTTCGACTGTCGGTTTAGGGCGCGAGTTAAATCGTTTACATCGTACACATGTTCTAATTACATTTCTTACGGCTTTCCGATATTTAAGAATCCAAAAATTTTCTCTTAAGTCACTCATCAGAATTTGAACACCAGCGTGATTTAATTTAGCATGTCTGGTCTGAATAATTTTTTCTACAACTGGATGACGCGAAGGCAATATTGTCGGATATCTGAAATTTTTTGTATCTTTTCTCATTAAGATTCGGGTCTTTACTTTCAAAATTCCATTTGAATCTACATAACACTGAAGCGTTTTTAAGTGTTTATCATCAGTTCCTGAAAATGATTCGTTCTGTACAATTTTCAACACTGTGACTTCTGCTCTATTTATCTCTTCGAGTGTTAAGTCGCCAGTAATTCGGTTACACTTTTCAACTTTACAATTTGTGAAAAATCGATACATCCATGCAGTAACTCTAAGAAGCTTATCGTACGAGGAGAATCGGTCATAATACTTTTCCCCAGATGCTTCTGCATGATTAGCTGCGCTAATGACAGTTTTCCTTTTTTCCGAATTGATTACAGCGAAGTCAGGGACTGCGATTGATTTCGGCCATTCCTCCGGTGGTCTTGCTAACCAGTCCACACCCTCCCACCATCTCGTCTGAGCCAAAGCTTCAACACTACATCCACGAGATGGAAGATCTGCGGCATTCAAATGCCTTGGCACGTGATGCCAATCTTCAGGGTTGGTTAGAGAACGAATTTCATGCACTCTGTTATAAACAAAGGGAGCCCAATTTTCAGTTCCTTTGATCCAATACAAAGCATTTGCCGAGTCAGACCAGAAAAATTTCGGTACATTCTCCAATTTTAGATCATTACTCACACTCTGAGCTAATCTAGCGCCGATACTGCAGGCAAGGAGTTCCAATCTTGGAATGGATAGAGACTTCATTGGAGCAACTCTGCATCTTGCCTGAACAAGTTGACAGGTCGTTGAATTTTCAGTTTCGCATCTCAAAAAAACACAAGTAGCATATGCTACTTTGCTTGCATCGCAGAACACATGCAACGTCAAACTTCTCGGTACTTCAGAAACGGGTATAAGACATCGCGGAATTTCTACTTCTTTCAATTTAGATATATCTTTTCTCCACCTTTCAAATTTTTTGACAATGAAGGTGGGAAGTTCCGCATCCCACGACACTTTCAATTTCCAGCACTCTTGTAGGAGAATCTTTGGCCCCAACGTAATAGGGCAAGTGAAGCCTAGTGGGTCAAAAATCTTGTGCACAGCTGACAGAATTTTCCTTTTTGTAACGGGCGCATCGTCTTTAGCGTAATCTCGTAAATCTACCGTCAAAGAATCCTTTTTTAAATTCCACTTAAGTCCCAGAACAGGAATATTCTTTTCGTTTTCTGACGAAATAGCATCAAAGTCTTTATTAGTGTGCTCCCAACCTCTAAGCTCAAATTTGGCAGTGCTAAGAACTGTTTTAGATTCCTCGATAAATTTCTCAAGCTCTTCGGGGTCATCCACACTGGTCACACAGTTATCCACGTAAAATGATTCTAACAACTGGGCTGCAGTTTTTTCAAACTTTTGAGGAACATTCTGCAAATGAAATCGAATGGTTGCTCCCAATAGATAAGGAGAGCAAGAAAGCCCAAAAACAACTCGCCGATGCTGGAAAATTTTAGGTTTGGCCGGATCACCTCCCTCCCACCATAAGAATTTCAGATAAGGTTTATCTACTTCACTCAGTCTAATCTGCAGAAATGCTCTGCGAATATCGGCAACAACGCCTATTTTTTTAAATCTAAATCTATTCATGATGGCAGGAATGAGCTCAACAGTGTTTGGTCCCTTTTCCAAACAATCGTTTATAGAGGGTGAATTCTTTTCTCTTGCTGATCCGTCGAAGACGGGTCGCACTCTTGTGGTAGAATTTTCTTTAACTACGGCCCGGTGAGGTAAGTAATGTTCACTTTCATCGGTAGAGGAGTTCTTGACTTCTTCAATGACTTCCTCTTGAAGCCACTCTCTGAACACTTCTTCGTATGCTTCTAAGTTTCCACTCCTCTTCAATGAATCGACACAGCTCTTCAGCCTTCGTTCTGCAACATTTCTGCAAGCGGGTAAAGGAGGATGGCCTTCTATCCACGGGAGACTTACAACGTACCTTCCATCATCATCAATTTTCACACTTCTGTTAAAATGTTCTTCGGCTGCCATCTCCAGCTCTTGTCGATTTCCTTTGTTTCCAGGATCTAAAATTCCAAGTGTGTCAAGCCGCCATAGATCCGAAATCTTTGCATCGTTTACATGTAGCGACATAACACTATTCGTGCTGTCTGAAGATTCGTCTGTATTTGTTTTACCCATTATTGTCCATCCCAGGCGCGTTTCCATCAAAACTAGGCCAGATTTTAACTGTTTTATGTTCCCAGTATACAATTTACCTACAACATCTGCCCCAATTAGCCCATGAATTTCTTCAGGAGAAAACTGGTATAACAAATCTACCTCATCATTCAAGTCAGACAGAAAAATTTTTTGCTTCTTAATTTCACTGATAAATTTCCCCCGTGGAATTTTTTGAATTTTGGAACATATTTTTTCTTGGTTTAACACCTCGAAATTACATCTGTATCTATCCGAAAAGTCACTTAGACGAATCAAATATCTCTGGTGTGTTGCTGTAGTTTCTAAGCCGCCGAATAAACTGTGAGTCAAATTTTCTTCAGCAATGCATTTATATCCCATTTCCGATATCGCGAAATTTGATAAGTAGGATTTACTACTGCCAGAATCAATTAACACTCTTATATATTTCGTTTTATTCTCACCCCTCAAACGAACAATAAGTGTTTGCAAAAGAACTTTACGCGTAGATGTTTTATTGGACAGAGCTGAGTCCTTCCTATCTTCAGTTTCTACTCTTTCAACATGTTGCGGTCTGCTCGAGCATTCCTGACTGAATTTTCTGGTACACATAACTTTAAAATGAGATTTACCACCACAGAACTCGCAAGGTGGAACTTTCGCTTTACATAAACAAAAAACATGGTTTTTTCCAAGACACCTAAAACATGCATTATTTTTCATTAAAATTTGTCTTTTCTCTTCATAAGATAAATTATCAGCATATCTACAAACATTACCCGAATGACCAACTCGATTACAAAACAAGCAGACTTCTCTTTTCGTTTCCGAAGAATTAAACAATTCTGCAGCTGTCGGTAAAATTCTTTCCCTCTTAGCTGACGCGGCCGAAGTAAATTTGTTTACGTTTTCTGAATCAAGGTTAAATCCGCTGCGCGCTAATCTGACTTTCTCATCGCTTTCGATTTCGTGGCGTAAAAATTTCATCAGAGTATCTAATTTATTAACATTTTCGTCTTTCGAATTAGATGTCAAGGATATCGAAGTTAAATTTCTTTCCCAAATTCTTAATATGTCGACGGGCAGACAAGATTCAATTAATGGGTACAAAATTGAAGAATAATTTTCGCTAGAAACACCCAACATATTCAACGATCTCAAGTATGTTTCAATCTTATCGTACAATTTAAATAGAGGTGTTTTAGTACCTTTCCCCATCACGTTGTTCATCATTAGAGAAAGAACTTCCCTGATGTACAACTCTATTAGTACATCTTTTCGCGAAAATCGAGCCTTTAAACAATCAATAACATTTTCATAACTATCACCCGTTGCGGGATAAGATTCAACAATTTCGCGCGCTCTTGAGCCCTTTAGCGTGGCCTGCAACAAGTATTGATATTTGTCTTCGTTAGGGATTTCTTTATCGTTATGTATTTTTTCAAATTGTGCCCAAAATGGCAACCATTCTTTAAGTTCCCCTCCGAATAACTTAAATTCTATTTTTGGAAGTTTAAACTTCCGTTTCTTAGGATGTTCAATTAGTTGAGAGTCACTTTCGATTTTAACATTCTTCAAAGCTTTTTGAACCTTTGTTTTTAACCTAACAAATTTTTCTTCGTACATACTAAAACCTTCATATTCTTTATCAAACATTTCCTGAGAACAATTTTCATCTTTCAAAATAAGATCTTTAATTTCGTTTTCTTTAAAACTAAGATCGTCCCATTTTCTCTCTAACTGAGCATATAAAATTTCAATTTCCTCAATATTTTTATCTTCGGCGTTTAAATTGTTCTCAAGTAAAGTAGCTATGCGTGTAAATGCACATCGAATAGGTGTTCTCAACTTTTTTAACTGATCCATAATTCTTAAACAGTAATTCTGATAACAGTTCTATTATTAACAATTTCAAAACAACTCTACATCCCGGCAGGGATGCCAGTAAATATTGTGTCCCGAGCAATATTTAAACTTCAAAAATCTTCGTCATTAACAGTTAGGTAAGAAAACTTATCTTACCTGAACATCTTGATGGTCCGGGTTTGTTGTTTCCTCATTTAAATAAAAGTTGAGACACACGAATCAAAGAAACACGACGACCTTTGGCTAATTTATGACATCTATTATTAAAAACATTAATTTACACATTAGTTTTAACAAATAAACACGAAAACATGACAGGCTATTAGACACGACGCGCGAACATTACATAAAACTAAACTAAACTGAAGAACATCTAAGTTACAGTTGCTCTTCTTCACTTCACTTCTTCCGTGCGTACTTGCGCAGAACGGAATTCAGGGGTAATGCCGCATTCCGCAACAGTAATAATAAAAAAACAAAAGCTGTTCTGTTAGCATTGTCACGGTTTTGAGAGACTCCCATAGTAAACTATTCAATAGCGCTCTTTACACGTACGTTCTTTCGTAAGTGCTTGGAGCGTACGGGATTGCGCGCACGCTCTAAGCACTCGCAAAAGAGCGTACGTGTAAAGGGCGCTAATAGCCCCCTTTACACGTACGCTCTTGGAGTGCTTATAGCGTATGGGATTGCACGCGGGAAAACTTGCAGTACGCTCCAAAGCAGCTTTCCCTTCCTCTCCGACACCTTCACACGTGCACTCCATCGCGCGGAATCGGGGTTTCACGCGGGAAAGAACGTACGTGTAAAGGGCGCTATTGTCTACTTTGAAAGGGCCAAAACAATCCCTGGAGAGTATTATGCATGTTCAGAGAATCTTTTAAATCAGGGGTGGCCAACTCAAAACAATCCGGGGGCCACTTGATATAAATATAAATAACGGCAGGCTAACTGTGATTTCGGAGGGAATTTCGATGTCTGCTCTGCGAACAAAATGCAAATTGGCCGCCATCAAGAATCACATTTGCATACTGCACTAAGTATTTTAACTTAAAAATAATTTTAAATACTTAAATGTAACTTATTGAAGTAATTTAAATTTAGAGGTTTTACATTTTATTTTGAATAATTCATATTTAAATTATTTAAAATAGATATAAAAACAGGATCTCCAAATAAGAGAGCATTATAATTAAGGAAAAAAATACTACTGATTTTTCAGAAAATTGAATTCTCAATAAAAAAAGTTTGCTTAGTGAAAAATTTTGGCAATATCAAAATGTATATCCGTTTTGTCAAAAAAAAAACGAAAATTACAAAACGCAACTTTGTAAAATCAAATATTTTTGATATTAATAACTTGATTCACAATCAGTACCGTGGACCGGTTGAAAATTGTAAAAAGTGTAAAGAGACACGAATTTTTTTTTCGCAGAGTTGGACAAGTCTTACATTATGGAGTTTTATTAATATTTCATATACTTTAATGGTGTATAATGATCAAACAAATCCTAAAAATTGTTGGATCAAATGTATCGACCTTAAAGGCAATTATACAGAAACCTAAATGTACATTTTCCCCCAAAAAAGGCATCTTTATTAATTTTGAACGAACATATCAAACGATCCTCTTGTATTCTATAAAATACTAGCGGCCCGTCCCGACTTTGTCCGGGTTGAACAAAATATTATACCAATAAATTTCCAGTTGATAGCCAATAAATTGTAAATCTTTTTTTACCTTAATAATAACCTAAATAATACCTTAAATTAATTTTATGTTAGTTAATAATTAAAATAATTTTTTTAAAGAAAAAGGAGTGCGGGAGAACGGCTAAGTTCGAACCGCTAGCGTCAGAACAGAAGCCCACCGCGATAGCACCACGCTAAGGATCGTTGAATGCTTCGGCACAAAAAACGGTAGAGGACAAAAGCGGTAACAATGGAGATTGTTAGGATTAAGCCCCTAACTTAATTTCTACTGATGAGATATACATAATATATAGCCTATGTCCATCTGGAATAATGTACCTTTCAAACAGTGAAAGAATTTTTCAAATAGGTACAGTGGTTCTGAAGATTACCCTCCACGTACAAAATCGCTCTCTCTCTTTATATATAAGTATAGATAAATGTATATATTAAAAATATGTATTTCTTCGGAGTACTCACAACAATCTTCAGTAGACAGCTCTGGCATTAAAGAAATATTCTCCGATAAGGCGAAATCTGCAAAGACGAGAGCAAAATCAAATTCGGTTTACTATTAAAGTAATATAGAAAATGAAATGCCTTGAAGTAATCGATTGTTTTGTGATTACTATGTAATAGTTTATCAGTAATATACATAATCTGGATATTGTAATATTTTCCCCTTAAGGTTGATAGGCAGTAGCCATACTGGATTCGCACAGCTCAATGTGAACCAAAAGAGAAAAATTTTACTATGATAAACGTCTCAGGTTAAAAGACATTTTCATAATTGTACTCCGACATACAGAGAATATTTTTTAATTCAGGTAGATTTTTGATTTTATAAAATGAACGCCAGTAATATATTTAAATGTGAATGATTTGGGGAAAATTAGTGCTGACTTTCTTTTAAACGCGTATCATTTCCTTCGATGGACGACATTTCTATAAGGTATAAGATAGCGGAGTGTAAAGTATTTCTCTATTGGTGAATACAATTTTTTGAAAAAAAACCTTTAAATCCAAATCGACAAATATTGAAAATTTTTTTCCATAAGTTAACATGGAGATGAACGAATCCAATACGGCTACTTATTACCCATCATCCTTAAACGTAGTATAAAATACAAAAATGCTAATGCTCCAAAATTTCAAATCGATTGAAGAAAGTTATTACCAAATCATAAAATTTATATCGATATATAAACACAGACAAATATATATATATATATATATATATATATGTAATAAATTAAATATTAGGCCCTCCATTCTATCGTTTAAATTCCCTTTTCTAAATCCAATCCGCAGTAATCTCAATCTATCGCTTAAAAGCCCTTAGCAGCAGAACTTCCAATTAATAGCAAGCGTTGCATTCCTACATGTGTATACGTCTGGAGAAAGGCGTGGGTTCGCATCGCAAGCCCCGATTTTCTGCTGACCGTACAAAATAACAGCCACATGTTTTTTTCCCCTCTCTCGAGCTTAAGGTTGACATGCATCTGACATGGATGGGCGTACTTTTTATCGCTCTAATAAAACGATTCGACCCGACTGCTTCAAAATTTTAATTCCTTTCAGGCTGAGTCTAGCTCCAGCCATGTAAATATGAGCTAGTTTTCCTTTTCAGGTTGCATTTTAAGGAAGAATGTAATGGATATATTACATATATATATATATATATATATATATGTGTGTGTGTGTTTGTTTGTTTGTTTGTTTGTTTGTATATATATCTATATATATATATATATATATATATATATATATACAGGGCCGAATTTAGACTTGCTGAGGCCCTGATCTATACAAACCCCAGAGGCCCCCTGCTGTCTTAAATTACATCAGCTGGTGTCGGAAAAAATTTAAATATGTACGCCTTTTTAATGTATGAAAATATATTTCTTTTGATTTTTATTAAAAGATAAAGAAGGATGTGTTTACAAAGTCACAGAAATAATTATAAAAAGGGATTTAAAACCGACAAATAAGGCTCATGGTACAGAAGGTTTTAAATTAAAATATTAAAATGAAGGGTAAAAATTAAATTAATATAACAACATTATCGGTAGTATATAAAAACTTAATCTTTTATTCAGGTGAAAATTTAGTCTCGATCTATTTTAACATGCTCTTAAGTTATTTTAGTGTTGTATTTTGTATATTTAAAATTATTTTGAAAATTATCGTGATATGTCCCACTTCATTTGAGTGATTTTTCTACGAGATATTTTTATATCAATTTTTATATAGTTTTTGTTTTTTTATTTGAGAACCCGGCAGATTCCGAGGCCCTAACCTGTAGCTAATTTAGCTTATACGTAAATCCGGCCCTGTATATATATATATATATATATATATATATATACCGGGTGTCCGAAAAGGATGGCTACACTTTCAAAAATGAATTAAAAATAAACAAACAGAGATTTTCACTTACAGTTTTTTATGTTCCATAAAAAAATATCAAAGTTTTTCTTGCAATGCTTTATTCCACGTTTGCTTTATACCACGATTGTTTTATACCACGATTTCAATGCGCGCACCATTAGTCGAGCGCAACACATCGGGTCTATACGAGATTTCTCGCCAAGTTCTATGAAGAATTGCACGATCAACACTCTGAATGGTCGCTGTAATTCAACTTTTCTGCTCATCAGTGTCGCAAATTGGAGATTTGTAAACAATGTTTTTCACGTATCCCCATAAGAAGTCCAAACGTGTTATGTCTGGAGATCTAGGTGGTCACGGTATTGGACCTCCTGTTCACATTCATCGCCCGGGGAACTTTTTTTCTAAAACCTTTCGCACTTCCAAACTCCAGTGTGGTGGTGCCCCATCCTGCAGGAAAATGATATTGGGTTGCAAGTCCTCTACTTGAGGAAATGCGAAAATTTCAAGCATATCAAGGTAATTGTCAGAGCTCACAGTTTCTTCGGAAGAGAAAAAAAGGCCTAATAATTCGATCGTGCAGTAAACCACACCACAAGTTTACTTTAGAGCTGTCTCGTGCTTCCTCCAGTACGGCATGCAGAATGTTGCAAAACGTGGATGTAGCGCCATCTAGTTTTCATTTCATTGAACAGAAACTTAAATCTTTTCTTTGAGGAACATAAAAAACCGTAAGTGAAAATCTTTGTTTCTTTATTTTTAATTCATTTTTGAAAGTGTAGCCATACTTTTCGGACACCCTATATATCCATATATATATATATATATATATATATATATATATATATATATATATATATATATATATATATATATATATATAACAATAAAGTCCCACTATTATTAATTGTCCTAATTTAACGCGTATTCTAAATTATTCTTGTGTCAACCACAATAAAGCACAGGCCTATTTCAAAAACGAAATAATCTAAAATCCTATTCTTTTCAATGGACGTGCGGTAAAGTTACTTTTAGACAGGAGTCAGAATCCCGTAATCTCCATCCCTTACGAAACATCACACGACTTTGGCCTCTTATACCACATGTTCAGAGTCAGCTAATTAAAATAGTTTTAGCCGCCTAGTGGTAGGGTCATAAACTTTGGGTATATAAGGTCGAACAAAGTTGTTCCCGAGCTTTCTCTCTGTTTCCTTGCCCTGCACTGGTGTCGTCCTTCTCTTGCTTTGCTATCTTCGCGCGATATAGATCGCCGCTGTCCTTTCAATTATGTGGTATCTAGTAAATTAAAGTTCCGGCAGGTCCAGGCTCGTTTGTCTGCGTCCTTTGCTCAAGTTACATGTACTTTGATGTCTGCTGAAATGTCCTCCATAGTGTTGTCATTTTGTTACCGGAATAAATCAATTTAATGGATACCATTCGTGTGTCTCTTCTCAAATGTGCCTACAGTACAGTGAGTCTGGGTGATTAATTCCCCAGTACTCTGCTCTAGAGTGTGCTTCTCTCATCAAAAACTCACAACTACCTATACAACAGTGACTGCCTTCTATATGTGTCCCCATTTCGTCAAATTCATTGTATGTATGTGAATATCACACACACACACACAGATATATATATATATATATATATATATATATATATATATATATATATATATATATATATAACAATTCCGTAACTGACTCACTGACTGACATACAACGCACAGACCAAACCGCTGGACCTAAAGGGCTGAAATTTTGCTTGGAGATTATTATTATGGTGTAGGGGTGCACTAAGAAAGATTTTTGAAAAATACTTCTTAGATTTTTTAAAATTAAATATTTAATTTGTTTTAGTGACTTTTTTTAAGTTTGCATTTGGACCTTTTAAAAAAGGGATACAAATATTGATACAAATATTGAACATTGCACAATTAATTTTTTGGACAAAGATTTAGAGTATTTAAGGTGACTGCCTACGTTCGGAGCCAAATTTTTTTAAAAATTGTTTTTTTAAGAATTTTTTGGTCTCATATGGTAAAACAGCATTTAAAAATAAAAAATTAAAAAAAAACTTTCCTGTAAACACCATACTTTTTTATAAAATGGTCAATTTGAAGTAATTTTTAATGAAATTTAGCTAAAACGCTTATCACTCTGAACAAAATTCTAATGCTACTATTTTAATTTCCTTCTCACACATGATACATATAACAGTTATCTTCAAAATGACCTGCAATCTAAGAGAAATTTTGAAATGCAAAAATAATACAGACAATTTTATGTTCCAATATGAAAATTTTCCCCAATTCGTCATTCCTTTCCTTATAAAAACAGCCCCAAACAAAAAACTATTTATTATACATCAATTATTGTACGTCATTTCATTAACAATAGCATCTAAAACATTTCCTAAAAATTTTATCAAATTATATGCATTATTATCTGAAATTTCATGATAACGGTAGAGATTTTTGCTAAAAAACATAATTCTGAGAAAAACGCCTTTAAAGTTGTTTGTCACTTCAATTTTGTATTTGACGATGTTTTTTAAAATAGCTATAACTCTGCTTCTAATTGATGTAGAATGAAAATCTAAGCGGTTTTGAAAAGAGAAAAGATTGAATTACAAGATTCTTGCAAAAAATAAAATTGACCAAAATGGTCAAAAAATGGTCGCATTTAAAGTTGTTTGTCACTTAAATTTTGTATTAGACGATGTTTTTAAAAATAGCTATAACTCTGCTTCTAATTGACGTAGAATGAAAATCAAAACTGTTTTGAAAAGAGAAAAGATTGAATTACAAGATTCTAGCAAAAAATTAAATTGATCAAAATAGTCAAAAATGGCATTTTCAACGTAGGCAGTCACCTTAAGACTACCTAAAGTTGTTCTCAATAATTCGAGGTTTCTATCAATTAAAGATTATGGAGGGGACTGCAATTAGACATTTGAAACTTTTAGAATAGCTCAGAGCACGATGAAAATGCATTTTTTAATACTTTTAGCCATCTTTAAGCAGATTTGAATACATTTTCAGCTAATCTGGTTTTGTAGACTGGTGAAACCATCTATCGGCAGGAAAGAGCTCCTAATATTCATTGGCTCAATGCCACGTCGCTGAAATTCTGTCAAGAAAAATAAAGGATACCCAATGAAATACTGCTAGGACTGTGACATTATAAGGACACAGGGATTTTCACCCTTAGTGTTGTTTTCAACGCATTACTTCTCTTGTACTACAAATATTTGATCTCCGTTTATTGTGTTGAATTCAGTAGTAAATCCCCTTTCATTTCATGTATAACTCTAAGTTTAACAGTTGCTGTGTCAGAGACGAACCTTAACAATTTTTATAAGCATTCAAAGTTGATAAACATTCAAACTTCAAAAAGTGTCCAGAATTTTGACCACCACTCTCACTCTGTGTATATACACTCATGGACAAAAAAATTAGCGCACCAAGAAATAATTGCGGGATCGTAACGAAACTTGCCATGAAGATACATGTCGGGGAGATATGCAAATGATTAGAAATGCAGTGTGATTGTGCATTACGTATAGCCGGTAGAGGGCGTTAAACATCGTACTCTGTGGAGTATAAAACAGGTAACCAAAGCTTGTTTGAGTATGCTGAATCATTTACAAAGGAAGAGCTGAGATAGACATGTCATTACGCCGTGTTCGAAGACAATATAAGCAGTTGTCGAAGTTTGAGAGGGGGAGAATCGTCGGGATGATGGAAGCTGGGTGGTCAGCTAGGCGAGTAGCTCGTCAATTCGGCCGCTCTGACTGTGTTGTGAGGAGGTGTTGGGACCAGTGGACCCGAGAGATGTCATGTACACGAAGACCAGGCTCAGGACGCCCTCGACAGACCAGTCGTCGAGAAGGCCGCCACATCGTAAGAAATGCACGCGTACAGCCAACTGCTTCATCGGCCGCCATCCAGGCACAGGTAGCACCTTCACTAGGGGCCTATGTGTCTTCTCGAACCATACGAAGGCGCCTGGCTGAAGGACAGTTGGTATCGCGACGCCCATTACGTGTGCTGCCCTTGACGCCCACCCATCGACGCCTCCGTTTGGAGTTTTGCCGCGCACGAGGAAACTGGACTGCAGCGGAATGGAACCAGGTCGTCTTTAGCGACGAATCCAGATTCAATTTCGGCTGTGATGACAATCGTGTTCGTGTGTGGAGAGCCCGTGGTGAACGCTTCAATCCTGCCTTTGCTGTACAGCGACACATCGCTCCCACAGCTGGTGTGATGGTATGGGGTGCCATTGCCTACAATACACGGTCATCCCTAGTATTGTTCCGTGGCACCATGACAGCCCAGCGGTATGTTCATGAAATCCTGCAACCGCATGTGTTGCCACTCATGCAACGGCTCCCAGGAGCCATTTTTCAACAAGACAATGCTCGGCCTCATACGGCAAGGGTGTCACAAGACTGTCTCCGCACTGTTACTACCCTTCCTTGGCCTGCCCGATCCCCAGATTTGTCTCCAATCGAGCATATCTGGGATCATTTGGGACGACGAGTTGGGCATCCCGCGAGTTTGAACGAACTAAAGGCAAGGTTACAGCAAATATGGAACGAAATGTCTCAAGACATCATACAGAACTTGTATGACTCAATGCCCGATCGTATCGCATCGTGCATTCGCGCTAGAGGGGGTCCAACGGAGTATTAACTCCCCCGTTATTTTGCCTTTTTCTCTGAAATAAATTATCCTTTTTCTTTGATTTTCTTATCATTTACTTATATCAAAGTAGTCATTACGTATGTAAAATTTCGTTTCATTTTGACGACTCCTTCTTGGTGCGCTAATTTTTTTGTCCATGAGTGTATATATATATATATATATATATATATATATATATATATATATATATATATATATATATATATATATATATATATATATATATATATATATATATTTATATATATATATTTATATATATATATATATATATATATATATATATATACAGATGGTTAACAATAATGAAAACACCTATCAATATTAGTGGTGTTTATGAATGTGCTTCGTATTCCTTATGAAGCAAGTCTGGCCACCGGTATTTTTTATGTAATATAATGTATGTATTATTCTACTGTCAGGTAGCAGTAATGAAGCCAAGGGCATCGTGCTATTGGGGGAACAGCGTAATATGTCAAACCTCGCAGACCTTGTGAAAAGGACAAATTGTTGGAGCGCGTTTAAATTGGAGTATCTGTTACTGCAACCCCCAGGATAATGGGTGATTTTCGAGATATGGTATCGAAAGTGATGATAGCATACAGAGTGCACGGAAAAACATCCTTTGCCAAACAGAATAGTGGACAAAAGGTAGAGCTGAGTGAAAGAGACGGACGAAGTATTTAAGCGGATTGTGACACAAAGAAAGCGAAAAACTACAACCAAAATGAACAAAGAGCTCACTCTGCATATGCATGTTCCGGTATCAACCATCAGAGGTAGAAGGGAACGTCACAAACAAATTATTAAGGAAAAGGAGCTATTCTCATACCACTCGTATTAGATGCTAATACAAAATATCGTTCACAATGTTGCCACGAGCGCAAATCCTGGTCGAGTAATATGTCGAAAAACGGCATTGGCTCCGACGAATCATTGTTCACATTGTTCACATTGCAACAGGACGTGCGAGGACTGGAGAACACCTACACAAGCGTAAGATTCTGGCTCTCTCATCTAATTTGTCAATCATGGAGATAGATCTATCAGAGTTTGAGATGGCATCTCATGGTTTTCTTCAGGCCCTATTGTAATCCTAAAAGGGAGATTGAATTTGAAGGACTATGTCGAAATTTTTGCTCACCAGTCCATCCTATGGTGCAAACATTGTTTCTTGCAGGAGATGGCGTTCTCCAGGATGATAATCGCCCTATACATACAGCTAAATCTATCAAGTATTGGTTTGAAGAGATTGAAAAAGAAGTCAAACATCTTATCTTGTAGTGTACAATTCCCCCTACTACAAATCATCCAACCACTGTGATCTGTATAAGCGGATAGATAAAGGTATCGATATCCACCACAGCATCTCTACAGGAGCTTTCGTAATTTTTCCCTGAAGAATGGTATAATATATTCTTAACCACTATTTATGACTTGTATAATCCAATTCCAAGGGGTGAATCAGGGGGTATTACATGACAAAGGTGATCCTGCCCCATATTAATAAAGGTTAATAAACTCTGCGACGCCGAGCAAAGCGGCCCTCAAGCAGCGAGCTCCCAATTTAATCTGCGTACTTCTACGTTCTATTAGCGCTTTCCCCTTTATTGCGCATGCGCAAAGCACCACATGAAAAATTCTAGAATCTTCTTCTGTTTACCTAAGAATAATTTCCGCGTCAAACCCTGTACATCTAAAAATAAATTCCCTCGATGGAACTCGAGGTCATCTTTCGAAACGGGGAAAAACCCTTTTTCCCAACGCGTTTTGCCACTGATTTTAATGTTAAATTTGATTATTCTCAGACCCCCCCTGTAAATTTAATTACTGTCTTTACACACACACACACACACACACACATATATATATATATATATATATATATATATATGCGCTTTAAATAGAACATAAAATTCAAAATTCATTTGCTGCCCTGAACTCCCATCTGTTGTCTAAAGGAAATCGAAAGTGCAAATTCTAAATGGACTGAAAAAAGGCATAACCGAATCATAAACTTTCTCACGCTCTTAATACACCAGCAACTGTAAGTTAAAATTTTAATAAACGCAGCGCTCCCAAGGAAGCGTGAAAAATAAAGAAAGATTTTAGAGGAAAAATTTGTGAATTTCGCCGGCAATCTGTCGCCAAATGGAGTTTATAACTATATTCATGAATTCACTCATTTCAGGTATAGTTCTTTCCTCATGCATTTTAAGCGGGACTATTTATAGTAAATGTAAAGCATACAAAAATTTGACAGTGATAAATGTTCGCGACCGGGGTAGGCCACGCCTTTCAAACGGTGCCACAAATTTTCGGGATAAAATTCTTTTATCAGCCTTTAATGTCGCGGGAAAAATTAGTACGCTTGTTTTGGAGCTGGTCTGTTTTATGGTCTTAGAAAAATTAAGTTCTCCGTTACGTTAATTGTAATTTTGGAATTTTTTATCACTGGTGAATTATATATATAATAGCCGTTGTCTCTGTATAACACTTCAGGGCTGTACTCATCTTTTAATTGAAGCCCTCAGTAAACAAACGGCCGGTTAGGCTTAATTTCAATTTCAGATGTGGATCAGAATTTTTTCTTAACTAAAAACTAATATCTTCTCCATCAAATCACGTTTGTTCAGCCTAATTTTCTATAAAACATTCAGAACTAAAAAAAATTGGATGTTTTTAGCTGTATATTTAACAGGATTTAAAAATCTGTTTACTTTTGCGATGAATTCTGAAAGTAAACAAACTTGAATGTGAATGAATCAAGTAGCTCAAGTATTCATAGCTGTAAAAAACTGGATGGCAGTCTACTACTCCAACCGCATGAAAAACTAAATAAATAAAAAATAATGAAAGGGTTTGCTTTTACAAGGTGTGGATATGCAATATTGTTAGATAACTCAGGATATTTTTTAACTTTCATATACTTTTTTCATTATGACGTCATCATTAGTATTATGACGTCAAAATGACGGGTTGTATGGCAGTCTGCTTCTCCAATCGCATGAAAAACTAAATAAATAAAAAATAATGAAAGGGTTTGCTTTTACAAGGTGGGGATTAAATGCAATGTTGTTAGATAATTCGGGATATTTTTTAACTTTCATATACTTTTTACATTATGACGTCATTATTAGTATTATGACGTCAAAATGACGGGTTACCTTCTAGTTTAAAATAATTCAGCTCGCTATATATTAATGGGAAAACTTGAAATCTTCATAGTTTTCTGGAAATTAGAAAGTGATATAAACTTGGATGTAATTATTTACGGAAGTTCCTTAAGCCTCGTATATTGTCCTCGGGGCATAGTTAACCCCTTGGGCTAAATTTCTTAAATTGTCGTCCGTCGACCACTTAGGGGTCCATCCATAAATTTCAGGGGGTCCGCCGACTTGGAAGTGAATTCTAGTCCAGTAACTCGTTCGTGATGCAAAACACACATTTCGAGACTTGTTTGAATCTAAATTTCATGCATGCGTAACATTTGAAAATTAATAAAAACCCACGGAATAGCCTTCGAAATGAAATTCAATCAGATGTATAATAGTGCTATCGTCATTCGGTTAATAATACGTCATTGCAGTTAAATGCATTTTTAAATCCGAAAATTCCTTTTGTAATACACTGACATCTTTTGTAATCCTTTGTGTTTAAGTTTACGCCTATGTTTCCGATTCCAGTGCAGTTTGGATTATTAGAACTATTTGTTGCTTCATGGCATTTCCACATTTTGTGTTTGAAACGATTCGTTATAAGAGTCTTTATTATCAAAAGAAGGGGACCATAGATCTCATAAGATTGTCAAAGGGTACGAGACACAAAAAGATTAAGAAACAATGTCCTAGGTAAAAAACGACGTTCCCATTGAAAATGGGGGCCTAAAAATGTTGAATTACAATATTATCTATATATATAAAACTGTTCCGTAACTGACTCACTGACTGACATACAACGCACAGACCAAACCGCTCGACCTAAAGGACTGAAATTTTGCAGGGCGATTCTTCTTATAGTGTAGGGGTGCACTAAGAAAAATTTTAGAACAATTCTTTTTAGATTTTTTAAAATTAAATTTTTAAGCTCTTTTAGTAACTTTTTTAAAGTTTGCATTTAAAATGATAATTCGGGGGTTATAAAATTTATATCATGAGAAAGACCATAAAAATTCCTTTAAAATTAGTTCTTTTTTGAATCTTAACCTCCATTTTCTGATTTTTGGTGAATTTTTAAAGATTCATTTTTAGAATTTAATTTATTAAATGCTCATCACGTGATTTCTTTGTCTGGTAGTTTAAATAAATTTATCGTCACGTGCATAACAACTAAATAGACAAAAAAATATTTATTTTCTTGCTAATGTGGTAGACAATTGTACATTATCCCAAAAAATATTAAAAAAAACAGTAAAAGATATATTCCTCAAACTGTACTATATTCACTGTACTAGATTCTTTAGTATTCTATTAGACTTAATTTGAATATTTTCTTCTACATTATTTTGTCTATAAAATATCCGTTCCGAATTTTTTGTAAATATATTTTTTTGTTTTTTTTTACATCAATTGTATACATTGACCGCTGTATTTAATTTGAATGTACTCCGTATATAAGTGCGGGTTTTCAGCTAGTATATATATAATATATATATATATATATATATATATATATATATATATATATATATATATATATATATATATATATATATATATATACAGTGGCTAGATAAAGTGTTCGTACACTTACGATTTTCAATGAAATAGGGGTCTGTCCATTGATTAAAATAAATAAATGGGTATTTAATAATAAGATCTATAATCTATTCTTAGCAAAACTACAGGAAATATTTTAAAAACATAGTAAAACTTTATTGTTAAGAAATCAATAATCAAAAAGTAACAAAAACTTATCTCACAAAAGTTATCAGACACTTGTAAAAAATCTTTACATATTAGTAAATATTCTAATTTTAGTTAAATTAATATTTAGTAGGATAACCTTTAGCATCCACAACAGCTTTTAAACGTCTGGGAACAGATTGCAATAGTTCTTTTGTAATTTCTGCATCAATGTTCATACATTCTTCCATCATAATTGTTTTTAGTTCGCTTTTCGTGTGAATGTCGTATTCGAACCTATAGTTTTCTCCAAATATGTTCTATTGGGTTTAATTCTGGCGATTGAGGTGGTGTTTTCAAAACTTTTGGACAATTATACATACACCATAGGCGAACGTTGAGTCCCGTGTGCTTAGGATCGTTATGTTGATAAAAAACGAAGTTGTTTCCGATACTCAAACTTTGGGCTGATAATTTTAAATTGTCACTTAAAATATTTATATAAACAGCATGATTCATTATGCCACCAATAAATACCGAATTACGTAGTTCTGATGCTGACTTGCACCCCCACACAAGGACACCTCCACCGACATGCTTAACTGTTCCTACTAAGTTCTTGGGATTAAGTTCCCCCTTTATTGTTCTCCATACACTTATACGCCCATCGGAACCAAAAATTTTAAACTTGCTTTCATCGGCAAATAAGACGTTTTACCAATAGGTTTGGGGCTTATTTATCATTGACAGTGTGAAGGAAAGCCTAAGCTTTTCTCACTCACAAAAAATTTTTCTACGGGCAGAACGCCCATGTAGTCGTCAAACTCGTCATGAGAACTCGTCGAACAGTTTCAGGAAAAATAGAAGTAGAAAATGTTTCACTAAATTCTGCAGAAATTTTTACAGCACTCAAACGAGAATTTTTCACAAATTTTCTAATTATAAATCTCTGATCACGTCTTGTTAACTTTGCCGGACGATCTTTTCTTACCTTGTTTTCGATCCGATTTTCTTCTTTAAAGCATTTTATCACATAATGCACAGTAGAATGTGATAAATTAAGTAATTTAGCAATATTCCGAACTGATTCACCACTACTATGAGGGAAAATAATCAATTTTCGAATGTTATTTGTTGTTTCTTTACGACTACGACATATTTTTAAATAATAAATAGAATATTACGGACTAAGCAAGCAAAAATTAAAGCCAAACGATATTTTAAATGCCACCACAATTCAGAAATAAAAATAAAGGGCCAGAAGATAATTTTAATTATGAATTTTAGCGAAAATATTTCTGTGTAGGATGACTTTTGGGAGATAAAGTTATTGTTACTTTTTGATTACTGGTATCTTAAAAATAAAGTTTAACTATGTTTTCGAAATATTTCATGTAGTTTTGTTAAGAATAGATTATATATCTTATTATTAAACTATATATATATATATATATATATATATATATATATATATATATATATATATATATATATATATATATATATATATATATATATATATATATATATATATATATACATATATATATATATATATATATGTATATATACATACATATACATATATATATATATATATATATATATATATATATATATATATATATATATATATATATATATATATATATTTATTTCGATGATAACAATGACAATTATGTACAATTTGAAAGAGGGTAGCTTTTAGAATGAACATATGAAATAAAGGTAACCAGTTTTGAACCCTTTCTGGTGGGATATTTACTGGTTTGCGTAGAAGACACAAACAATAAATTCAAATATACTAGCCGCTGCGCGACCAGCATGGCCGCTTTTAGTTTTATATTTTCTTTTGCAAAACAACTCAACTGAAAGTATCATATCTAAGGAATGTTACCATTACCTGTCATCATAAATATACGTTGTTAAGGGGTAGTGGGAGATCAGCCAAAAGATTTAGAATCATTGCTAAATTCTCCATAAGGCTGATTCTAAAACATCGTGATTAAAAAATGTGAATTTCAATTACTTCAGAACAGACTTAAAGATAAGATTAAGAAACCCAACACCAATGATTTCAATAATTACACCCCTCTCTGTATGTATTTTCAGAATTAAGATATCTAAACTTTATAATTACATCAAATAAGAAATTGTTGGGGAAAATTTTTTTCACTTAAAAAATGGAGTAAAAATTCAGCAAGTACTAAAATATAGTGTGAATTACATCACTGTACTATTGTTCACAATGCAGATATCTACACTTAATCATATCAAATAATAAATTGTTGGGAAAATATCTTCACTTTTAAAATGAAGTAAAAATTCAGCAAGTACTAAAATATAGTGTGGAGTACAACTATGATATTCATAAAACTTCTTGATATACACAGTTAAGTATTTGAAAAGTAGGAGATAGTACAGTGACAGAATCAAAAGAACGGACTCTAGATAAACCTACATACAACTGTCCATGACTTAACACTGGATTTGATAAGTTTAAACATATTTTGTCAAAAGATCAGACGTTGTAACATATGCCGCCACTATACCCACGCGGTTTTAAATTGCGGACAACCGCTAATGTTTACATCCGGCAGTTGCAGCCGTTGCCATTCGGAGTGTAGAAATATGGTCGATTTTTGTGCCGCATACCTACGCGTTTTATATACAGATGGAGTACAAAATAATAAGAACACCTGTAAAAAAGTATGACGTATTTCACACCTGCAGTACAGACGCGCTACCTGCAACAGAAGTCTGCCACCTAGTGAGCGTGATGAGGAAGGTATCAGTCTCTCAACAGCAGTCACCTACGTTGCATGCTTCTATCGAACTGTCTGTGATAAGTTGAAATGTCAGACCTGTCAGAGTTCCAAAGAGGAATGATAGTTGGAGCGCGTTTAAGTGGAGCATCGTTTACGGAAACAGCAAACCTTTTGGGGTTTGCAATGAGTACGGTATCAGCCGTTATGACAGCGTACACGAAAGAGGGTAAGACGACGTCTTCAAAGCACAACAGTGGCCGAAAGTCCAAACTTGCTGATTGGGATAGACGGGTCTTGAAGCGCATAGTAGCCCGAAAGCACAAGTATTCGTTATCCGAGATAGCATCCGAAATGAACAGTCATCTCCAGGACCCCGTTTCAACAACAACTGTCAAAAGGGAACTTCATGCTGCGAACATTTATGGCAGAGTGGCAATTCGAAAACCCTTGGTGACAGAAACTAATGCTTTCAAGCGACGCCAATGGTGCAGAGATCACAAAGGCTGGTCCCCACAACAGTGGCAACAGGTAATATGGTCAGATGAATCGTCATTCACCCTATTTCAGACGACCGGACGCGTTTATGTTTGGAGAACGTCCAAAGAAGCGTTTCATCCTGAATGCCTCGTACCGACGGTGAAGCATGGGGGTGGCTCCATTATGGTATGGGGTGCGATATCTTGGCGCGGTCTTGGGCCACTTCTTATTCGGCATGGGAGGATCAAATCCAATCACTATCTAAGCGTTCTAGGGGATCATGTCCATCCTTTTGTCAAGACTGCATTCCCTGGAGAGCGACCGCTTTTTCAAGACGACAACGCCCCTATCCACACTGCTAGGTGTGTTCAAGAATGGTTCGAAGAGCATGACGATGCAGTTGAACATCTCGCCTGGCCCCCCTCAGTCTCCGGACTTGAATATTATTGAATATTTATGGCAATATTTGGAGTCCAAACTTCGTTCCCGATTTCCACCTCCATCCGGACTTTC
>OU015490.1:32645534-32738034 GCA_907164885.2 Dolomedes plantarius | reverse complement strand
AAAAAAGCCACTTAAACCCTAAAAAGGCACAAAGTTCTTTCTTTCTTTTTTTTTAAAGAAAAATTGATAAGATAGGATGGAATATAGTCTTAAAATTCATTCCTTTCTTTGTTGGACATAACATAATAGTTTCCCCTCAAACAATTTAGCACAACACTGTCCTATTAGCTTGACCCAGGGGCATCATTACCCGCCCGGGTCCGATTTCACTTTTCTGCACTGACAAACAAAAATAGGAACCCTTTTTTTCCTACCTCCCACATTCTGGTTGCGGCTTCCTGGACCCTGAAACACATAAATCTTCGGCGAAGTGTCCACTATCACTTAGGCAAACGTGACATTAGTAGATTCAGCACGTTATCAAACCGTGAAACGTAAGCTAGAAGGTGAACTTCGTCTGCGACTATTAGTATTGAAAGAGTATTGAAGCAGCCTCCTGAAAACTTCATTACGTCAAACTACCATAGAAAACTTTTTCTTGCTCTCTTCCTGTAGTTGAAATGTTAAAACTGTTAAGCTGGTATGTTGTAACAAATATTGGATTTTTTCTTCTCATACTATAATCATGTGTATCTACTTATTGGTCTAGAAATGAAGTTGCATTTTTAAAATTATAAAAAATAATTTTAATAAAAGATAATTAACGTAAATTAAAGAGAATTTTATGGTAAATTATCTAATATATGTATATATAGGTGTGTATGCCTCTCCAAAAACCTAAATTTCGGCTATAAGAATCAACCGCTTATAAGAATCAAAAACAGTAATAACAAACGTGATTCTTATAAGCGGAAATCACTGTATATATATATATATATCATTCTTGGTCCCGTATTCATGGGATACATGCTATCCCACCCCGTAAGGAAAAAGTTAGCCAGCACCTCATACATAACCCAAACTAACTTCATCGAAAAAAAATATAATCATCAATATTAATGATCTCGATAACCGTATAATTCATAAAAATTCACCCACGCATGAATATTGCGATCTATAAATTTCCATCGCAGGTGCCACAGTGATTAAGACGAACGCAAAAATAAATACAAACACTTCAAAGAAACTCAAAACCTGCAAGAAAAAGAAAAAAAACTCAATTTAATGCCCGTTGCAAAACTTTCCTCCGAAAGCAAAACAAAAAATAAGAAGAAAAATCTTATTTCAAAATGCAAAAATATCGAGTGAATATTTTATGGCTAAAGAATAAAATGAGGGAATTTAAAATCAGCGCGGAATTTGATTCCCCGCGGATATTTAATCTTTCTCGAATTTACATGTTTTATCAGAAAATTGAAATTAAATATTTTCTTATCCTCAGATAGATATTTATTTTTCTTCCTTCCGAATTGCAATTCATTTTTATTGATTTATTATATTTCGTATATTTGCATTTTATTTTCCGGTTAAATAACCCAGAAACGAGTTGGAAGGAGAATATATTCATGCAAATTGCCCAGGCTCGGAAAGTAAATATTTAGATAAGGTGTATCCCTCGAAAATTTTAAAATCTGTAGAGTAGAAAATTTATACACCTGTATATATATATATATATAGTATTTTTGATAAAATAGTACAAAAGAATTATCTACAAAAAGCTTAACGCTTCTTATGAAACAGGTGGTATAGATAACACGAAATAAATGATGCATAATGCAGTAATATCAAAGGATTTTAAGAATTAGTGGTACAAATTGGAAAGATTTTAAAAATGAATTTGAAGTTTGCCTGAGTGTGTGTAGTTATATATACCCGATGTTTCATCAGGTGTCGAGACATAATAGGAAAATAAAAAAACGGAGATAGTCATAAATTCTTATATATATATATCCACTCACGGCCACGGCTTACTATCCACTTACTATTTCTCGAAGTAATGTGAGGGAGTTTCAGAAATCCTAAATAAAATTTAGAGTCATGTTTACTTTTATAAATACGGGATCATACAAAAATTTATCATTATAGATGCAGATTTCTGGGTATTTGATTTTTTGCAATTGTTAGTTTTTTTCTTTCGTTGTAAGAGATGCAATCTGTTTCGGTAATTTTGTTTTCATTTAAAATAATTAATGTGGCCAGTTACATTAATAATTGATGAAATATAAAACAAATGGACTTTCAGAAACCGACGATAGCACGAATAAACGATAAAAATGACACTACTGAAGTGTGGTTTTTAATTATAGATATTTTTCTTCATTGCATGTATTGTACAGAGTTGATTATCATCAGTCTCGGAAAATTCAGCTTTTGGATTTATGTGAGGCATTTTTTACATATCCTAATTTCACAGAATTTTTTTCTTTTTTTTTGGGGGGGGGGAGGGGATATAAGTGGTCGGTTCTAGAAATTAGGGATTAAATATAAAATGATTATATAAGACTTTAAGTTATGGAAACTGTATTTAATCCAGAATTAATTTACAGAACAAAAGTATCTACAAATAAATATTTTTAGATTTTTTTATCAGAAAAATCATTTATGATTTGATCAAATTTGAATAACCTCATTCTCTATAAAAAACATTGCAATACTTTTTAGTCTCTACTGCGATATTGTTGGTCTCAGGTATGTTTTAATAAATTTTAATCTAAAAAAGCCTCTGCTCTCGGTCCCTATTTGGAAAGCCAGCAGCTCTGTCATTCGTAGCAAGGAATTTTAGAATTTTTATAGGTTTCAGAAATATTGAGATGGAAAAATGTTTTAATTCTTCCATTTCTGCAACCAGCATATCGAGATTTACATCTGCATGTTTTACACACTTCGCTTGGTCGTTATTCTGAATAATTTTTACATTTCTTAACGCAGTTTTTTTTTTAGACATTTTTTAAATTTTCCTAATCTAATAGGTGAAATCGGGTTAAAGCCGGTCCTGCCCTTTAAAGTGTTATGACGACTACACTAATGACCTCTTTGAATGAATAATCACATGCATTTAAATTTTTCAACACTTTATAAAATTTTCCCATTTCCCGCAATTTAACTAGGGGAATATTTCGTCAAACTTTAATTTCATCTTCTGTGAAATATCTCCTCATAACTCGGTTTTTGTTAGCCATATTTTTTGCCCAGTTTAAAAATTAAATGAAAACGTGAAAGATGTTTTGCTTAGTTGCAAGTTTATAACTTGGAAAATAGACATAAGAAATCAGCGTTTAAACATTTCAGATTATACAACAAATCACGGCAGTTAATATTCCAATAGGTATAATGTTGAAAATTTCCTTTTAATTGTTAACTGCAGATGTGTATTTCTGGGGTTACCAAAATTCCTCATCCACATAGAACTCCAGATGTTCCGGCCAAGGAAACGAAGTCTTGTGAATGGTCAGATTATTCTATGACGTTACATTCTCTCTCGCATGCTGTATTGCGAATTATTTACTAAATACATGAAAAACCACATTTTTGTTTCCCAAATATGTCTATGCTTTATCAGTTAAATCAGTATTTTAATGATTTATGTCTGAAATGTACCATTTATCAACTCTGTTAATAGGAAAAAGTGCGAACTATATCGCAATGGCAGAATCATACTGCTATAGCGTCTTGCCTGTATTCAGGTTAGGTATGCCCCGAGTATAGAGGTCCATATATCGGCAAAGTTTTTTTTGACCACCCTGTATATGTGTGTGTTAGGTTAAAGTATAAAAAACTGTGTGTATGTAAACTGTGTACTACTGTATATGTAAAACGTTTATTAAGTCATTATCGGAGAGAGAGGAGATTTTCTGTGTAAGGGATCCTCGTGTACATCTGAAGAGTGTAATTGTTTATACGTCACATCATACCCCCAAACTCTCGAAATGAAACTTTCCTTGTAGTCAGAATTTGACATTACTCAGCAAATTCCCAAGTTACGGGTTGCCTTTCATGTAGTCTAAAACAGCTATGCTATTTATTTTCTCATGGGTAAATTTTAACTCGGAGCTCACCTGGGAGTAGATATGAAAATTAAGGAAAGTTTAAAGGTGGTTCGTAAAATTAGTAATTTATCTGACAAATTATGTTTGGGGCTGAGTTTAATTAAGGTAGGCAATGAGAAATATTTTTTTGACATAACACACACAAACATGTGTTATATATATATATATATATATATATATATATATATATATATAACACATGTGTGTGTGGTATATATATATATATATTATATATATATATATATATATATATATATATATCATTATAATTACAGAACAGTGAAAATATATAAATCAGGTTGATATGTCTTTGTTCAAAACAAATATATGAAAATGAAATACTGTTCTACAGAAAAACCAGAAAATAGCAACAAATGGGCTTTTATAAAAGAACGCACACAAAAGTGAATCAAAAACACTCTATTAAAGTAGCCAAATATTTTTACAATAGGGAATTGCTCCTGATTGAAATGTACTTCGGAATGGCGATGTGTAGACGCCGGAATTCCAGATTCAATATTGACAAAACAAAGTACTGACTTTAAATTTCCATTTCTATACCTTTCATACATCAGCGTAAACAGGAAATAAATATAGAAACATGTCGATAGGGTCTTTACGTATTTATTTGGAAGCAAAATGTTGCCCTAAATTTAGTATTTATTCCTCTCCTTTTCGGGGAAAAAAGCAAACACTTAAGTTTACGTACGCTTAGAGGAAGTTTGGTAAGAATTTGTTATATACGTAAAGAAATTGATTGTCTGGGATGTTGTATAATGGTTATTTCAATGTATTTCTACTGGAGACATTGTTATGTTTCCAAATGGGATTTTCCATTGCGATATGGAAATACTTTTCATGTACTCACTGAACCTCGTTTGCATTACAAGATTTACATACCTTTTGAAGCGTCGGAGACGAGCTGACGTAAATGACAAGTATTTCACAAATACGCAATTTGTAAATACACATCTATATTTTCGTACGATTAATAAACGGAAAAGGGATTTTCTCAGAAAATTTCAATGTAATTATATAAATGTTAAAATTTTATTAATACCCCAAATTATTATTTTTGTTTAGAAAAGTATTTTTAGAATTTATTCAATAAAAAGTAAATCAGGTACATCAATTTCTTATCGACAATCCAGAAACTTATTTTAACTAGAGATTTTGAATGCGTTTAATACATAAATACATAGATACACACACACACACATATGAGAGAGCGATAGAGAGATAAAGAAATAGTTAGACAGATAGATAGACATACACACGTACACACACACACACATATATATATATATATATACAGGTAGTCCTCCTACAGCACAGCATCTTACAGCACGGTTTCACTCTAACACGATAAGATAAACTGCGGGAACCCTCGTATAACACTGCAACCTGTAACATGGTTTTGATAAGAAAATTTCAAAATAGAAATTGCGAAAACCTTTACAACACTGTGCATCTATAGTACTAGATAACATGTTTTTTGTTTAACACATTTAAAAACTAAATTACCTTAAAATAATGAAGGGAAAGAATAATGAACTGTAGTGGCCTTACATGAAAATGTATAAACAAATTATAATTTATTCATTTATTGCTTTATAAAATTACAAAAAGGCATAAGCTTAGCCGAAAATCTTGAATCATTTTTCCCGAATGCAGACCCTTCCGCTGAAAGAAGCCAAAAATTCAAAACGGAGCTGCAAAAATGGTCTTATCTCCATACCGGGTATCTACAATGACCTTGTAAGAACCAGCAAGTAAACCAAAATTACAATTTTAAAGAGGTTAGATGGTGCAAAAATCTAAATGAAGAAAAAGATTCTGAAAGTGAAGGTGATATCGTTCAATCGAAAAAACTTTTTCGTTTGATTATACTAAGCAGTGATGAAGAAGAAATTTTTTAAACTAAGGTCGCATTAAATGAAAATAATATTTTTTTGTTTCTTTTCGTTTTGTGTTACACATACATTTATATTTTTAATAAAAATTAAGTTGCTTAAATAGAACTTCATATTTGTTCTTCATAAGTTTTCAGAACGCAACCCTCCCCCCCTTTTTTTAACTGCCTCTAGGTCTCATATAACACAGTTTCACACAACACGGCATTTTCTAGGAACCTATCTCCCATGTTGTAGTAGGGTTACATGTATATATATATATATATATATATATATATATATATATATATGATTACACTTCAATTTAACACCTATGTAATTTGAAGTATTTTTGCTCCGTACCATGAAATAAAAATCTTTTCAGTTATTCTTGACAATCTGCAATGTCATAAGTCATTAAAAAATGCTCCGAAATATAAACTGTAATTTAGATCTAACGTATATACATTTGGTCCGTGTATGTTGTACACATTATGCATGATGGAAAAAAAAATTCATATGGATTTGTTGGAATACCGTAGATGAAATAAAATTCTGTCATTACTTTTGGCGGAGATTATGGTACTATTGGAAAAATAAATCCTTTTGATTCATAGTTTCTTTAGCTTATCAAATTTAATAACGACGGAAATATTTCCTTCCAGATAAATAATGTTTCCCTTGCATATTTTTTCAATATAAATAACATTTTTATTTATTGATGTGTCTAGTATATGATGTGTCTAGTATTATTCTTAAAAATTGACTTCATATGCATATCATCAAAATGTTTCATCAATTTGCTAAGCGCAATTCTTTTATGTAATGTAAATATCCACCTTAAGATTCGATTATACTTAAATATTTATCTATCCAATTGAATAATCTATATACTTCTCAGTTTCGAATTCTTATACTTGCAGAATGTTCATAACTCATTTTATATTCAGATGGCTAATAATTACAAGATAAAAGAACTTTTTATATATCATGTTTTTAAATTTTCTGTTGAATCATATAAACTTGGCAATTCTATGTATTAATAAATACTTAAAAAATTTTTTTTTGATGAATTATCCCATCAACTTGAAAGAAATTGAAGTTAATTGGAAGTTAACTTGCGTTTAACTTTTCGTTCCCGTCCCGGTCGATAGATGGCTGCACTAGTCTATAAAACAAAATTATCTGAAGATGATTTCAATCCTGCTTAAAGATGGCTAAAATTATTAAAAAATACATTGTCAGCGTGTTCTGAGCTATTCTAAAACTTTCAAATATCTAGCTAGTCGGGAAGTTATTAAAATATCGATTGCAGGATTTGTACTGGACAAACACACACACAAAGAAGAAAGCGAGTTAATAAAAACATGATAAAAAATGATTATTTTCACTCTAAATTAACAATTACCAGTTAAGGATAAACGCTGTAGAAAATATAAGATTAAAAAGTTAATGTGCTTTAATTAATTTAGCTTAAGTCTTAAGGATGCTGAGTTGTAACCCTAATGGATTCTCTCATCTCGCTATTAGCCAAAGAAGAAAAAAGAAGTTTTACTCCGCTGTCTTATTTGTTATAAACATTTCATCCTTCCAAGGAAATTATGATCGTTTAAAATACAGTATACCCCATTTATTTCCCAAAAAACATTCAAAATTCAATATATTATTTGCGTTTCTTTTAACGCTTTGAGGGGCGCCGTTTTCACAGTGCAAACGCTTAAATCCCGTCCTTCTTTCACTTGCATTCAATATATTCCAGCTAAATGAGCAGAAAATGGCTAGTGCTGCCATCTGTTATCAGTTTAAAGAAGTAAAATCATTTTACAATCATTAATTGGAAATTTTTCCAAGATTTGTTAGGTTAAAAATATCGAGAAATAAATGTGCACCGTGCAAACAGTGGAGGTTGTTGCCCTGAAAGGCTTAGAGAACGAAAAAGTAAACGGAGTCAAAAATTTATTTTTCTAAGATGAAGTACATAAAAAGAAAATCCTTCATTCCTAGTCGACCTTAATAGGAAATTTTACTCCATAGATTAACCTTCAGCTGTTCAAATACAATAGGTCTACTACCCTGCAACCTCAAGGACTCAATTCCCTTTCCGCTTGAATATCAAGAGCACAGAATTGAATGGTTTTCCCTATTGAGTTTATGCATTTCAGGGAGCTAATTTATGCCCGTAAAAGTGGACATACAGGTGCAAGTCTGCAGGATTTCTTTCGGGATTTCCTCAACTGAACCCTCGCGCACACACGTGCAACATACGAGTGAAATATTTTCCAATCGGGATTTCGGGGACAGCCACCGGTCTACCATAGGACCAAATCCTCAAGGTTCGGACTGCTCTGTCAAAACCTCAATTATTTCCTCTACGTGTATGGGTATACATAATACTACTGCTAGAAATATTAAATTTTACGGCCGAGTTCACGATTACCCCTCACTTATATTCCAATGATACTATTTCATATTTCATAATAATTGAAGTATAAAGCTATTCCGCCAGACAGCATAAATATCCCAAAAGGTCTTTTTCATACCTAAGTCCATCTCTGTTTGCTGAATCAATAAATTACACATAATGAATGCGGAGTGTTTAGAGAATGTGAAGAAGTGAAACATAATCAATTTCCAGCGAGTTTCTAACAGCCCAATTCCACTAATTACAGTGTGACAGGACGTGATATACTATTATACGTTTCGTACAAGCCTTTCGAAAGACAGGTGATCAGTCTTAAACGGACATGGGAAGTTATCATGATGATTCATCTCTACACATAGATGGCAAGAAATGACTATGCACGAGGTATAAATGTGGTTCAGTGGGCGAATTACTGCCGTAAGGACTATAAACTTTTATAAATCAGTCAGTATCTATATATATAAAACAGTTCCGTAACTGACTGACTCACTGACTGATTGACATACGACGCACAGACCAAACTAATGGACATAAAGGGCTGAAACTTTGCATGGCGATTCTTCTTATAGTGTAGGGGTGCACTAAGAAAGATTCTTCAAAAATTCTTCTTAGATTTTTTTAAATTAAATTTTTAAGCTATTATGTTCCTCAAACTGTACTATATTAACTGTACTATATTCTTTAGTATGTCCTATTACATTTAATTTGAATATTTTCTTCTACATTATTTTGTCTATGAAAATATCCCTTACGATTTTTTTATATGAATTGTATACATTGATCGTCGTATTTATTATATATATATATATATATATATATATATATATATATATATATATATATAATAACAACTGAAGGTAAACAAATGTTAGTTTGTTAGTTAGCAGAAAACGGGGACGGGCTAATCTCCCGAACCGAGCATAGCAGGATATCGCGACTGATACCGATGGACGCGGTCGGACGAGACGCGTGCACTGGTACCATCCTCAACTTTCAAAACTTTAAACTTTTTAAATTATTCAATTAAAACCGCCGAACTCAAAAGAAGCCAGTAATAGAAACATGTCATTCCGGGTGGGCCAGCCCCTTTCCGTTTCGCAAATTTCCACTATTTTCATGCATGCAAAATTAAACTTTTCTTCCCACCAGTCGACAAATTTTTTATTTCCATGTGTTCTACAACTCTTCATCTTTAAGCATATGCACATTTTCAAAAAGTTAAAAATGTTTTTCACTGCAAACGAAGCTTTTTCCCCAAAGCAGTTTTCCGAATTTCACGAAATCGACAATTTTGATGGACAAATATTTCGGTTTTCTGCACCTATTAATGTCAATTTTATAATTTATCAGCATTTCCTAGATGTTCAGCTTCAAAAATATACCAAATACATTTAATAGAAAAAATGTTATCATTCTAAAAAAGCGTACTTACAAAACTCACTTTTGAAATTTCCCGCACGGCGATCGCCATTGTATCTTAATGTAACTTGAATGCCGAGTTCGTAATTTTTCGACTTATTATTTTACTCACTAATAATTCCAGCAAATTCGTGAAATTTATTTCTAATTAATGAGGAAGTGATGAGGATTCTTCCGCCACCAATTTTGAATTCATCAGAACTGTCTTTCTATTTTTTTAAGCAATTTTTGCCCCATTGAGATGTAATGTTTACATTCCGCCATGTTGCCAAAAGGAAAATAACCAAATGCCAAAATAGTTGAGAACGAGTCATTTATTTAATAATTGAAATCCAGAAATAATTTTAAAGTACCAGAAATAATTTTAGTTTCAGGAAAGGAGAAGTTAAAACCTATAGAATTTTTTTCTAATAAGGCGAAACGTCGCAACGTCACTGCCTACGTCAGTTTTCTTCTGCTATATATGACGTCATTATCGGGTGGCAGAAAACAGAAGCAGTTCCTATGCGTTTGCATGTGTTTTTGGACAATACCTTCATTTTGAGTTAAATAATTTAAGTTTATTTATAAAATTCCTCATATTATAGTTGTATGTAACAGGAATTTTAACACTTTTTTTAATATTTCGCAAAGTTTAAGAGAATATAATGAGAATGATTATTATTATGTTGAGATGTATAGATATCAGGATAAGTTACTTCAGGCCAACGTCTTGTATCGTAACTCCAATCTTCCTCTGTCAATAAATACGGGTCACATACTGAATAAACCTTTCCGGGCTGTAGCTGAATGTTTAATTTAGTGATATACCTTTGTTTAGATACCGTATCTAAAGACTTTGCGTAATCTGAGAGCATTTTATTCAACAAGCTGTAAGAATGCTCATTGAACGCCATGTTAAATTATGCAATTTTTTGCCACTCCTCGCCAAACAAGAAGTAAAATCTGCAAGAGTTGAGATGTGACATGCTGCGAGACATTGCCCTATTGAATGAGCTTATTTTTTTGTTTAAAAAGCAAAATTTGAAAACGGAAATTTGAAAGAATTATTTCAAAAGCCAAAAACCAAAATTTGAAAAAGGGAATTTTAAATCATCATTTCGTTTTTAAAAATTCTAATTTATTTTTAAAAGTGATTAAACAGTTATCAATCATTAAGAAATAAAACCATTTCATTTTAAATCGAAAATGCAACACATCGGGTTGCCACTCAGCTAGTTACTATTAGCAGCTGAAGGTAAACAAATGTATGTATGTTTGTTAGTGAGCAGTCCGGGCGACACGGCGACGGGCCAACCTCACGAACCGAGCATAGCAGGATATTGCGACTGGTACCAAATAGACGCGGACGGACGAGACGTGTGCACTGATGCTATCCTCAATTTTCAAAACTTTAAACTTTTTTAATTATGGAGTTAAAACCGCCGAACTCAAAAGAAGCGGACAACAGAAACAGCTGACATTCCGGGTGAACCAGCTCCTTTCCGTTTCGCAAATTTCCACTTTTTTCATGCATGCAAAATTTAACTTTTCTGTCTTCCAATCGACAATTTTTTTTATTTCCATGTGTTCTACAACTCTTCATCTTTAATAATATTTACATTTTTATAAAGTTAAAAAATGTTTTTCATTGCAAACGAAGCTTTTTTCTCCGAAGCATTTTTCCGAATTTCACGAACTCGACAATTTTTATGGACAAATATTTCAGTTTTCTGCACCTATTAATGTCAATTTTGCGATTTATCGGCATTTGCTAGATGTTCTGCTTCCGAAATATACCAAATATATTTAATGAAAAAAATGGTAACATTCTAAAAAAGCGTACTTACTAAACTCAATTTTGAAATTTCCCGCGCTGATCACCGTAGTATCTTAAGGTAACTGAATGCCGAGTTCGTAATTTTTCGACTTATTATTTTACTCACTAATAATTCCAGCAAGTTCGTGAAATTTGTTTCTGATTAATGAGCAACTGATGAGGATTCTTCCGACGCCAAATTTGAATTCATCAGAACTGTCTATTTTTTAAGGACTTTTCCCCCATTAGATTTAATATTTACATTCGACCATGTTGCCAAAAGGAAAAATTGCAAGTTGAGAACGAGTCTGAGAACGAGTAATTTAATTATTGAAATCCAGAAATTATTTTTAAGTACCAGAAAAAATTTTAGTTTTAGGAAATGAGAACTTTAGAATTTTTTCTAATTGAATGAACTTCTTTTTTGTTTTAAAAGCAAAATTTGAAAACGGAAATTTGAAAGAATTATTTCTAACACCAAAAGTCAAAATTTGTAAAAGAGAATTTTAAATAATTATTTCCTTTTTTTTTAATTCTAGTATATTTTTTAAAGTGATTAAACAGTTTTTAATCTTTAATAAATAAAACCATTTCATTTTAAATCGAAAAAGCAACATCTGGTTGCCACTCAGCTAGTATATATATCTGAGTGGCAACCAGAAGTGTAAGTCTGCAAACTGTTATGCAACATTTTATGCAAAGTTTATTGGGTTTTTTGTGTAGTGGCGCCATCTCTGTTTACAAAATATAAAAAAGTTTTTTTAAAAATAAATGTGATTTTTTTTTTGGGGGGGGGGGGGCTGGCTGGATGGGTGGGAATGGGGGGTTCTTTGCGAATGTCGCGTTGGCCAAAAGTGCAGAAAATAGTTTAGAAAAGAGCACATTTAGAAAAGAACACATTTTTAGAAAAGAACACCTAGAAACAATAGTATTTACATTAACAACTGCTTCTTGGCAACCATATTTCCTAGAAGCGTAGTGAATGAAATAACGACTCCTATTCCAATACAATAATAAAATTCATTCGGCGGGGAAGTAACGTTTGCCACCGTTCAGGTACTCTAAAAATTCAACATGATGCGAACATACCGCCGAAATAAATAAAATAACTAGAACACTATTTCGGTTTAGGGGAAGGTTTAAGAAATTAAGGAATTTCAATTGTTAGAACAAACATACTTTTATAACATGATCGAGTTCTATTTCTCCCGCGGACACAGTGACAAAAATTTTCCGACATCCTAAAGGGCCATATTTCACTGACTTTTACGATTCCAAATAGCTCTGAATTCCTCCGACCAACTCAAAATCTATATTTCCCGTTTTGATAACGTCGCCGAGGAGCAGATAAAGGAGAGAAATGGACGCCTAATAAAAAATGTATTATCTCGACGTATTCGCTCTTACAAAACATTCTAAATTATGTGGTCTCGCAAAGGCCATAAATGACAAAGACCCGTCATTACGAGAACACGTGGCATCTATTCCTGGAGATGTATGGGACACCACGGGACATAAATCGTGCCCCGTCCTCCATAGATCATGCGGCAGAAAGAAAAATAAGTTCGAAGGAACCCTATTACTTTAATGTTTGAAATATATGGCTCGTCGTTCGTCAGAAGATTTCTTTCGCTGTCAAAGAGTAATAAAGTACATCTAATGAGCATTTTGGAAATGCAGTTGTGTCTATGTGACTCGGAGCAGCGTAGTATTGTATAACAGAATAGTAATAAAATAATTTAAATAACAGCATAAATTATAACTTTTTATACTTAAATCGTTAAAATCGATTCATTTCGATATTGATTCGTTATTTTTAAATATGCTGATGCCTCGACAGCCCTTAGAGCCTGTTCACATAGAATCTGTCAGCGTCAGTTTTACTCGTATTGAAATATATTAAACCAATTACAAACCTTCGAACGATTAGCCACAAAATTGTTAAGGCCCGTGATTTTTTTTAAATATGTCAATACGAGTAACGCTGACGCTGATGGACTGTATGTGAACAGACCTTTAGAGTTACTGCGATCATCTGTAAGGGCCTGTTCACATAGGAGTCCGTTGCGTTGCGTTGCGTTAAGGAAAAGATGACGTTGAGACGAAAATAAACCAATCATATGCCTTCAAACGATTAGCAATGACATTTTTAACGCCTATGATTGGTTTATTTTCGTCTCAACGTCATCTTTTCCTTAACGCAACGCAACGGACTCCTATGTGAAACAGGCCATGAGAGTTCGCTCTGCGCATATTATGACTACATAATAACAATTTTTACATTACTTACCCGTTTTTTTTTGTCAAAAATAATGACCGATTTGGAAATGAATTAAGGTACAAGAAAAAATGAAGAAAAATCCATATAAAGTCTGCAAGGTAGTGCAAAAGATTTTAAAAAATTCGCGTTAGGCTCCTGACTGAGGAGGCGGGGTTCGAATCCCGACAAGCCCCACTAAATACTTTCGTGTCTACACCGAGTATGGGAACGTTAAACCTGTTGCCTGGTAAAAGCGTTCCTTTGAAGGGGATAGGAGAAGTAGCGAGTCCACCAGATGTCGCGTCTGGGAGCCTGGTTCAAAACTGTAGTGGCACTCAGCAAAAAGTCAGCCTCCGACGCTCGTGGTGTCCAATAGCCGCGAGCTAAACAAGAACCGAAGCAAAGGACCAAGTTAGGAGTTATAAACAACACAACAGCGTAGATAGTTTTTCTTTTTCTATGGTAATGTGGTGTCGTGGCCCACAATTACGAGAGGTTTCAGAGAGAGGACAAGGCCGATCATTTAAGCTCTATTATTATTTTCGTTGGTTGAGAACGTGTACAGATTATTTACAACGCTGTTGCATACAGCATCTAACTGGATCCACTAGATGATCAACATAAAGCATCATCACGCAGAATAGAGGGTTTGAATAGAGGGAATAGAGCAGAATAGAGGGAAATTAGAATAGGAAAGAATCCTTCAGCCTGCTGACTAGTGGCCCTCTCCGTTCAGCCTTTCCTCTGTCCCTCTCTCCGTTGTTCCAAAAAAAAACCTTTGCAACGTGAGGATGTGCTCGACCTTTTTTAAACACCTTTCTAGTTATAGAACAATCTAGATTCCTATTCAGAAATTCTAGGCGGTTCCAAAAGAGACATTCCCAAGGGGCTTAACGACATCAGGTCCTTAATGATTAGGCGGTACGGAGAGCGTTTGCTGCTAATGAAAACCATTCTGCTAATGGGTAAAATAACGTTAAGCACATTTAACTGCCGCTTCGGAGAATAGGCCAGGTGGTCAAGTGTAAATTACAGCCACGTTGCTACTGTAAATTTAGAAATGGTAAAGGGAAAGGAAATTTCTGTTACGAGTGTTTCAATTAAATGTTTTTCATTTTATCATTTCTTTGCAAAATTAAAAATTTCATTTTCGTTTGCCATTTTGGTTGACAATGAAGTAACTAACACAAATGAATAAACCCGAAAGCTTCTATTCACTTCCAAACAAATTAAGTTCCTTCTTTTACAATAGCTCTGATTCTGAAAATTGATGTTAATAAGATATTACATATTTATACCTGTGCACACAATCCCAATACGACGATAAATTTGAATAGGAAAGAATCCTTCAGGCTGCTGAGTAGTGGCCATATTTAGAATCGCTCAGCTCAATGTTAACTCACAGAAAAAATGTTTCCCATGACTGCAGACTTGAATTGAAAAATATATGTTTTTTAATCGTACTCCGTCATAGAGAAAGACATTTTTCATTCTGCTATACGATATTTTTCTTTCAAATTTATCTCCGCATTGACAACAGTGTATTCAGATGAATACTTCATACCTTAATTAGGGCTACTACCCAGTACTTTAAATTCAAGACATGCTGATATTAACAGAGCTTTTTACGAGATGAAGCGGTTACAATTACTGTAGACTCCCGTATATCGCGATTTATACGTTACGCGCTGTAGTAAATCGTGTTGTACGAGTAAACACGCGAATAATGTTCAAGGTAAAATTTTAGAGTGACTATTATTATGTAATATATATATATATATATATATATATATATATATATATATATATATATATATATATATATATATATATATAAATCAGTTCCGTAACTGACTCATTCACTGACTGACATACAACGCACAGACCAAACCACTGGACCTAAAGGACTGAAATTTTGCATGGAGATTCTTCTTATAGTGTAGGGGTGCACTAAGAAGATTTTTCAAAAATTCTTCTTAGATTTTTTTAAATTAAATTTTTAAGCTGTTTTTTTAATTTTTTTTACGTTTGCATTTAAAATAATACGTTGAGGGTTATAAAATTTATATCACGAGAAAGATCATAAAAATTCCTTTAAAATGAAATTTTTTTCGAAACTTTACCTCCATTTCCTGATTTTTGGTGAATTTTTAAAGATTAATTTTTAGAATTTAATTTATTAAATGCTGATCACGTGATTTCTTTTTCTGGTACTTTAAATAAATTTATCGTCACGTGCATAACAACTAAATAAACAAAAAATATATTTTTTCCTTGCTAATGCGGCAGACGATTGGACATTATCCAAAAAAGTATTTAAATACAGTAAAAGAAATGTTCTACAAACTGTACTATATTAACTGTACTATATTCTTCAGTATTCTTTATATTAGATTTAATAGGAAAATTTTCTTCTACATGATTTTGTCTATAACATTATCCTTTACGATTTACTTATATATATATATATATATAAATATATATATATATATATATATATATATATATATATATATATATATATATATATTACATCAATTGTATACATTGATCGTCGTATTTATCATATAATATATATATATATATATATATTTGGCATGAATTGCATACATTGACCGTTGTATTTAATTTGAATGTACTCCGTAGCGAAGTACGGGTTTTCAGCTAGTATATATATATATGTGTGTGTGTGTGTGTGCGTTATTGTTGTTTTTTCTAATGTTCCCTGGCTGGAAGTTCCAGACCAGGTCCATATAGGCTTCGGGCTAAAGTATCCGGTTCTGGTTTATATAGCACCACAAGGGTCATAGTCCGTCTTAGCTAGATACCACCTCAATTTAGACCGAACATCCCCAGGGGCGATATCTGGGGGAATTGTACCCTCTCACACCCTCTCTGATAGAGGGACTTTACTATTTAACGTGCCCATATCCGGCCTAGACACGGGATATATATATATATATATATATATATATATATATATATATATATATATATATATAACATATAAAAAACCCTATACCCAATTCAAATTCTAAATTGCCTTGGGCGTTGTTGCGATTGAGCTATTTTCGCTTCTGATTCCAAGAACAAAGCATGCGTCCCTTCAAAAAATATAATTTCTAGTGCATCTTTACGTAATACAATACGTCACCTCTGACATCAGAGTTATAGGTTCAGCCAATGGCTACACACTTGTGATCACATGGCAAGACGCTCGCAAAGTTTATAAAAGTTCAAGCATGCCTCGAAGAGCATGATTTTGGCTTGGCTCTGTTGCCTAGTAAACCGCCGTCATCGATGTTAAGAAATGGATAATAAACGTATTGTTTAAATGAAAAGATTCATAGATTCTTGGTCACGACTACAGATTCCTGAGGTGTGACACGTCGACTCCGGTCTCCGTTAAAATGGGACCGGGTTGGCATGTTACATATAATATATATATATATATATATATATCCCGTTTAAACTTCGTTTTTTACCGCTATATCTAACATGACATATTATGCTGATAACTTCGTCGAAATCGTTCAAAACTCCGTGTGTATAAAAATAAATATATGCACAGTATTTGAAGGGAAATTACCGCATTTCATTCTAGAGCGCGTATATGGGAATCGCGTTATACGAATAATGTTGTCTCGTCTTTTGTTTTTTTTAACGCGTCGTATGAACTCGCGTTATACGGGAGTCTACTGTATAACTACACTAAGCACCGGATAGCAAATTTCATTATTTAGGTACCTCAGTTAGCGCTCTACCTTCGGGTTAAAATGTATACGTTTAATCGATATCGAAGATACACTGCGACAAACAGAAAGGAAAATTTAAATGCTGAATTTGCATATGAATTTTCACCTCCTCGATCCGGCCAGATAATTGAAGGGTGGAATATTTACTTTAAATGCGGAAAGAAATATAAAAGTGCGTTTTGCATTTCGTTTCGGCTCCGACCTTCCCATTCGATCATGTAATATATATGATAATGAAGCCCAGACCCCCGTAATTCTAGTTTTAAAGAAATGCCGGAACGATAAGGTTGCAAGAAAACATGAATCCTGTTGAACAAAATGTTCTGGAGATACTATTGGAGCTGGAAGTTCACGCTCGCTAGAAATGACATTTTGAAATATAACTCCCAACTGTCGCCGGAGTTGCACTTTCGAATGAAAACGAAACTAACACATTGATACATTTTCGAGCGATCTTAGTGGCTAACTTCCATTTCGCGCTTGAATGTCATCTACTAATGTACACTAATAAGGAGGATTCCTCCGGAGTAAATTCTCTGGACTCTCATTTAACACGAGTTCATACAACACGTTCAAAAAGCGTGACTACTTTATTCGTATAACGCGAGTCTTGTATGACGCTCTTTAGAGTAAAATTCGGGAAATTCCCTTTTAAACACTGTACATACGTTTATTTTTATCCACAACGGTTTTTTTAACGATTTTAACGAAGAAGTTTAAATATGCCATGTTAGGTATCGCGGTCAAAACAAACTTTAAACGGGATATATATATATATATATATATATATATATATATATATATATATATATATATATGTATATATATATATATATATATATATATATATATATATATATATATATATATATATATATACCCTGTGGCTGGGCAAGGTCGACTCAGCCTTTCATCCCTTCAGTGGGTCGATAAAATGAGGACCAAGCATGCCTGGGAACTAAACTCTGGGGGTCCCACGTCAGGTTGACTACCTGACAGAGACATATGCTGTATGGCACCCCAAGCCCACGGTTACGAAAGCGGAGATGGGTACCGCCGGCCCTGGTCCACATCGGACTGTTGCGCCGTGAGTTAGTTTATATATATATATATATATATATATATATATATATATATATATATATTCTCTCTGTCATTTTTTTACTTTACACATCATTCGCGTCCTACGATATTTTTACATGCACTACAACACGATTTCATACAACGTGTAACATATTAATCGCGTTATAAGACGGTCTACTGTATGTAGTAATTTTTTTCCATGATTACATTTTAAAGTTTCCCACTACCATCTTTATATTTTATCAAAGACTGTGACTCAAATATTCTCTTGGAAGCCACTTTGAAAGTGTCTCAAAAGTAATCGAAATTTTGCTCTATTTTCTCCACGATCACAGTGTGATGTTGCGAATATTATATACGGTTATGTTCATAACCAACATGTCTTATTACAGTTATAAGGCCACTGCAAATAGAAATGTTCTCTGGAGACAAAACAGTAATTAACTGTTGTTACTGTTACTGTAGGTTAATATTAAAATACTTATAATTGCTAATGTATAGGTTATTAAGTTATTATTCTTAGGGTCCGTTCCCATAGAATACGTCAGCGTCAGCGTTAAAGATTCCGTTGGCACTGATTCGTTAAATGGGTAAATGATTGATAAACGATTGGTTAAAATTTGTATGTTCACGTTGATGAATTCTATGTGAACAGGTCCTTACTGTTACGGTTGCTTAATTGTTGTTGTTTGTTGATACTGTCCTTACTTGCTTTACAGTTTGTCTTAGAGAAATAACCTTTTTTCCCTTAACCCAATTTACACACCTAGTATTAGAGGTACACTAGAGGGATAAAATTTTACATGGCGATTCTATTTATAGTGTAGGGGTGCACTAAGAAAGATTTTTGAAAAATTCTTCTTATATTTTTTAAAGTTAAATTTTTAAGCTCTTTTTTTGTAACTTTTTTTAAGTTTGCATTTAAAATAATAATTTGAGGGTTATAAAATTTATATCACGAGAGAGATCATAAAAATTGCTTTAGAATGAAATTTTTTTCGAATCTTTACCTCCATTTCCGAATTTCTGGTGAATTTTTAAATATTAATTTTTAGAATTAATTTATTAAATGCTGATCACGTGATATATTTTCTTTTTGTGATTCTTTAAAATAATTTTGCGTCACGTGCATAGCAACGAAATACACAAAAAATATATTTTTCTTTGCTAATGCGGCAGACGATTGGACATTATCCAAAAAAATATTAAAATACAGTAAGATATGTTCCTTAAACTATATATATAGGCATTAATTGCATACATTGACAGTTGTATTTAATTTGAATAAACTCGGTAGCGAAGCACGGGTATTTAGCTAGTTGTATTATATATTTTTTCAACTGTCATCAACTATGCCTTTAAGTTTCATAGTGACAGAAATCTGATAGAAACCAAGGTATCCCTTTAAAGTCTGCTATAGATGGTTGAGGGCTTGTTCACATAGTTTCCGTCAACGTCATCGTAAAAATTTTTTAACCAATCATATACTTACCATTGGCCCATTTTACCAATCAGCGCCAACGGAATCTTTAACGCTGACTGATTCTATGTGAACAGGCGTTAAGAGTGTAATGATATTTCCCGTACAACACCTGTCAACATTTTCACATTGTAACTGATATAATCTATATTAGAAACATTAGTCTAAAGTCTGAAACCATATTAATACTGTCGTGTGTATTATACGCCTGGATTATCAAATTATTACTAAAGAGGTAAATATGATAAAAGATTTTAGTTCATTTATCTATGATCAAAGTTTCTTTCAATTTATACCGAATGCGGAATTAACTAACAAATGAGACTGCCATCTTCTATTTACAAGTTTCTAGGAAGTTAAGAGTAATGATGTCATTTGGGAGAAAGCTTTGATTTGACAAAACAGAGGGAGGTCTTCTCTCTACGTGATCCATAACAATCCCAGACGATCGAATAATGTGAGTGTCAGAGTTTTCATTATTACTCGGGTCACGAGGGATTCTTCTACACTCTCTTATGTAACTAAGCATTACATTATTAACTGCATACGGCACAATGCCATTCTGAGTGCTTGAATGGCAATATATCTGTATCACTTTCTGACACATATCCTTATCTATATATATAAAACAGTTCCATAACTGACTGACTGACTGACTGACATACAACGCACAGACCAAACCACTGGACCTAAAGGGCTGAAATTTTGCATGGCGATACTTCTTATAGTCTAGGGATGCACTAATAAGATTTAAAAAAATTCTCTTAGATTTTTTAAAATTAAGTTTTAAAGCTGTTTTCGTAACTTCTTTTAAAGTTTGCATTTAAAATAATAATCTGAGGGTTATAAAATTTATATCACGAGAAAGATCATAAAACTTCCTTTAAAATGAAATCATTTTCGAATCTTTACCTTCATTTTCTGATTTTTGGTGTGTATTTAAAGATTAACTTTTAAAATTTAATTTATTAAATGCCGACTACGTGGTTTCTTTTCTTTTCGTGATACTTTAATTAATATATCGTCACGTGCATGACAACGAAATAGACAAAAAAATATATTTTATCTTGCTAATGTGGCAGACGATTGAACATTATCCTAAAATATATTATAATACAGTAAAAGATATGTTTCTCAAACTGTACTATATTAACTGTACTATATTCTTTAGTATGTTCTATTAGTTTTAAATTTTGAATATTTTCTTTTACACGATTCTGTCTTTAAAAATATCTGTTACGATTTTTTTAATATATTTTTTGTACACCAATTGCATACATTGATCATTGTATGTATTATAAATAAATAAATAAATATCTATATATATATATATATATATATATATATATATTATATATATATATATATATACATATATATATATATATATATATATATATATATATATATATATATACATACATATATATATATATATATATATATATATATATATATATATATATATATATATACACATATACATATATATATATATATATATATATATATATATATACATATATACATATATATATATATATATAATATATATATATATACATATATACATATATATATATATATATTACACTGCTGGCCACTGTAAATGCAACACCCTGAAGGAAACATGCAAATAACATGAAATTTACAACATGCATTAGCGGAGGTGAGATATGCAAATGATTAGAATTTCAGCGCAGACACACATCACGCGCCCCTGTGGCGTCACTTCAAAGCGCTATTTAAGGCTTGGAGATTTCGACGATTTAAAGTTCGGCAATTGTGTTTTTCTTGTGCTTTTTCCAAAAAAAACGATCAATTATGCCTCGTCGAAAACAGCGATCATCTTTTGATCAAGTATCCGAGTTAGACAGAGGAAGGATAGTGGCCTACCGAGATTGTGGATTATCTTTCAGGGAAATCGGTAGTCGTGTTGGACGAAACCAAACAACTGTAATGCGGATATGTGATCGTTGGATGCAGGAGGGTACGACGGACCGGCGTGTTCGATCGCATCCACCTCAGCGCACCACTTCACGTGATGACATGCAAATTGTGCGCATGCAGTGACGGATCGCTCAGTCACATCACGAACCATAGCACAGCACATGCAGTCTGTAACGCATCATCCAGTGTCTGCGTGTACCATTTGACTCCGTTTACAGCAGAGTGGTCTGTCCGCAAGACGTCCATTGCTTTGTCTACCCTTGACGCAGAACCACAGACGTCTCCGCCGCCAATGGTGCGATGACAAAAGGATGTGGACGGCAGAATGGAATGAAATTGTCTTTACTGACGAGTCACGCTTCTGTCTGCAACACCACGATGGTCGCATTCGAGTCTGGAGACACCGTGAAAAGAGGATGCTGAACAGCTGCTTTATGCTCCGCCACAATGGTCCTGCACCGGGTATTATGGTATGGGGCGGTATTGGATATCACTCTCGCACACCTCTAGTACACATTGCCGGTACTTTAAACAGCCAGCGCTACATCTCCAAGGTGTTGGAGCCAGTTGTCCTTCCTTACCTTCAGGGCTTGCCCACAGCCATATTTCAACAGCATAATGCGCGACCACACGTTGCACGCATTGTCCAACGGTTCTTCGTCAATCGCCAGATTGAATTGCTTCCCTGGCCGCCTCGCTCTCCGGATCTTTTGCCGATAGAAAACATGTGGTCCATGGTTGCTCTACGATTGACCCAGATTCCATCCCCAGCTGCCACAGCAGATCAACTTGGGCAACGTGTGGAAGCTGCTTGGTCTGCTGTACCCCAAAACTCATCCAAAGTCTCTTTGAATCAATGCCGATTGGTGTGGCATCGGTGATCTCCAACAATGGCGGCTACTCTGGCTACTGATTTTGGCAGGAACCACACTTCACAGAAGTCTATAAATTTAATCATTTGATACTTGGTCAACATGTTATCTACAAAATAAATTTTGTTGTGATATCTCTTGTCTTTCTTGGTGTTGCAATTTGGGTGGCCAGCAGTGTATATATATATATATATATATATATATATATATATATATATATATATATATATATATATATATATATATATATATATATATATAAAGTGTAGTCATAAAGAAACTTTGCCGATATATGGACCTCTAGCGGCCGTTCCGTTCAACCAGTCGAAATGAGATTTCACATATACAGAGGCTGTTCACACATTTTTTAGACGATGTATATTGTATTCACAAAACTAAATTACATAAAATTCTTGTGTTTTAAATATTCTATTTGACATACCTTATTCTGAACTATCTTTCGACACCGCAATTTCCAGGATAATAATGCCTTTTGAAATGTCAGAAGAGGTATTCTATCCCATTCCTCCTGAACAGCTTTCCAGAGTCCTGTAAGGGTTTTGGGACGACGTTTGGATAATGCAGATTTTAAAAGTCCGAAAGCACAAAAATCCATAGCTGATACATCGGGAGATTTAGTAGGGATATCAGTGAAGGTATGGCCTTGATACCAGTTTTTTGTTCCATTTCTTTTAGAAAATTTACAATGGATTTTGATGTGTGACTGCTAGCTTTGTCCTGATGGAGTCTCACAGGTTGATGGCACTGTGGGTAAAGCGATGATATTTCATTCAGAAAAATTGGCGATAAAATATGTTCCTGATAGTATTTGGAGTTACTCGACTTTTTTTCCACTCTCTTTATTTTTTAATTGTCATTATAAGAAAAACCAGCAACAATCATGAATCCCTTAGAAAAATTTTCCTTCGATTCTTTGAACCATGTACTTAAATTTTTTTCTCCCCTTTTATGATAATAAATGGCTCTTTTTTTTTTGCAATCATTTAAATACACCCATGATTCATCTATTGTGACAATTGTTTTCCATTTTTCTTTGGATAAGTGTTTCTCATATAGAATTCTGCAGCGTGTCCTGCGTTCAGCGATATGATGTGGAAGAAGACGATGCTCATTGCGATTTTTCGCTTTCTTAAGATTTAAATCAACGTTTATCATTTGTTTACAGTGGACACCGAGCATTTTAATGATTTTGCGACTGTCCTTTGACTAGGGGGATTTTCTTTTAACATTAAACAACGTACCTTTGCAATAGTCGAAGATGTCCGTTTTTTCCTTGGATACTTGTTGGGAATTTTTGTCCCCTTGAGGCTCCAATTTGACGTTTTTTTCCTTTCTTGTTGACGATATTACCTATCGACGCTTTAGATATCACAAAACCATGACTCTCACATCGTTTTTGGATAACGGAGTATGCATATTTCTCTTCGGAAAGAGCATAAATGTAGCCTTCGAACCACTGCTTTGTTAAAAAAGCCATTTTGAATAAAAACAAAACTTTCAAGTCGCAGACGATAATTTTGTTTTTTAAAAACATAGTACAATTGCAATTATTTCTTTTGCAGCAAACGATTTTTTATTACCGCTTACCAAAATCGTCTAAAAAATGTGCTAACAGCCTCTGTAGTTATTCAGATGTATGAGCTCGGGATTCTGAGAATGGCAACACAGTGACGCTCACGATTACGGTTATAGGTATAGAAACTCGAAATTTTCAAATGGCAACGCTCACTTTTTCCCGTCGCAAAATACTCAGCGCATACGAAAACCCAAAATAGCGTTGAAACGGTACGTGTATCACAAAAAACGGACGCTTTAGGCACGCACAAATAAACAGCTCTGCGTATGGCTAACAAAAACACGAACACAGAGCTTTTTATCGGTTTTCTACGATGAATATCTGCCGAACGGCGTTCTGTGATTGGTTTCTAGCCTCTGTCACATGCAAATTTCCTCCGTGAGCCCCGATCGTGGCTTTGTTTGCCGTTAGCAGAGCTGTTTTTTGTGCGTGCATAACGCGTCCGTTTTTTGTGATACACGTACCATTCCAACGCTCTTTAACGAATTAGACAAAAAATATTTTTTTTTCTTGCTAATGTGGCAGATGATTGGACATTATCCAAAAAAATATTAAAATACAGTAAAAGATATGTTCCTCAAACTGTACTATATCAACTGTACTATATTGTTTTGTTCAATTAGATTTAATTTGAATATTTTCTTTTACATTATTTTGTCTATAAAAATATTTGTTACGATTTTTTTATAAATATATAGATACACACACACACACACACACACATATATATATATATATATATATATATATATATATATATATATATACATCAATTGCATACATTGACCGTTGTATTTAATTTGAATGTACGAGTACTCCGTAGCGAAGAACGGGTATTCATCTAGTTTAAAATAGAATTTTTCTTTCTCATGGCCTGACTATTGATAATCAATCATAATAACTGCATAATTTTAAAAGGAAATAGATTAAAGTTTTATCTGTACCACCCGGGGGCGATGTGATAACTGAATATAAGTGGTGCAATTCCATTCCATAAAACATGTGCAATTACGTTTACTAAATTGAAATTTTACCATTACATCGATTTTCCCCTATTCATTTTCGTTACCCTAGGCTATATGAATTAACTTTTTACCGTAATCTAGAATATAGGATCATGTTAATTTTTTTTAGCCAGAAAAAATATCGACTCCGTATGAACTTTACAAACGTTATGCATCATAATGCAACGCTATTTTTTCTTCTAAACAATATATGATTAGAAACATACTTAAAATTTCCTTGATAAAATACAAGAAATAGTATAATAATATTTCTAAAACTTAAAATGGAAAATTATAAATTTTTATGTTATCAACTAAAAATAAACTCATTTTTGTAGATTACATATCAGGATTTCTATTTTCCTGTCTAGTAAAAAATTTCCTCATGAGTGTTTTTAACAAGAAGCTGTAGAAAATTTTTTATTTTTGTCTCCTAATGGAATTTTTGGAATACTGCAAACTTTTATATTGCATTCCAACTAACATAATCTCTATATATAAAACAGTTCCTTAACTGACTGATTGATTGACTGACTGACTGACTGACCGACTGACTGACAGATAACGCACAGACCAAACAGCTGAAGTTAAAGGGCTGAAATTTTGCATGGCGATTCTTCTTATAGTGTAGGGGTGCACTAAGAAAGATTTTCGAAAAATTCTTCTTTAAATTCTTAAAATTCTCTTAAAATTCTTCTAATTAAATTTTTAAACCGATTTTGTAACAATCTTTAAAGTTTCCATTTAAAATAATAATTTGGGGGTTATAAAATTTATATCACGAGAAAGACCATAAAAATTCCTTTAAAATGAAATCTTTTTCGAATCTTACCTCCATTTTCTGATTTTTGGTGAACTTTTAAAGATTAATTTTTAGAATTTAATTTACTAATTGATGATCATGTGATTTCTTTTTCTGGTACTTAAAATTAATTTATAATCACGTGCATAACAACGAAATAAATTAATTTTTTTTCTTTCTAATAAGGCAGACGATTGGACATTATCCAAAAAAATATTAAAATACAGTAAACGAAATGTTCCACAAACTGTACTATATTAACAGTACTATATTCTTTAGTATGTTCTTTTAGTTCTTTTAGTATGTTCTATAGTTTTTTGTTTTTGTTTGGCATACATTGACCGTTCTATTTATTATAAACTAGAAGGTAACCCGTCATTTTGACGTCATAATACTAATAATGACTGCATAATGGAAAAAATATATGAAAGTTAAAAATATCCCAAATTATCTAACAATATTGCATTTAATCCACACCTTGTAAAAGCAAACCCTTTCATTATTTTTTATTTATTTAGTTTTTCATACGATTGGAGTAGTAGACTGCCATCCAACCCGTCACTTTAACGTCATAATACTAATAATGACGTCATAATGGAATAAGTATATGAAAGTTAAAAAATATCCCGAATTATCTAACAATATTGCATTTAATCCACACCTTGTTAAAGCAAACCCTTTCATTAATTTTTATTTATTTAGTTTTTCATGCGATTGGAGTAGTAGACTGCCATCCAGTTTTTTACAGCTCACTACGCAATATGAATACTTGAGCTACTTGATTCATTCACATTCAAGTTTGTTTACTTTCAGAATTCATCGCAAAAGTAAACATATTTTTAAAAACTGTTAAATATACAGCTAAAAACATACAATTTTTTTTAGTTTCGAATGTTTTATAGAAAAATAGGCTGAACAAACGTGATTTGATGGAGAAGATATTAGTTTTTAGGTAAGAAAAAATTCTGATCCACATCTGAAATTGAAATTAAGCCTAACCGGCCGTTTGTTTACTGTGGGATTCAATTAATAGATGAGTACAGCTCGGAAGTGTTATACAGAGACAACGGCGATTATATATATATAATAAATTTTTTTTTTGTTTTTTTGGCATTAACTTCATACATTGACCGTTGTATTTAATTTGAATGTACTAAGTAGCGAAGCACGGGTATTCAGCTTGTATATCAAATATGTTTACATTAAAGCACACAAACGAGACAACCTATTTATCTCATGTATTTATATTCTTATACAGAAAAGTTTTGTAAAAATCGTCTCATCACTCTAACGCAAAAAACTTTGACATTTCATTTTATTGAAGTCAAAATATTAGGACATGCGGTAAGTGAGCTATATCCTCCCAACAAACCGCGGTCTATATACCTCGCTAAAACATCTACTATGCATTTAGAAAAGAAAGGGAAAAAAATCAAGACAAAATCTTTCAAAAATGGCCCAGTAAATACACTGCAATCACGCTTGTTTCAGCTACTCGACATGCACTGGCCATTAGCCGGCCGTGTTGGAAATTCAAAAAGTTTGTTTCCAAGTTTTCAAATATTATAGACACATTTATCAATGTCAGTTAGTCTCCCCGGCAGCTCCGCCTTACATATTTCTAGCGCCTTTCTTTCATGTAGTATACTACATTTATTTTTTAACGGATGTAGTAAAACTTTCCGAAATATTTCTTTTGCGTTTATTTATAGATTTATCCGGTATTGATTTTGAGATATTGTACCTTTTGTTTTTCATGGGCGAGGTTCTCTTCGTTCTTGTAAGATGTTAAACTAAAAGATTAATTTTTTTTTCATGGGGATTATTAAAAATGCTACAACTACCCATAGAAGGGAAAGAATTGAAAGTTACGAGAATTGATAAAATCAGGTTTGACTGGGCAAACGACAGATACTTCAATTCCTCAACGGGACCATTTATATTTAAGGCTTTAAATTTCCTTTTGCTACTTAAATGTTACGTGAAGTTCTGGTTTAAAGCTACGAGAATTTATAAAATCAGGTTTCACTGGCCAAAAAAAGAGATAATTTAATTCCTCACCGAGACCGTTCTTAGTAAAGCTTTAAGTGGTCTTCGATTAGTTTAATTTTACGCGAAGTGCTGGTTTAAAGTAACGAGTTTTTATAAAATTAAATTTGACAGGCCAAAAGGACAGGCTTCAATTCCTGAAAGAGACCTTTCATAGGTAAAGCTTTAGGAGGCCTTTGGCAAGTTTAATTTTATGTTACTTTAAGTACTGGTTTAATGTAACGAGAAATTATAACATTAAATCTGACGGGCCAAACTAGATATACTTCAGTCCATAACGAGATCTTTCATAGATAAGGCTTTAAGTGGCCTTTGGATAGCTTCGTTGTGAGAGGAATTCTGTCAACAATATTCCGAATTCAATTCGCAGCGTAGGCTGATTAAAAAATAACCATACCAGTTTAAGACTTTGAGGGCCATGGTCCGTTATTCTTCCGAACAGAGCCTTGGTGACCTACTCATAATCTTTAACTATCCATAATTACCATAAAAAATTGTATTATAGTACAGTCTTAGATGTAATCTTACTTAGTGTGGAAGGATTAAAACTGAAGTGACTAAGTAAATCACCTCTTCTTAACAAAGTTGAAATTATAACAAGCAAACAGATTTTATATTTTTTTAATATAGAGGTCAAAATGTTTTCTTTTAGTTTTTAACACAATATTCCTATTAATTATCTTTTTCTCAGTTTGTGTGGCTGTTCGATGGCCAATTGGTTAGGTTCTACTAGAGTCTGCCGGTTTGAATTCCACGGTAGAGATGTTTCTGTGAAGCCTTACGGAATCCAGTTTAATCAGTAGATGCCTGTTAGTTTAGTAATGTGTCCAACTAACAATCTCATTTGTTTGACAAAAAGTCCTAGATGTAGGCTTAGGTAGAATCTTAAGTATATAGTTAGTCCTCAAACGACTGTTGAGAAAATGATGTACGCAATGTGTTAAAATGTTTATAAAAGTGGCCCTAGGCACGTGTTGGGGGTGGGCAAACTCTATTAAATATAAATGATCTCAAAATCTACGAGAAAGGATTTAAGCAAGGGAAAAACGGAATTTAGAAAATTTTTACATAACTCGTAGAAACGTAAATGTGAAAATGGTGTCAGAGGCTGTAACGATAAAAAAATACTAATAAGGCATAGAATATAATATGGCTAGAAATAATGAAAATACATTTCTCATGACATCCACTAATATCATTATTTTTACTAATAATAATACCAAAAAGGAAATAAATTTTGACCGAGTCCTAATTTTGTTACAGACGTCAAGAGAAAATAAAGGATGTGCCTCCATGAAACATATATTTTCAATGATTCGAATAAAGGCAAAATTAACGTTAGGGGAACAAGAGACCTTAAACTTCGTTTTTCTTTAATTTTCAATATTTTACTTTATATACTACATGAGTATAATTAATATTGTTTTCTATTGCATTAAATCACGTATAATTCACAAATAAGTATTTTGTGGAAGAATAAGACCTGTATATCAAAAAATTCTTCAAAAATGGTAGCATTTTTCACAATGCTCCAAGCGCATTAATTTTCTTCGATTTCTTCCAAATGTCTCAGGAATGTTAATAGAACTGTTTGACACAAAAATGTGCATCATTCTTTGAAATCACACATATTTTTCAAATTTATAGATCATGAAATAAAGTAAAATCATAAACAAAATAACAGGTAGAATAGAAAAATAATTATTTAAGACTTTAGAATAATACAACAAAAAAAAAAACTCGAAATGCTCAATTATATTTACATTCATGCAGTAAACTTTACAATAAAAAATACGGTATTTAATTGATATGGAATGCGCATGAAGCATTTTTAAAGACAATTAGCATTTTTGAAAATAAAATTTGAAAAACAGGGATTATTCTGCAAAAATTCCTTAATTTGAATTCTAAGGGTTTTCAATGTAGTAAGAAAGAAAATAAATTATTCTATATTTGTATAAATTATTGCTTATAAATTATTCTAAATAAATTATTCTATATTTGTGTATAGGGTTAAAAACTGAAATTAAAAAATTAGTGTTTAAAAGCCCCTTGTCCCCTTAAAAATACGAGGCGCATCCAGAAAGTAAGAACTGATTGGGTATAAAAAAATTTAGGAAAAGTTTCTCAAAGATTTTTGTTGTCAAATATTAAAACGTATATGACACTACTTTTCTACAAAAAAAATTATAATAGTGAAAACACCCTCTGTAACAAAATTAGGACTCGGTCAAAATTTATTTCTTTTATGGTATTATTATTAGTAAAAATAACGATATTAGTGAATGTCATGAGAAATGTATTTTCATTTTTTCTAGCCTTATTATATTCTATGTCTTATTATGTCTTATTATGTCTATGTATTAAAAATTCAGGAAAAGTTTCTCAAAGATTTTTGTTGTCAAATATTAAAACGTATATGACACTACTTTTCTACAAAAAAACAAAAAAAAAATTATAATAGTGAAAACACCCTTTTTATTACGCAAAATACCTATAAATCATCTTTTCAAGTACAAAATTTAGAAATTCTGAGCTACGAAGCATAATTATTTTCAATTAGATTTATTTGATATACAGTTAAGTATATAAAACTGAAATTTCAAAGCAATTCGATAATTATAAATGTGCCTGGAGCAGTTTGAATATTCGTATGACATGATAATTTTTATTTTGAGAAAAACGCATTTAAAATTATTGCTATTAGTAACCACATAATATCTAAATTAAATACAAATGCCTATAACTAGGAAAATCCTATTGTTTATGCATTCAATGAGAAAAAGTTTTACACCGATTACATTCGACAATAACCTACAAAATAACTATTTAAGGTTTCAAATTTAAATGCTTATTTAAGCATGAAACATTAATAACTATAAAAATATTTCGGGTAAGTTTAGTAAAAATTCCTTGAATTTGAATTTTTAAAGTCTTAAGTACAACCGTTTTCCTAACAAGTCAAAAAGTGACGACGTAAAATGTTACACTGTGCACAAGGAGAATATAAGCACGGGAGAACTATAAAGAAGAGAAAATGCCAAACGGGAATGTCAGGAAAAAACTTTAAATAATTCAAAAGCAGGGAATAAAAAGAAGCAATGTACAACGGAGGCAAAAAAAAATATTTAAATGAGAATACAAGTTATTAAAATGAAATTAATAATTACAAGATAAAAAGAACTTTTTATGTATCATGTTTTTAAATTTTCTGTTGAATCATATAAACTTGACAATTCTACAGAGGCTGTTCGCACACTTTTTAGACGATTTTGGTAAGCGGTAATACAAAATCGTTTGCTGCAAAAGAAATAATTGCAATTGTACTGTGTTTTTAAAAGTCAAAATTATCGTCTGCGGCGAAAGTTTTGTTTTTTTTCAAAATGGCGTTTTTAACAAAGCAGTGGTTCGAAGGCTACATTTATGCTCTTTCCGAAGAGAAATATGCATACTCCGTTATCCAAAAACGATGTGAGAGTCGTGGTTTTGTGATATCTAAAGCGTCGATAGGTAATATCGTCAACAAGAAAGGAAAAAAACGTCAAATTGGAGCCTCAAGTGGGACAAAAATTCCAAACAAATATCCAAGGAGAAAACGGACATCTTCGACTATTGCAAAGGTACGTTGTTTAATGTTAAAAGAAAATCCCCCTAGTCAAAGGACAGTTGCAAAATCATTAAAATGCTCGGTGTCCACTGTAAACAAAATGATAAACGTTGATTTAAATCTTAAGAAAGTGAAAAAACGCAATGTGCATCGTCTTCTTCCAAATCATATAGCTGAACGCAGGACACGCTGCAGAATTCTATATGAGAAACACTTATCCGAAGAAAAATGGAAAACAATTGTCACAATAGATGATTCACGGGTGTATTTAAATGACTGCAATAAAAAAAGAGCCATTTATTATCATAAAAGGGGAGAAAAAAATTTAAGTACATGGTTCAAAGAATCGAAGGAAAGTTTTTCTAAGGGATTCATGATTGTTGCTGGTTTTTCTTATAATGGCAAGTTAAAAATAAAGAGCGTGGAAAAAAATGTCAAGATTAACTCCAAATAACATATTTTATCGCCAATTTTTCTGAATGAAATACCATCGCTTTACCCACAGTGCCATCAATCTGTGAGACTCCATCAGGACAAAGCTAGCAGTCACACATCAAAATGCACTGTAAATTTCCTAAAAGAAATGGAACAAAAAACTGGTATCAAGGCCATACCTTCACTGATATCCCTACTAAATCTCCCGATGTATCACCTATGGATTTTTGTGCTTTCGGACTTTTAAAATCTGCATTATCCAAACGTCGTCCTAAAACCCTTACAGGACTCTGGAAAGCTGTTCAGGAGGAATGGTATAGAATACCTATTCTGACACTTCAAAAGGCATTATTATCCTGGAAATTGCGGTGTCGAAAGATAGTTCAGAATAAGGGATGTCAAATGGAACATTTAAAACACAAGAATTTTGTGTAATTTAGTATTGTGAATACAATATACATCGTCTAAAAAATGTGTGAACAGCCTCTGTATGTATTAATATATACTTTTTAAAAATTTTTTCGTGAATTATCCCATCAACTTGAAAGAAAATGAAATTAATTGGAAGTTAACTTGCGTTTAACTTTTCTTTTCCGTCCCGGCTGATAGATGGCTGCATCAGTCTACAAAACAAAATTAACTGAAAATGAATTAAATCCTGCTTAAAGTTGGCTAAAAGTATTAAAATAATTCATTGTCATCGTGTTCTGAGCTATTCTAAAAGTTTCAAATGTCTAGCTAGTCGGGAAGTTAGTTAAAAATCGATCGCAAGATTTGTACTGGGCATACACACAAATTAGAGAACGAGTTAATAAAAACATGGTAAAAATAGATGCGATTTAAATAATATTTCCCATTTATCATTTTAAAATTAATTACGATTCGTTATATATTTCGGGTAAATTTTCATCTCTTACGTTTACTAATTAAATATGTAACATGATTATAAAATGTTTGTTAAATAAAAGTTCGTAAATTTAAGAAATCCGTGTTACTTTTGTAGAAAAAGTTTTAAGGGTAAAAAATCTTTCTAAATAATCACAAAAGAAAGAAATTACAGATAATTTGAAAATATCCTCGAATATAAAGGAAAACTAATTATAATATACTGGGTGGTTATAATTAAACTTCCCCAATAAACGGCATCCTACAGCGCAAACGGGTGAACGGAATGCAACGAAATTTCGTATATGGGCTATACACGAAATTCGCTCACGGAATTTCGAAAAAAAGATTTTAGTTCAAAAATGTCCACCAGATGGCGCTTTTCATGTAAAAACATTAAGTCTACCAAAATAAACGACCAAAACGGAATACATAAACAATTTGAACATTTATTGACTAGTTTTTGATCACCTTGTCATCGAACAGCATTAAAATAAAGGTAAGGAAATAAATAGCTCTACGCCTTTGCAGTTTGAAGAAAAAAAGGTTGAGTTTGCGGAAACGGGTACAGATTATGACGAAATGTCACAAGAGGAGCAGCTGTTCATCGCGTCCACGACGATGTAAGGAAAGGTGCTCAATGTGACCACCGTCAGTCACCTGCAAATGATCAGTTACGATCTGCTGTTGAACACATTGTCCATCGCCTTGAAACTTTGCAGGTGACTGACGGTGGTCACATTTGAGCGCCTTTCCTTACATCGTCCTGGACACGATTAACAACTGTTCCTCTTGTGGCATTTCGTCATAATCTGTACCTGTTTCCGCAAACTCAACTTTTTTTCTTCGAACAGCAAAGGCGTACTGTTATTTATTTCCTTATCTTTATTTAATGAGGTTCGATGACAAGGTGATCAGAAAGTAGTCAATAAATGTTAATATTGTTTCTGTATTCCGTTTCGGTCGTTTAAAGTGTTAAATTTCATGTTTTCCCCGAAAAGGTGCCCTCTGGTGGACATTTTGGAACTAAATTTTTTTCCCGAGATTCCGTGAGCGCATCTCGTGTATAGCCCATGTACAAAATTTCGTTGCATTCCGTTCACCCGTTTGCGCTGTAGGATGCCGTTTATAGGGGAAGTTTAATTATAACCACCCGGTACATATATTTCTTTCGCGTACCGTTTCAAATTGTCAAAATCTAAGTACTACAAAATAGAATATTGCCAAATGCCAAGGTTATATTTATTCTTTTTTGTTAAAAATTCTGTGTTCTAGAATTAATTATATTCTTATCGCAAACTGCTGTATACAGTTTAAACAATCGAAGATTCAAAGTAATACATGCATTAAATACAAGGGGTATTTGTATGAGGCCAAGACAATCTAAGTTTTATGTTGAAAGATTAAAGATACTAGTTACCTAAGAAAGGTGATTATACCTTAATCTCTCATCTTAAATATTTATAAATTACGTCACATATTGCGAATTATTTCACCCAGTGATGACCGGTTTAAGTTTGACAACTTTATCTACTAGTATCTGTTACGAACCAAACCAGTTTCGTTTAATACGGTGTAAAAAATAAATTTTGTTTCTTTTGCTATTCAACTACGGGAATGAGGATTTTATGAGAGAACACTATTTTCCGCCGTTTAATGTTGTGTTGTAAAACAAATTACATTTACAAACGTCTTTACTTTAAATAATTTATAGCATATTAGAATCAAAATGCATCTGTTAGAATACTGTTGTGAATATCTGTAGATATATCTAAACATTTGTAAATATAGTTTATTTCTCCTTAATTAATGTTTATTACCATGTTTTTATTAACTCGCTTTCTTGTTTGTGTGTGTGTTTGTCAAGTACAAATCTTGCAATCGATTATTAACTATCTTCCCGACTAGCTAGGAATTTGAAACATTTAGAATAGCTCAGAACACGATGACAATGCATTATTTTAATACTTTTAGCCATCTTTAAGCAGGATTGAATTCATTTTAAGTTATTTTTGTTTTGCAGACTGGTGCAGCCATCTATCGACCGGGACGGGAACGAAAAGTTAAACGCAAGTTAACTTCCAATCAACTTCATTTTCTTTCAAGTTGATGGGATAATTCCCCCCAAAAAATTTTTTAAAGTATTTATTAATACATAGAATTGCCAAGTTTATATGAATCAATAGAAAATTTAAAAACATGGTATATAAAAAGTACTTTTTATCTTGTAATTATTTTTTGGTTTAATTCCGTTTATTTACCGTCAATGACCATTAAGTATCAATATGTGAAAATTTTGGCCAAATTTTCAATAATTTTGGCGAGCTTGGCGACACATTTGGGGACTAAGGAGAATCTGGTTAACCCACCAAATTTCATCTATTTAGTGCTGTTAACGGGTTCTGGAATTTTGCATTTCTAAAGCATTAGAGAATGTCCCCAAGAGTATATAAGCATACCGAACACAGCTCCAAAAATTTCATTTTAATTTATTTCTCAGTTGTAGATTGGCTGTTCTGTGTAAACTGTAGGCCTTTGCTGAAGTTCATCGTAGTTCTAATGGGCAGTTTGTAATACTAGTAACCTGTTTAAGACTATAAGAAAAGTAAACTTTGTGGCGCGGTTATATGGTGTCGTCATTCACAATTATCGTCGAACGTAGCAGTACAATATTTTAGAAAACCTATTTTAGTACAGTAAAACCTCGTTAATCTGGATCAGATTTATAGACGTTATTTTTATTTAATGTTCACATTAGATAATAATTTTTAACTATGATAGCAAGCACGTAACTACAAGTACGCCAAATAGTCGCTATTTACTTCGATTCAGTGTACAGTTCCTGCAGAGATTGTACAATAAATTATGGTAATAAAATGGTTTTTGTCGAGTTTAAGAAAGCTTTACTAGACTTACCAATTCTTTACTAAGAAATGATGTGAAAAGTTATTTTTACCATGTTTTTCTTAACTCGCTTTCTTGTTTCTGTGTGTGTTTGTCCAGTACAAATCTTGCAATCGATTTTTAACTACCCGAATAGCTAGACATTTGAAACTTTTAGAATAGCTCAGAACACGATGACAATGCATTATTTTAACACTTTTAGCCATATTAGGGAGAATTGAATTCTTTTTCAGTTAATTTTGTTTTGTAGACTGGTGCAGCCATCTTTCGGTCGGGACGGGAACGAAAAGTTAAACGCAAGTTAACTTCCAATTCTCAAGCTAAACGATTGATTACGCATTTGATACTTCTTTATTGCGCATTTGATCATTTTCTTTCAAGTTGGTGGGATAATTCATTAAAAACATTGGTTAAAAAGTACTTATTAATACATAGAATTGTCAAGTTTATAGGATTCATCAGAAAGTTTAAAAACATGGTATATAAAAAGTTATTTTTATCTTGCAATTATTTTTTTAATGTCTTGTAAACAAAACTATGCTATTTATCTACAAAATATAGTTTTTTATCGTAAGAAATGATAAGTCTGCTGAATTAAGGATTTTGTTTTGCTTATTACCCATATTGCATTAGCAAGATTTTCGATTGTCCTGATTGCCTATGGTCTCAGTTAGTCCGAATAAGCGAGATTTTACCGTACATTCCTCTCAACTGAAGAGTGTAAACATAATTTGGATATATTTATCAGAAATGTTTCGGTATTTTGTTTCTACTGAAATAACAATTCTGTAACTTCAATACTACTATAATTAGTGAATTACTTAAGGTTTCTCAATCTAATGTGTACCTGTGCATAATTCAAGTTTAATAAATATAAGTAAAGCATGAAAAATACGAAAACATCTAGCGTTTCTGTATGGCAGATTTTATTTTACTGTTTTATACAAAATCTGAAAAGAAGTAATGCACCAAAAGCAAAAATTCTCAGAAACATAGAACACTTTTGTTTGGGGTGGAGCACATGAAGTACCGCCTGACTTTGATAAATGTATCTTTAGTAGTTGGATTTTCTTTTTTCCGGGGGAGGGAGGGGGGTAGATTTTTTCTGCGAGTTCTGGGTAGTATAAAGGGAACATCATACTAAGTTTGTAAGATGTTTAAGAATTTTGTTAGATGTTTATTGAGATGTATATTTTAAGAAGACTTTTTTTTATAACGTAATGATTTTTTTTCTCCTTTTCGCACACGATATCATGTGCTTGTTTTTATTTTTCAGAAATACGATGTCAGTTTTGTGGAAGCTTTATTTTTGAATTAATTTTTAAAAAGAGTATGAACTGTTGTCAAATATTAAATTGCACGTATCGAAAATTATGTTTATCTCTAGCATCGGGAACGACATAAAAGCCAGTTTTCTCTATGAGAGTACAATAGTTAAAATGCAGTTAAAAGTTTAGGAGTTTTGCTGTCTGATAATAATACATACATTGGATTTGCCCAGCTCAATGGTAAGCTGAGAAAAATAATATAATATACATGATTTTCTTTTAGACTGTGGAGGATGGAAAATTCATCTCTTACCCATGAGTGTGTAACGTCCTCGTAATTGAAAATAAATACACGGGAAACTGAATTATTTTAACCACAGCTTATATTACACTTTACTTATGTACAATATATACAATTGCATAAAGACTATTCCTAGTCTGCAATCGGGAGATTTCTCTCAACTTTCATTAAGACTCTTTCAGTCTTTACCCGGGAGATAAACCCGCACCGATCAGCATCCGGGACAGCTTCAACCCAAATCCTTCCGATAGTCTCGTTGATTCCGGTTGCTGGCCCTCTCTCTCTATCCTTTGGTCAAGCGCTCTTATATATAGGTTGGTTTGGTGGCGGTTTACCCCGCTTTCTGCCGCTACAGACACTGGTCAAACGAATGGTCATCACTTCAGCTCCACACGGGGTTGTCTTAATCTCGGTGGGTTTTCCCCCGTCCGACCGCCAATCAGTCTCGATGATTCTTTGGGCTACCCAGTGATCAACGCCAGCCAGTCTCCCGCTTTGTAACCTTCGTCTCGATAGATAGAGATGCTGGGCGGGGGTGGTGTCCTCCTCTCCAGGCGTCAGTAGTTTCGATAGATACATGGAAGCTAATTTACAAAGCAGTAGCCCAGAGGCTGGCTTGCATGTTGTTGTTGTTGTTGTTACTAACCCCTCCTGATCAAGCGGCGCTAGATCAGATCCATGAACCCATATATCCTCAGTAGGTTCATGAAAAGAGGCTTGTTTTTTCCTGGTAATTAAGTGTGACCCACTCAGTTCCTCGGAATAGGTTTTCTAAGAAGAGAGTTTTGGTTCAGGCTGATCTCTTCTCAGGTAAGGCGAATCAATGACGTTGCAAGCGTCAGAGGCATGGGGGGAGATCATAAAGCTCATGAGTTCGACCCAAAGGTCAAGAGCACGGTAAGAATAAATTCGGGAGACTGACGTCAACCCTAAACAGCCCTGCATAAAAGTAATTTTATAGATTCTAAACACTGGGGACTGAAAACTTCGCAGTTTTTTCTAACATTCAAAAAAACATTATGTTGGAATGGCAAAATGTTTGAATGAGGAAGAATTTAAAAAAATGTTTCAAGTTAAGACTTAAAAATGAAAGCGGTTTAAATGGCAGTCTGCTGCTAAAACGTTTCTCTCTGCACTGTTTTACCTCTAATATTGTTAAAATTCTGTTTAGAGGTACTTTAATTCTCTTCGATTTGAATACTATTTGTCTTTAAAGTATATTAACTGCTTTCAATACAATACAATTAACTGTTTTATGCGGCTAAATTTTTTTCCTAATGCCAGGCACTTGTTGTGAGACATTCACCTTTTGTTATTCACCGCGAAGTCTTGCGGGCTACTTTATTGTAGGAGAGTGCTTTAGGTGAACCAGCATTGCTCCATCTGAGGGGATAACACTTCAACTACCAAGCCTTATTCTGGATTTGAACCCAAATCCACTACGGGTAATCTGGCGATCTTAACCACTAATACCTTGTTGGCGCTTATGCGGCCAAGTTTTACAGTTGAAATTATCGAATTTTTCAAGATAGGCGCTAATGTTTTTTAGTATTGCCACAAATATTCCTTCACCTGACTAGTGCTGAGTTAAAGAAAACTGATATATTCCCGTAACAGTATTTTCGGCTTAAATATACCTAAGCTAATGCGGGACAAGCTTAAGAACAAGCTGAACTGACGTTTTCGGTCTTTTGCGGTCGTGCACGCTATCACACGTTCTAAGACAAACGGAAATGAAGAATGTCGGCTCAGCTTTCCAGGCTTTGCATCTTAATATTCCTTCTTAAAACTTACCAATAACAATTTACAAATGCTTAGACGTTTCATCCGTCAGTGTTTTATTACAAAAAAAACTGCCGTGCGAATGAACTGAATTATATGAAATTTTTATATCTACGACAGAAAGAAAGCTATTGCGTTAGAACTTGTTCACATAGCGTCCGTCAGCGCTACTCGTATTGAAATATATTTAACCAATTATAAACCAATCACGCCACGGAATTGTTAAGATCTGTGATTGGTTTCAAATATGTCAATAAGAGTGACGCTGACGGATTCTACGTGAACAGGTCCTTAGACTGTTTAACATAGACCGATTATGCCAGAATATGTTATATCTGTCCATGGTAATGGAAGTTTTTATTAGTTTATTAGTTGTATATATATGTAAATCATGTTTTTTTTTACAATTTTGTCTAGGCGAAGAGTATTTATTCCATTTAAAAATTGACGATGATTCCAAATTTATCGTTTTGTCTCACTGACACCAGAGAGAAGATTTCGCGGAAACTGTAAGTCATTTAATGACTAATTTTTGTTTGCTACTACGATAAATTTAGCTATCTGTTGAGGAATCAAAATCTCTCAGAAGCAATGCATTTTATGAATGAACTACGACATTTAACGAAATAGATTGGCTCCCGAAACTGGTCGATTTTTACTGGAATAATATATTATTTTTTTTCTTGCTTCAAGCGTCTGTTTGTCGAGAAACAACTTTTACAGGCAATGGATGAGGAAATCCATCGACACGAGGGAGTGTTGGGTCTACATCAAGGTCATCGTGTCGACATTTTACTCGAATGCTAAGTATATTACCTTTGAGCATTTCCATATCAAACAGTATTGGATCGATCAATATACGTAGATCATTGGTTCTTAACCAGTGATTCAGGAGACCCAAGAAGTGGTCCGCGGAGTCGGGAGTGATAAAAAAAAAGGTTCCATCGTGTCAATACGACCACGAATTTAAAAACTTTGTAAATTTGAGAACACAAAAAAGTGAGATTGTAGTAGTTAGGAAGACAACTACATACTCTGTAGAACAGATTTCCCTTCCTATCATAATCATTGCCACAACACCCCAATGTGGTGCCTAACCTTCTTCAGGATTTTCTTCCATTTTGCCCTGTTCCCAGAAATAGTATTCCAATTCCTGCAATTCAAAAGTCCCTTCCACAGTGTCGTCGTAGCTCAGGAAAACAAACAATAGAACACGTGGACTGTATTGATTAAAATTTAAACTCAAATACTCGTAAAATGGTTACAGCAACCTCTCTCTCTCAATCAATGAACTCCTTTGGCGAAAAAACGGCCGTCAGGAAGCGTTCACAACTGTGTCATCGAACAAACGGATGCCATTCTGAACGCACACAATCAGACCAACTTTTTTGTGGTCTACCTCTGGCTAATCTGGTCGATTGCTAATTGGCTTAGGGATAGAATGTACTTGGCGTTACTGTCTTCAGACAATAGCATCAAATTACCAGCCCATTTTATTCTTTGTATTTTAATAAACTTAATAATGTCAGGGTCTTTATAAAGGGAATATAATTCATGGTTGAATCTTCTTCTCCACAATACGCATAACTCGACACCATCCAAAAATACTTCTTAGAATGTTTCTTTTAAATACATCCAATGTGTCTTCATGCCTTAGGGCCTGTTCACATAGGAGTCCGTTGCGTAGCGTTAAGGGAAAGATGACGTTGAGAAGAAAATAAACCAATCATAGGCGTTAAAAATTTCATTGCTAATCGTTTGGAGGTTTGTCATTGGTTAAATATATTTCAATACTTTAACGCTCCGAAACGGACTCCTATGTGAACAGGTCCTTAAGGTAATAATAGTCTATGTCTCCGAGGCATATGTAAGTACAGGTTTTATAAGCACTTCGTACAATAGTAATTTAGTATTAAGTTTAATGAGGCTAGGCTTCAGGAATTGTTGCAATCCAAATAATCAGGGATTAGCTGCCATAATTAATCTTTAAGTTCCGTATCCCATATCATTTCTGATACTAAGCCCTGAGCCCAAGTAAATAAAATAATCAGCTTTTTCAATCCTATAAATAACCAATATTTCTCCAACTACAAACCAAATTGGCAATACCTTTGAGGAAAATAAAATTAAAAGACATTTCAACAGATCAGGGCATATTCAACAGCTACATAACTGGCATTGAACATGTCCTCGGAAAAATTCTGTAACGATTCTGTTACCCACTACCTTACAAGTATTCTAACTGCTCGTCATAAATATATGCAGACACACGAACACGGTCATCCTCTCAGGTGTCTTTAATTCTGATATCACAAAGTATTTTGTAAGTTATGAATTCACACACCATGCTCAGATGTGTGTTTATGTAAATAGGTCTTCTGGGCGAGACGGTGGACTCCATGAATTTAATGCATGCAACCCCAACGCATGACTTCTCTTAGAGTAGTTTTCGTTGAATATAAATTAAGCAATTAGTCTTGGGGGAAGATTTTAATTAGCCGAGATGAATGTACAATAAAGTTATGAAGTTCTGAAGTTTCAAGGAGTTAATTTATTGGACAAGGTACTTGAAAATTGCATTTATAGCTGGACGGCATTATACATTTAAGGAAGACATAATTTCGGAAAGTCCTGCATCTTATTTCTATAACAGACACTTACTGAAAATTTTCACGCTTAGCTTTCCGGGCATTTTAACTTTTGCTAATATAATTTCCTCCCCCCGTAATACAGCTGTATTAAAAACGAGTCAAACAGTTCTTTTTAAAAATTTATAGTGATAAACACTGATAATTACCCTATCCGGGAAGACAAAGGATATCCGTTTACCTCTCGAAAAATGAAGGTCAGGGGAAAAAGTAAATTCAGTGAAGATTATTTCCGGAGAAAGTAGAAGTGTATCTAAAGCAGTCTGTGATGACTGGAGAAGCAAGGACGAAAAAGTTCTTAAAGATTATCAGCCCGATTATATTTTTTAATGCTGATGAAATGGGACTCTTTTATAAGTGTTTACCCAACAGAACTCTAATTTTGAAAGACGATGATTGTCATGGTGGCAAGAACAGTAAGGATAGAATAACTGTACTGGTAGGCGCTAACATGAATGGCAAAGAAAAACTTTGATTATTGGTAGAAGGTAAAAGTACGAACCCTAAAGTATTCAAAAATGTAACGTCTTTAGCGGTTAACTATTGTTTTAATAGAAAGTCATGGATGACAAATGAAATTTTTGAAGCATGGATTTTGAAATTGTGTGGAAAAATGAGTGATGAAAATAGAAAAATTGCTTGGCTTGTAGGCAATTGCCCGGCCCATCCTTATGTGTCATCAAAATTATAAAATGTTAATTTGATTTTTCTTCCCCCGAATACCACTTCAGTATTGCAACCAATGGACCAGGGTGTAATAAAACATCTGAAACTGCATTGCCGAAAACTCCGACGACTTATCTGGACATTTGAAAATGAAAAAAACTTTACATAAGGTAATTGATATGAGCATAAGAGTGGCAGAATTAGCCTAAGTGTGGGAAAATGACGTTTCTGAATCTACAATAAAAAAAACTGTTTCGCAAAAGCTGAGTTCAGCAAGATATTCGTAGTTTTTTAAAAAGAATGTAACTTTTATCATTGTAACCACTGTCTGGATTATTGTTTCTTTAAAGGTATGTAGTACTCAATAAATCTTTCATATTAATTCATTTTTTAATTATTAACTTTCATTTAATGTGAGTATAAGTGTGGGAGTATAAGTGTCTATCTATTTCCCCGAAGAAAAGGGTCTGAACACGAAAACGGAAGCAAACATCCTTCCTCTCGCATATTAATTTTCTCACCAAATCGCAATGCACGTCAATTCGTGCTAATATTAATATAACTGCGTAATATTCTTCACTTTCATCTAAGCTACTTGCAAACTCCTAATCGATACCCTCATAATTTTCAGTTTAAAATCATTCTGGAGAGAATGCACGCATGATCCAATCATCCCCCGTCCCCGGTATTAAAATTTATGCAATTTCCCGCGCCGAAACTGTATTGCAATCGAAACGCAATGGAACCACAAATTTGGCGCGCTCCAGTGCGGACGTGAACGGGAACGCTGCCCTATGAAACTCAATCATCATATTAGGTGGGATGAATAGGGTAGCTACGTTACGTAATTCATTAGCCTCCCCGAACAATGTTCGGTGAATCGGAAACTGCGTTTATAACTTGCTTACGTAAATTATTTCGCATAAATTATATATAAGTGTGGAGTACAACATGCCCGGGAAATAACCGACTCTAAATAAGCTCTAGTTCAATCTGCGGTAATAATTAGTAGTCTTCTCGGTATATAACAGGAACCGCGATGTCTTATTCCACTTAGAAATCAGAAACTTTTTTTTTCAGTTTTTAATTAAAGCGAAACTATTTTGCTCGTAGTACAATTTGAAGCTATTTTACAGAAATTATTCTAGTAAAAAATATCGTCATTTCTTATTAAGAAACGTATTGATAAACACTTGAAGATAATCCCAGATTATGCAAACGGAAAATTTATTTTTATATTTGAACCGAGGGAATTTTCATAATAGTTCTAAATATCCTTTTTATGCATGATTGTGCTATTCTTTTGAAATGCAATTAAATTGTCGACCGCCGTGTCACGGCGGTTTATTTTCACGTAACGTTTTGCAAAATTTTGAGTAGCAACTACTACATTTGGCTTCAAATCGCCGGAGTTGGCGACCGTATCATGATTGTATCAAGTTCTTCATATTAACCATTTTTTTCATTAAATAAATTTCAAGCAAAACATTACTATAGGTATTAAAAAATTAATGGATTGGAGACGTTTGACACAGGAAGAAGCTTTAAAGTCCAGACAAAATTGATTAAATTAGAAAAGATAACGTATAAAAGCAAATCGAAGTGTACCAGATAAAAGGAGCTGAATCTAAAAACAACACTTTAAAAAATTAGAAACGTTTAAAGGCAAAATCTTTGAAACAAGGGTTTGAAAAGAGAAAAATATTTTAGTAATAAATAAAGTTTTTCAGAAAAAAATGGCTGCCAAATTCTTTGAAATTATTTCAGAAGGACATACTTTTTAAGAACGGGGACTAGCTTTCAAACGGAAAAGAATACTATCGATTCAATATGACGTTTTTCCCGATCGACAAAACTCATATAATTAATCCCGTTCAAAGAAAGAGAAGGTACGAATCCGAAACATATACTACAAGAGGAAACACGCCTGTCGATGCGATATTTTTGCATTACATTCTATGAACAGGAGTCTATCAGACCGTTTATAGCTTACACAAACATCTTTATGGTAGATTCGATCTGAGCATGCAATCATTTTATATGTTAGGGAAAAAATGGGAAGAAATTTTCACAGAAATTTTGTGCGTAGTTTAAATTTGCTATCAATAGCTTATTTTTTATTTACATGTTTTTATTAACTCGCTTTCTTGTTTGTTTGTGTGTTTGTGTGTTTGTCCAGTTCAAATCTTGCAATCGATTTTTAACTTACTTCCCGACTAGCTAGACATTTGAAACTTTAAGAATAGCTCAGAACACGATGACAATGCATTATTTTAATACTTTTAGCCATCTTTAAGCATAATTAAATTAATTTTCAGTTATTTTCAGTTAATTTTGTTTTGTAGACTGGTGCCGCCCTCTATCGGCCGGAACGGGAACAAAAAGTTAAATGCAAGTTAACTTCCAACTAACTTTATTTTCTTTCAAGTTGATGGGATAACTCATCAAAAAATTTTTTAAAAAGTATTTATTAATACATAGAATTGTCACGTTTATATGATTCAACAGAAAATTTAAAAACATGGTATATAAAAAGTTCTTTTATCTTGTAATTATTTTCCTACACTTATTGTATTTTTAGTTATAAAAGAGAATAATGACTTTGGAGATTTCATAGTATTTTATGATTATTTTTAATTAGCACCTGGGATTTTGTGTTCGCCTCGATCGACCTAGGATTCATGTTATCTAGAAAAGTAAATAAATCACATTGATCTTAGATAATTCTACTTTCAGGCAATATTACAGTGTAAATACATAGAAGTGTGGGGGTCCCTCGCTGTAACCGCTGTTACTAAATTTGAAGAGACGAAATATTAATTGCACAAAGTTCTGTCACTAGTTCATACATTAAAGAATAGAATATAATATACAGAATTCCTGTCATGATCTGATAGATATTGATTATAATATAATTTTAGGGATAATATAAGATGAAATTAATTCACCCAAATATAGTAATGAATATTTTCCATAAGCAAAACAATAAAAGTATTAATTCCTTAGATTTTAAAAACAATTGATTTCAAATGTTGTAAGGTAAGTTGGGGCAATTGGGCTCATGGGATAACTAGTGTAGTAAAGCGCTTTTAAATAAAAAAGCTGGCTTTATTACATGTTTCCGATAAAAGGCGGAATCAAATTTAACGCCGACAGATAATTATAGAGTTGAGTGGAGTAATTTAGGACGTAGCCTGTTGCAAGACAGTTTTATGAGTTTTGAAGATGGGAAGGTCTGAGATGGAGACACAGATAAGGTGACGGAACCAAACGATGACGTTATATTTACAAAAGCCTTTTATGTTAGATTTATGGCAGTACGGTTCGAAAAGTGGCCTTTTGAAAACCTTGGGTGGTCGCAAGGGCAGGCAGTGACGGCGTAATGTTTTGAGTTAAGAAGCCAATGAGAAGGTGAGAGAGGGAGTACAGCAAATGAAAAGTTTACGGTAGCGGGATTAGCTGATTGAAGTTTATGAGAAGGTGGAGTCATAAGTATGAAAGGGGATTAAAATAATATATAGAAGAGTTTGAAAAGAGGAGAAGGAGAGAGAGTCTGGATCGGGGAGGCTGTAGGTCCCCATCTCCAGCACGACTAAAAAGGATAAACTTTAAGTGGACTTGAGGGCTCCACATAAACCCGTTACGGCCCCATGCGAGACTGCGTTGACCAAGTGAAATAGAGAGGTCCGCATCCAGATTTTAGCCGAGACCAAGAGACTCAGCTCCCGTGCCACAGCCGAGAAGTTAAAGACGAGAAGAGCCCCACCATCCCGTTTCACTACGTGAAGAGATACCCAGCGCCTGTGCAAATATAGTGAAGGTACGCGCCAAGGAGAGCCCAGCTACAAATTTATCGACTGAGAAAAAGTGGTAATTCACCGTGAAAGGAATAAAGTTAGCCCCCTGTCCGGCGTAGCAACGTGATCCCTGACCCAAAGCGAGGCGAGAAGGCCAAGATAGCCACGAGAATTGATGTGAAGCAATTTTGGGTGAGTGTTAAATCTCAGATTTGACTTGTTCAGTTCCACTTTAGGCTAAGTGAATTTAGTTTTTCGTGAGGAAGGAGTTTTTTAGTGAAAAGGTTTTTAGTGTTGAACTAATAGTAAAGTTTATTTGTCGTTGCGCTCGGGACGCTCCCTAACCTTGGCAAAGTAATTATAAAAAAATAATTTGTGAAAGATATAAATATTATTGTGCTTTGTTTTCAGAAAATGAAAGATTCTTTTGTAACATGTAAATATTAAGTATGTAAATAAACTAAGTTTTCTTATGTTAAACTTTTTAGTCTGTCTAAATTGAAAGTGGTTGATGTTAATTTTAATAATCTAAAATTGAGAATAGTGTATTGGTTTTTGTTCGGTTGCTAAGTTCGACATCCAGAGCTTTGGGTTGTATTCAAGAAAATAAATATTAAACACAACGCACCCAAATAAATCCCAAGAAAAATAAATATATTGTACAAACCAAAATAAATTTACGATACGAGCCCAATTGACTTAAAAATTGGATGTAGCAACACGACAACTAGGCCATCACCTTCCTAGATTTTTCCTTTACATATCAGGGGGGGGGATTCCACTCTGTTGTGGCAACACTGGTATGGAGAAGTCAACAAAACAACAGCCTTTTGGTCTCCAGCTTGATTGAAGAATGTTTATGGCTGCTAATGTTTTTTGTATTTGTCATCACAAAACATCTTTCTACAAGGGTGGATTCAATAATTTTTGATAAGTCTATTTTTATCTCTTCAAAATTTAATGTAAGAATTTTTAGCTCAGTTAATGTCAAAATAACCTTCTGTGTAGTGTTTTAACCTATCCTGCATGTTAAAGGTCTGTGGAGGATTATGACCAAGTTGCCCCATCAGATTTAGTGATTTGGGGCAACTGCACCATACCTTCAGGGGAACTTGGTCCAGGTATGGCGCAGTTACCCCACACTGATCCACTTATGCTTATATTAACTGCTACTAACCTAACCTATGTAACTGAACTAATTAAGTTATGTTAATAAGTTGCAATAAAATCAATCAAGACAAAGGCCCTTATAGATAGAATGTTGTTGGAGAAATTTATACATTTAAAGCTTGTGAGAGTTCAAACATGTTTTCTTTTTTTTTCTTACAACTCACTGAAGATTTGCGTCATATTTACTCAGAAAAAAGGCAGGAATAATATATGTTGGAATATTTGGCTTTACAAGAAAAAAAAATTAAAAACAGAAGAAAAACTCCGAAAAAAACAGAAAAGAGATGACATTGTGACGAAAAAACTTAAACTTGAAAGTAAAAAGAAAGAGAGAAATTGCAAATTGACGATGCAAAACTAGGAAAAAAACGGAAAAAGAAAAAGATTGAATTTAAACCACTGACTTCAGTACATTTAGACAACCCGTTGCCTTCAACTTCTGGCCTCTGCAAGTTTAAAAAGGTGAAACCGGTAGTGAATTCAGACTCTGATGATGATACATTTGATGATGATGGCTCAACAGGTATGAGCATTGCGGACTGTGAATCAGCCAAAGTTGTGCTTGGTATCACTGTTATTAAAGGACTATGTTATTATCTATATATATAAAACAGTTCCGTAACTGACTCACTGACTGACATACAACGCACAGACCAAACCGCTGGACCTAAAGGGCTGAAATTTTGCATGGCGATTCGTCTTATAGTGTAGGGGTGCACTAAGAGAGATTTTTGAAAAATTCTTCTTAGATTTTTTTAAATTAAATTTTTAAGCTGTTTTAGTAACTTTTTTTAGGTTTGCATTTAAAATAATAGTTTGAGGGTTATAAAATTTATATCACGAGAAAGATCATAAAAATTCCTTTAAAATGAAATCTTTTACGAATCTTTACCTCTATTTTCTGATTTTTGGAGAATTTTTAAAGATTCCTTTTTAGAATTTAATTTATTAAATGCTGATCACGTGATTTCTTTTTCTGGTACTTTAAATAAATTTATCGTCACGTGCATAACAACTAAATAGACAAAAACTATTTTTTTTCTTGCTATTGCGGTAGACGATTGGACATTATTTTGTCTATAAAAATATCCCTTACGATATTTTTAAATACATATATATATATATATATATATATTTCTACATCAATGGTATATATTGATCATCGTATTTATTATAAATATGTATATATACATATATATATTTCTTTGTTTTGGCATTAATTGCATACATTGACCGTTGTATTTAATTTGAATGTACTCCGTAGCGAAGTGCGGGTTTTCAGCTAGTATCGTATAATGGTACAAAATATTCTGGACAAGTTGTAGATTTAAATAGAGACCAAGTGAAAATAAAACACACGAATAGTGTTAGTTTAACTTATTGGCGATGACCAGAAAGGGAGGATATTTTGTGGTATGAAGAAGATATTTTAAGATTGATTAGACCCCCAGTGCCCATGTACAAAGGTGGAATTTTGAGTGTACCACATTTTAAAAGTTGTTTATTTGAGTATGAGTAAACTATTATAAGTTAAGTATTTAAGTCACTCATTTGTGTTCTTTTTCACTTAATCTTACTACTGGTTAAGTTATTACAAAAACATTTTTTTGCAAGTGATACATTAATTCGCCCATTAACTCATTAACTAACTCAGGGCTTGTAAAACTCAAATTAATATTGCATATTTCAATAGAAAATGCCATTACAGCTACTAACTAAGCAAGAAAGTATGTTTGTACTTTTGAAAATGTGTTTATAGCCAATTACATTGTGTTTTTTAATCCCTTTGTGTGTTATTTTTTTCCGGTGTTCGCAACAATCTATCTTGCAACATTGGTAATTGCTTTGAAAAATTATTTTTAAATGGGGGTACATTTTTTTTCTTTCTAGATATACAAGCATTGGGCACATTTACACAGTCACAGATTATGTTGTTTATTATGAGAAATAGACCTGGGCGGTTCACTTACCCCAGTTATCAGGGGAACTGGGACCAACTGCATTTAAAAATATATACAATATTTATATACAGTGGAATCTCGATCTATCGTTTTTCAAGGGACCGACTGAAATGAACAATAAATGCAGAAAAACGATAGATACGGGAACATAACAAAGCAGTATAATCGCTGGGACTGGAAGAAATGAACGACACATGCGGGAAAACGATGATTCGGAAAACGATCGATCGAAATTCCTCTTTATAATATATATAAAATAAAAACTAATATCATAACTTAAACATACTCCCTAAGACTTACTAAAACACATGTAATACAAATATTTTTGAAAATTATACATATTAGTACAATTTTAATGTGTTAAAAGTATAGTATATAAAAAAGTTGAAAATCTGTGGCCCAGTTACCCCAAATTATGTTATATCAGCCTCATATTTATGTTCTTAATAGTTAAGATGCGTGCCAAAAACTACAATCTTCGAGTATTTCTGATATAATATTTATGAATTGTCTCTAAAAGTAAATTGTGTCCTGTTGATAAAACCCTTTATCAAAATTTCATTCTGATATTTTGCATGCATAGTTTACTCAATTCAAAGTAAAAAATAAATCTTTATTTCAGAAATTTAGTAAACTTTTAAAAAGGGTCAGGCTTTATATCGCTGTATGAAATTTCATAATTTTAGCTGTACAAAATTTTACAAAATATATACAAGTAATTTTATTTTATTTTTGATTTCTAGCCCTTTCAGTCTCGTCATTGGGTAAGAAATTTATTGCTCGGACAGAAATGTAAGAAAAAGCGCTGTACATAAATCTTTCAGTTTAAACGCAAACGATGGTTTAATAGATTCCCTGCTTGCGTGCTCTCTTAAAAGACAACTAAATTTCTCTACTCACTCTTGAATAATTAAAATAGAGTAGACTTTTATATTTATGTCACGGTGGCAAATTAATTGCTAACGTAAAAGGATTTCTATGAGATGAACAATATTTTTTACCTGTCAAATGATTAACCAAATAATCATCTTAAATGTTGTTAAATATGCATCAACTAGCTGAAAACCCGCACTTCGTACGGAGTACATTCAAATTAAATACAACGGTCAATGTATGCAATTAATGCCAAAATAAATAAATAAATAAATAAATATATATATATATATATATATATATATATATATATATATATATATATATATATATATAAATATAATAAATACGACGATCAATGTATACAATTGATGTACAAAAAACAAAAAAATATACTTAAAAAAAATTCGTAGGGGATTATTTTTGTAGACAAAATAATCTAGAAGAAAATATTCAAATTAAATTTAATAGGACATACTAAAGAATATTTTACAGTTAATATAGTACAGTTTGAGGAACATAATATCTTTCATTATATTTTAATATTTTTTCGATAATGTCCAATCGTCTGCCGCATTAGCACGAAAAAAAATATTTTTTTTTGTCTATTTAGTTGCTATGCACGTGACGATAAATTTATTTAAAGTACCAGAAAAAGAAATCACGTGATCAGCATTTAATAAATTAAATTCTAAAAATTAATCTTCAACAATTCACCAAAAATCAGAAAATGAAGGTAAAGATTCGAAAAAGATCTCATTTTAAAGAAATTTTTACGATCTTTCTCGTGATATAAATTTTATAACCCTCAAATTACTATTTTAAATGCAAACTTAAAAAAAGTTACTAAAACAGCTAAAAAATTTAATTTTAAAAAATCAAATGAGAATTTTTCAAACATTTTTCTTAGTGCACCCCTACACTATTAGAAGAATCGCCATGCAAAGTTTCAGCCCTTTAGGTCCAGCGGTTTGGTCTGTGCGTTGTATGTCAGTCAGTGAGTCAGTTACGGAACGGTTTTATATAGAGAGATAACGCTAACTGAATTAATTTGTTATGTTGAAAACCCCTGTGTGTTCATAAGTTTTTACAACTGTAATTGCATTTGAGATAGTAATTACTCGTAGTTCAGCTGGCAAATTGATAATTAAAGTGTCTGTTTTATAAACGATATTTTTGCATAGATAAAGGAAATGTTGGCATTATTCAATTGTTAAATTTATTAATATCTGATGGATTAAATATTATGCATTGATCTAACATAAGAATGCAGATAAATCTATAAAATGAACAATATATTTAAATGTAATATCAGTTAATTACCTCTCAAATAATCAACAAAATGATTACCTTTATTGTTTAATATGCATCAAAATGTAAATTGAATCAATTAGTTTTGTTATCCCCATAATTTTTGCATTCATAACTGCAATTGCGTTTGTAATGGTCATTTTACGTACTTCAGTTGTCAAATTTAAAATTAAAGTTCCCATTTCACAAACAATAATTTTCTACAGAGTTAATTCAGGAAATGTTGACGTTATCTCGCTTTCTTGTTTGCGTATGTGTTTGTCTAGTACAAATCTTGCAATCGATTTTTAACTAACTTCCCTACTAGCTAGACATTTGAAACTTTTAGAATAGCTCAGAACACGATGACAATACATTATTTTAATACTTTTAGCTATCTTTAAGCAGATTTGAATTCATTTTTAGTTAATTTTGTTTTGTAGACTGCTGCAGCCATCTATCAGCCGGGACGGTAGCGAAAAATTAAACGCAAATTAACTTCCAATTAACTTCATTTTCTTTCAAGTTGATGGGATAATTCCTCAAAACAATTTTAAAAAAGTATTTATTAATACATAGAAATGTCAAGTTTATATGATTCAACAGAAAATTTAAAAACATGGTATATAAAAAGTTCTTTTTATCTTGTAATTATTCAATGACTAAATTGATGTACACACTAAAAATGAGATGCTGTTTTGCGTGGGTTACCAAAACACAAGTATAGCTCGAATAGCTCGGAAATACTGCAGGTTCCCAATTTTTCAACATTTTCTCAAAACAGGTACGGTTTCGAACTATACGAGCATATCTGGCGGGCTGTAAGAGTATTAACCGTTTTTTCCCGCTGCGAAGGCTTTTGTGATTGGCTTAAATCGAGCGCGCTCATCTCAAGATGGCATCCGAAGGGAAGGAGTTATGTAGGAGTTATTGACGATACTGTACAAGTAAGTTTCCTTATTTCTTATAATTTAGCTCCTATCAGTCTTTATTTAATACTCGATGCACAGTTACCCTTATTGTGTCATTTTTATATGGTTAAATGTTTTCTTCCAAATTGCAATATAAATTTATCAGTCTTCAGATGAAATTGATTGCTCCACTTAGGGTTAATGATCTCACCAAGTGTTTTGAAAACAAACCAAATATATTTTATGCCAGACTAATAGAAAATAACGCTTATGAAAAACTTCGTTGATTTCAATTTGGCTTTCTTTTTCAATAACTGGACATTTCAGAATTTCCTTAAAATTTAAATTTATTTGAACTTGTATGTAAATTAATATCAAGTATGTATTTCAATGTACAACAATGCGCATGTATATATATCTGTATGTCTGTATAATTTTTCTGTTAATATTTTTTATTCATGATTATTGATGGTCAATATACTTAGTTTCTTATGTTATTGCCTAATTAAACCTTTCCATTACACTCAATTAAACACTTGTGCGGAACAGGTTTTATTTATTTACGACATGAAATTAAATGTCTTTTCAAACTTATTTATTCTGTATATCTCATGAAAATTATCACTTAACATATCTATAGATATGTTAAGTTAAATATTATGCATTGATCTAACTTCAGGATATAGATAAATCAAACTTGTATTTCTTCAAGTCCCTCATAAAATTATATAAAATTTGATTCTAAACGTGTCTCAACATAATTTAAGTTAGAATAATCATTACCCGTCATCGCTTTTCTATCGAAACGCAATAAAACGGAACTTATACCATGAAACGAAGGTGCTCAGCACTTATAATATATACTCTCTTGTATAACAATCCCATAGTTACGAATTTATAATCAACTTCAGAAAATATTAGTCAAATCGACGTTTACAACCCCGTTATGTAAATGAGTGTAAATAATGTCAGAGACTGCGTGCTTATAAACATACAGTGTTTACTCTCTCCCATAACGAATGTCATAATTGGAGGTTTTAATGTGTTTAGCCGGGAAAATTTACTAGAATAGTAGGTTTACTCAGTGAGAGACGAAACCTGCTAATATATAAATTATTTATACTGGATATAATTAATTAAATTTTACTAAAATTTACTAAGTAACGGTTAATATATTTCATAAATAGGGTAGATAAAACGTGTCATATTATCCAGCAAAATACTTAAGAGCGTTAAATTAAAAATTTTACATTGTGCGAATATAATAAATAATTACAAGATATAAAGAACTTTTTATATACCATGTTTTTAAATTTTCTGTTGAGTCATATAAACTTGACAATTCCATGTATTAATAAATACTTTTTAAAGATTTTTTGGATGAATTACCCCAAGACTTGAAAGAAAATGGAGTTAATTGGAAGTTAACTTGCGTTTAACTTTTCATTCCCGTCCCTGCCGATAGATGGCTGCACTAGTCTATAAAACAAAATTAACTGAAAATGATTTCAATTCTGCTTAAAGATGGCTAAAAGTATCAAAGGAATGCATTGTCATCGTGTTCTGAGCTATTCTAAAAGTTTCAAATGCCTAGCTAGTCGGGGACTTAAAAAATGATTGCAATATTTGTACTACACAAACATACACACAAACAAGAAAGCGAGTTAATAAAAACATAGTAATAAATGCAAGTAATTTTAAGATTTGTATGACAGCTTATATATACTTTAATTCTTTTTATTTCGTTAAAACTTCTCCAGACACTTTGAGGTGTTTTAGAGGTCGGGAATTAAAATGAGTTTTGATCAGAAATATCCATTCCATATTCTAGGTAAGCTGGGTAAATGTACGTTAAGGGAACGGTGGACATTAAAATTTACTTTTTTTTTACTTTTCATCATAGAGATAGGAAATTTTGTACATATACACATTTCACTATAAATAAATAGAATACATTAAAAGCAATTTTCAATCTCATTATAATTTTAAGATTTTTTAAAAAACTTGAAATTTATAAACAAAATTTTAAAATGCTCCTTGCTACTTAATTTTTTATATATTTCCTCGATTTTGCATTTTAATCTCTTTAAACTGTATAACAAACAAATCTGGGTATCAATCATTTAATCCCTTGAATAGTTTTGAGAGATTTTTTTTCTGAATTCCATCCCGATTTTCATCAAAATTTTTCCTTTTGAAAAGTTATAAATGAAATTTAATTATCTTAATGAAGTCGAATTGTAAAATGCATACCCAGTTTTTTTGTAAACAGCATCAGGATTCTTCCTTATCAATTTCATGAATTTTGAAGAAAAATTAAGTAGCATGGAGCATTTAAAAAATCTAAAAACCTTGAAAAATCTGGTTTGAGAAATCTGATTTAAAATTTATTACTACACTTACCCATTATAAATTACTTTGTAGAAGCTTCATAAATGATTTTTTACTCGAAAAAAATTATTTTGGTACTAATAATCTACAGAAATATATATAATATTTACAATAACACAATCAGTATTACAATGACGAGATTTGCTGAAATAAATGTCCACCGTTCCCTTAAATCTGTTGGCTAGAAATTACTTCCGTTGGCTTTCTATGGGGGGGGGGGTATGGGCCCCCAGATTCCACCCTTAGGAATGCTGGCTCAAAATTGCTGCCTGCCAAGAGGCGGCATCAGACAAAAAGTAGACCTCCGACTCTCGTGCTGCCCAAACAGTCGTACGCTAAATGGAAGCCGCATCTCTGTGCCCTACGGTCTTCCGAGGACCTGGAGTTAGGATTTGCCCGGCCAAGAGACATTGGAAGCAACACCATTATATTCTAGAAACAGTTCAAAAGGAGTATACAAACTGTATCCATAATTATTCAGTATATATAAAACAGTTCCGGAACTGACTGACTGACTGACAGATAACGCACACACCAAACCGCTGGACCTAAAGGGCTGAAATTTTGCATGGTGATTCTTCTTATAGTGTAGGTGTGCACTAAGGAAGATTTTTGAAAAATTATTCTTAGATTTTTGGAATTAAATTTTTAAGCTTTTTTTGTAACTTTCTTTTAAGTTTGTATTTAAAATAAAATTCTGAGGGCTTTAAAATTTATATAACGAGAAAGATCATAAAAATTCCTTCAAAATGAATTTTTTTTTCGAATCTTTATCTCCATTTTCTGATTTTTGGTGGATTTTTTTAAAGATTATTTTTTAGAATTTAATTTACTAAATGCTGATTGCGTGGTTTCTTTTCTTTTTGTGATACTTTAAACTAATTTTGCGTCACGTGCATAACAGCGAAATAAATTGACAAAAAAATATTTTTTTTCTAATGCGGGAGATGATTGGACATTATCCAAAAAAATAATAAAATACAGTACAAGAAATGTTCCTGAAACAGTACTATATTAACAGTACTATATTCTTTAGTCTGTCCTATTAGATTTAATTTGAATATTTTCTTCTACATTATTTTATCTATAAAAATATCCGTTATAATTTTTTATAAGTATATTTTTTTTGTTTATGGCATTAATTGCACACATTGATCGTTGTATTTATTATAAACTAGCTGAATACCCGTGCTTCGCTACGGGGTACATTTTAGGATAATTGCAATGAAAAAGTAGGGAAATTGCTTTTTAGAGTATTTTCTTATAAACAATATATTTTGTTTCTTCATTGGGCGGAACTAATATTACCAGGCTCGTCTGCGAACTTACGCGTGAGCAAGCTACGTAAAACTGACCGTGCGAGAAACAATTTTCTCATAAATGTACGCCAGCATATTTTAAAGTTTGGCCTTGGGACTTATTTATCGGGAGAGTTAATACCGTGTTTGTTTGTTTGTTTGTTTTAAATCGCTTACGGGCCTGTTCTCATAGAATCCGCCATCGTCAGCGTTACTCGTATTGAAATGTATTTAACCAGTTGCAAACCTCCAAATGATTATCAACTAAATTGTTAAAGCCCGTGATTGGTTTAAAATATGTCAATACAAGTAACGCTAACGCTGATAGATTCTATGTGAACAGGCCCTAAGGGCTTGGGAGTTAAGATGCTGGCTTCGATGTCAAACGGTTAAAATCCTTGCTCCAGGAAGTGGATCGCTAATTTGGCATTCCACCAGAAAAAAGTAAGATAGTGAAGTACTAAAAAGCATATAACTCATATTGAGGGGAAAATTCATCTTTTAAAAAAATAATCATACATAAATAACTAGAGCCTACATCTTGCGTCGTTAGTGAGGAAAAATCCAACATCTAGTTCGTTGACATCAAAGAATATTTTGTTCCAGTTGAGAAATGGAATTCTTAATACGAGATTCTCTCTCATGTCGCTGGGACGGTCTAACGGTGAGGATGTTGGCATCAAGGTTGTAACGACACCTAGTGATAACCATCGATTTATCCCAGAGGCTAATTAATTATCATTATCGACGACATTCCGTATAAAAGGGAGCACAATACTGCAGGGGATGTCAAGTGAAGAAAGCACAGTGTAGTATTTGCTCTACTATCAACAGTTTAATGTTTCAAGCTGCAGGAAGTTCCCTGAAGTATTTTTTTAAATAGTGTAAACACTGTCTTTATTAAAATCACTTATGAAACCTCCAACAAACCCATCTAAATGGATTCTGTTTGTGAAATATTTACGTTCACCACCCCACTATCTTAACGTTTAGGTAACACGCGAGTTTGATCCTCGCTTCAAGTAGATGGTTGATACAAACTGATATTGTGTTATAATCTCTTTAACATAAAATCCTGTTGTAACGCTGAATAAAAATGAAGTTAACTCAAAAGCTTTCATAGACCTATCGTGAACCACAGAATATAATAGAAAATACAAAGTTCAAAAACCATCCAAAAAATACAACGAGGCAATTGACCGGTCTCTTCATAAGGAGGTCTCAGGAGTCAGTTACCTCAAGAGGGAACTTTCTGAATAGGATGTAGGCCTAGCCAAAAAACAACCCAAGGCCCCGAGATCCCCATATAGAAAACAGAAAGTCAAAAGTATTAGAATTTACAGAACACAAAAGAACAGAATTTCATTGGCAAACTCACCCTACCCCGATAGTTTGAGAAGTGACGGTTGAAATGAAGTAGCAGCTATTTAACCTTAAAACTACAGCATCGCAATAGACCTACAACGTCCCTACCTAATTGATAAGCAACGGAATAAGTATTTTTTCGACGGTAGCACCTTTTTCCTGTAATTTAATCTTTTACATTTTCTGTTGAATTATTTACAATTCACTTTAGTGAACTACAGAATATGTTAGACATCCGATTTCAGACTTTCTAATCAAAAAAGTTTTGTGACAGCAGATCATATGATCCCCATACAGTTTGTTGAATTCGTCTCCATTCCTTCCTGGCCGGACTATGACTAGGGCGCTGGCATTCGGTACCAGAGTCTGTGGGATCGAATCTCACTCTTGGCATGAACGTTTGAAGCCGTTCGGAAACGACTTTAAGCAGTAGGTCTCGGTCTAATTTAGACCTCGTGTAGCACAAGTTGACCGTAGCGCTCGAAATCAAACCAAACCAATTCTTCCCCTCCTGTGAGTGAACGCAGTCCGTCTTGGAAAGTGGCCAAACTGCTCTTTCAACGTGTGCGAGCTAGACAGTTATCAGAACAATTAGTCTGTTAAGGCCTTGTTCATACTACTTACGGAGGAAAATTTAGCGTCAGTGATAAAAAACTAATCATAGAGTCCACGTGATACGTCAAACTGATCACACTTCAAATCAAAAATCTCGGCACCAACGGAGTAAAGCTACGCTCCAGATGCAATGTGAACAAGGCTCTATTATAAAGGGTGGTCTAAAATTATTGACCGCATTTCATGTTTGAAAAAAAATTACAAAATGAGGTACGTACGTGTTTATTGTTTTCTTGGAAAGACAATTGAAAACAGTTTTACACAACAAAATTTTAAACATTAAATAACTTCCCTATAAGCCGGTAGATGGCACGACAACATTTCGCAAGAAAAATTTACTAATTGCGTCAGTCTGCAAATGGCTGCCATACAGGAAAAAGCAATGTGCGTTTTGTGGTTCTATGAAAGCAAATCCGTTGTAACTCATTTTGTTCTTTATTTTCAAACAGGAAATGCACTAAGGTGGTCCAAAATTGAAAAAAAGAGAAACTGAGTTAGAACGGATTTACTCTCATTGAACCACAAAACGATCATTGCTTTTTCCTGTACGGCAGCCATTTGCGGCGAATTTTTTATTCAAGCATGAAATGCGCTCAATAATTTTGGACCATCCTGTAATAAAACCCATCAGTATTATGGTTTTAATGCATTTTCCCTTTCGTTGAACTTACTTCACAGACATTCATATAGTCAGTTCTAGCAGGGTACAGAATAATAAGTGGTGGTGCACTATTCACCGTGTTTCTCTGAAATTTGGATAAAATTGCAACTTTGTTTCCCCCGTATTTAAATGCAGATTTCGTTATTTAGCTTAAAGCATTTGGAATATGATAATATTTACGGTTACCGAGCAAACTAAATTCCGTCCAGAACTTTAAGTTGTCACTTCATTAAACGCAACCACCGAAGAATTTTACGAACATTTGTGACTGCACGAAAATTGCATAAGAATTGGGTATTTAAGAGGAAACAAACTCATTTTGGGCTACATATTTATGAGACAGTTATAGCGCAAAACTCTGATGCATATGGAAACAGTTTATTGCAAAATTCTAAGAAAAGTATAGTAAGTACTTATAAAAGAGTAGCATTATTCTTCATATTTTTCGTTTTGCCTTATTTTGAAGACATCGTCGTTTTGCATCTTTATTACTAACTTTTGTTGAGTAAAATACAGTCGAACCTCCATATATCTAAGTAGCAAAATGCCGTAAAAAAATTCGATATATAGAAATTTTGATATATAGAATTGATCTTAGTTTTACCGTAATTCTCCTAAAACATTAAAATTAAAGCAAATTTTCGTATACGAAACTCCATTTCTAATTTATATGCGAATCACATTAAATGAAAGTTAATAACTAAAAAATGAATTAATGTGAAAGATTTATTGAGTACTATATACCTTTTAAAAAAACAATAATCCTGACAGTGGTTACAGTGATCACAGTTAGATTCTTTTATAAAATACTACGCATATCTTGCTGAACAGCCAGTTTTGCGGAAAGTTCATCAAAGACATGCTCGCATTTATTCAGTCCACTAAAAACTTCATCAGGGACATTTTCCGCGAAATGAAGTCCACGACGTATTGTTTCCGACGCCAAAAATTGGGAGATTTTATTCTAAAGTGAAATAAAAGCTCCCAATATGTCGTGAAAAAAATTTCGATATATTGAGATTTTTTCGATATATAGAAACAGTTTTTCTATGTAATGAACATGGAGATTTGCTAAGAGTTCGATATATAGAAAATTTCGATACAGGGAAGTTCGATATATGGAGGTTCGACTGTACTTAAAGAAATCACCTAATTTATCCGAGGAAAATTAAAATGTAACTGTACGGTTACTGAAATATATTATATATTAGCAATTATCTCAACAGCTGAAAGACATTAGCAAATTTTAGACAGTGAAGAAATGACTAAAATTCCATTTTAACGTACACTAAAAAAATTGAAACGCAATACAACCAACTGTTCGAATATGTTTTTAGGTTGAACGTCCTACACGTGGATGGTCATGCAATTTAGTTTTTCCAGAAGACAATTTGGTTTTTGTAGATGTATTTTTCGTAATCATTTCCACTCATGAAATAAAAAAAAATACTTTTTCCTATAATAAACAATACTAATAGAAATCACATAGAAACAAATTAAAATATCTCTTAAAAACAGAAAAATCAGGTTATGCATTCATGTTTATCAACAAGAGTAGAAAGTATTTGGTTGGGCAGATCGATCGAAAGTAAATTGAAAGTGATTCACTATCTGTAAAGTATGGGGTGAGCCAAAAGTTCGTAAAAACTTTAAAAATTCATAAAAAATTAAGAAATTATGATAAAGAAGTACGGTTTGCCAGAAAGGGCTCACAAGGAAGTCGAATTTTTTAGCAGCTAAAAAAAGTTTAAAAAGCTTAAAAAGTTAACAAAGTCACCAGTAAATGGCCCTGACATACGTGAGATTAAGCAGAATTATGCAAATCAATCTTGCAGTAAAAGACCGTGATACACGAGATTTTGGAGGGTCGGCCATGAAGTGGAAGACCCTCGTTGGCGGGGGACCGCATTACTGAGGTGGAAACCGTAATGAATGATATGGCGGCGGAATCGTCCACGGGGAATAGCATTGCTCGCAAAGCTGGACCAGGGACTCTACCAGTGACTTTTTAAAGTTTTATTTTGCTACTAAATAAAAAAAATCCGACTTCCTTGTGATCCCTTTCTTGCAAACTGCACTTCATTATCATAATTTCTTCCTTTTTTAAGAATTTTCAAAGTTTTTACGAACTTTTGGCTAACTCGGTGTTCTGTCCTGTAGTAGCAGCCCGCGTTCATAGATGGCAGCACTGATCCAGTAATTTCTTATTTTGTAACGGTGTGTGTAAACATGAACTGTTGTTGACAAAACATTCTTATGTACGTGATGCGAGCAGGGCTTTTGCTTGCTTATTCTATTCTTTTTTATGTATTCTCAAAGTTTAAAGGTTTGGATGATATCTGGGAATGGAAAATTATTCATCATTCATATGCAAGTCAAATCATAATTCATTCTTTATGCTATTGGGTTTTTCATTTTCCCAGCGTTTACCCATCCCTTATATTCAACTGTATTCTATTAAATGTGAAAGTATATTCTATTTGTTATTACTTTGTTTTAAAGTCAAAATAAATCTTTTAAAATCATTTACAGTCCACTAAATCTATAAATCTCACACTCGGTGTATAAACACAATTTTCTCTCTCTTTTACTTTCGAGATTTAGACAGATTACCGAATTTCCCCCCAGTAAGGTTTGTTAAAGAAGAGAAACAAATCTAGATCAAAAACATATCACGATAGCTTTTGTGTTCGCACTGAAGTATAATTATACAGATTTTGTCGGGAAAGTAACCGGTCTATAACAATCATAAATCATGGCTAATTAACGATACTGAAAGAGGAATTTTTCTCTACAATTATTTCCATATGACAAAAATCACGAACGTTTCCACAAATCCTACCGGACGTGGGAAAAAAAGGGGAAATACTGACTGAACAAAAAAAAATGAGCCACGACGTTCATGATGAGGATAGCTCTGAATATTCAATGCCCTCCCACCTCTTAATGAGTTATTTTATGACGCCCTTCCATCTAACGGCACACAACGAAATGCTTCTCAGGAAGGACTAATGCTACAAAACACAGTCAAAGGGGAAACAAAGCACTTCATGACTCTGTCATTTACGCCGAGCCATCGCAAATGGCTTTCGGGAAATCATAGCTCTCGTTGCTTATGACTTCTGCCAAGCCATTAAACACACCCCGCTCTCGGAAGCGACGTCTAAAAACGGCTGATGGCGGGACATCGTCGCATTTCGTTCGCGTTAAACATACCCATTTGTAAAAAGCGTGTCTACGCGTGGTGGTATTTAGTGGGCTTTCTTTGTATCCCTAACGAGGTAGGCGTTCGTTGGTAAGTCTGAGTAGAATTTTGATTATTCATGCACGCGTAAATGACGAACAGTGGTGCACACATCTTTCAAGACCTTACAAATGTTATCCGGAGAAAGAAACTAGTTTGAAAACGTGTCTTACATCATAAATTATTGGGTCTTAATAATAAATATATATTCCATTGAAGGAAAAAAAAGAGGTAAGGAAACTACAGTCGTAAATACAGCCTTGCTATAATGGTTAGATATAGGCAGTTCCAAGTAAAGTTTTATTAGACAAAAGGCTTTTCTTCTCGATTTTGCTAACTTTGAAGGCATTGGTTGAATAAAATCATCAAGCAGGAAAACTTTTTTTAGCTGAATATACAAAGTATATATAAACTAGTGGTCATAGGTCTTCCCGTAATAATTTATCATTTGGAGTCATTATTCTACAAATACCCTCAAAAAGAAAAATAATTTACAAGTATGAGGGTTTTTTTTGGGGAAATGATACTATGAAACCTATTTAAATAAAAAATTGCAGTGTAAGATTCATAGTAGGTGAAGATAGTCGAAGATATAACCCGAATCTTAATCACCGATGCAGAGAATAACGTAAGTTCATCTGATATACAGGGTGATTTCTATTAAACTAACACTACTCAGAGCCATCTGTAGAAGAAGTTTCCGTGAAAAAATAAATAAAATAGTTCCAAAAGTCACCGATAGGGGAAGATATAGCGCTGTAGTTGTCGGCGCACTCGAGAATTTTCATAAAACGTAAGTGAAACATCAAAATGCAAATTCACGACAACGTAATCGACAGCAGCAATAGTTTTCGGGCTAAATAGGGGTGAATACCTAAAAAGTTGTAATAAGCAGACAAGTGAATAACAAAGAAATTTCACTGCAACATCGTTTTATTCAGCAAATTCACTTCTCCCTCTTTTAATGTGACCACCGTCCTGATGGACATCACATTGCATCCTGAACACTTCATTCTCAACTGCCGAGCGTAACCTGTCACCAGGAATGTTAATTACAGGCCGGGATATGCTGTCCCCATAGGGCCGCCAAGTTCGAGACTCCCCCAAGATACCCCTTGTACTTAAAAAAAAACCACAGAAAGAAGTCACATGGGTTAGGTCCGGAGAGCGAGATGATCATGCAAGTGGGAAAAGCCACTGATGACCCTTTCTACTGTAAAGCGAAGGCGCAACAGATTCCGCACCAATCTTTATAGCCAAAAATACTGGCGTTGTTGTCGAATACTTAGCCATGAATTTGCTTTTTGATGTTATACTTGTGTTTTATTCAAATTCTTGAGTGTACCGACAACTACATCGTCATATCTTCCCCTATCGTTGACTCTTGAAACTGTTTTTTTTTACACGGAAACTCTTTCCCATGTCGTCCTTAGTCCCTGTTGACGCCAATGGCTATGTTGGCAATCGCCAAACGCGCCCTTGAAATAATACAAATATAGGTATCATAGTTTTTAATTCTTACGTTGGCATCGTAAACTTATAAGATATTAGAATTTGTTTGAAATCGTTTGCTTCATCTAAAAAAAGTTTGTTACGCTCGCACATCGTATGGTCGATGTTTCATGTATTGATTTTGTTCATACATTAGTATTGTAGATAATTCGTTTAAGTAAATAAAATTGTTATTAATTCGTGTGTCGTATGGTCGACAATGGTTTTGATATAATTTATTAGTCTACACTCCATTCGAATACAACAAATTTGGGACCAGTGCAACGTATGACATTTGGCTCATATAGTCCCTCTATCAATTTTGGTGGAATTCTGGCTGATAGATTGAGCTACAGGTGGCCCTGAGTAGTGTTAGTTTAATAAAAATCACCCTGTATATATATGACCAGAAAAAAAGTGAAATATGCAGGTAATTTTAGGAGCTAGTGTACTTTTATAATAACTAATTTCATATTAACTTAACACTGAGCACATAACATCAGATGAATTCTACAAGCAGGAAAATACAAGTGAATTCTATTACTAAACTTGCATAGAGTAACCCTGACAAATCTTCAAAAGCTGTTTCTTTCCCTTTGACACAAAACTTTTTGGGTACATTGAACTATTTAATTTGAAAATTTCTTTTTTTATGCGGTGCATACGAAATCTCTCCTCGTTTCTTTAAGCAGTTATGATCTCAAACAATATTAAACTGTACTAAGACACTGAAAGAAACGACTCCAAACAGGAAAGAAAGATACGCTAGCATCTGTCTATACTGAGCTGTTAAGTGTGGATATTTAAATTAAGCACATGTGTGAAATCTCTACCAATATTTTAGCTCATTTGAAAACCAAACTCTAACCTATCCTTACACACTAGATAATCTATATACATAAAACAGTTCCGTGACTGACTGACTGATTGACAGATAACGCACAGCACAAACCGCTGGACCTAAAGGGCTGAAATTATGCATGGCGATTCTTCTTATAGTGTAGGGGATGCAACTTCTTATAATGTAGGTATGAAAGATTTTTGAAAATTCTTAGGATTTTTATAATAAAACTTTTAAGATGTTTTTGTAACATTTACAATAATAATCTGAGGGTTATAAAATTTATATCATGAGAAAGATCATACAAATTCCTTTAAAAGGAAATATATTTCGAATCTTTACTCTCATTTTTTGATATTTGGCGAATTTTTAAAGAAGAATTATTAGAATTTTATTTACAAAATGCTGATCACGAGATTTCTTTTCTTTTTGTGATACTTTAAATTAATTTTGCGTCACCTGCATAACAACGAAATAAATTGACAAAAAAATATTAAAATACGGTAAAAGATAAAATTTAACCACTAGAGTAAATGAGAAGGAAGTTTTTAAGAATTTAATACAAATTAGTATCTTTTATGGATATTAATCATAGAAATTAATTGCATACATTGACAGTCGTTTTTAATTTGAATATTTTCTTCTACATTATTTTGTCTATAAAAATATCCGTTACGATTTTTTTATAATTTTATGGGGCATTAATGTCATGTATTGACCGTTGTATTTAATTTGAATATACTCCGTAGCGAAGTACGGGTATTCAGCTAGTATTATATCAAATGAAATCCTTAAAAGTTATTTAGTCTCGCCAAGTATTTGCATGCAAATAACAAAAACAAATTATTAATGAACTACTTACCATTGGTAAATGAAGCTTCATTTCCACTATAGGATTTCATTTTTAGCTAAAAGAAAGAAAAATATTCCATTAAATAAAATCTTTTAAAAAAAAGAAAGTAATGAAGTCAGAAACTTTTCTAGACCAGTGAGAACCAGCATAATGCAACATTACAACTTAACTGGGATTGCTTTCACTGATCATAATATTTTTCTCCAAATTTGAGAACATTTTATGGTAAATATGAGACACTACACACTTTTAACTTATGACAAACTACCTAGTACTTTTTACGTTTTGAAGGTAACAAATATGCATATGCGGAAAAATAAATAACACAGGGTACTACAAATATAATCCTGGAGGAGCAATAAATTAAATTCTGTAAAACTGTGGAATCAAAACATGCACAGCACATAAAGATAAAAAAAAGAATTTGAAAAAATATGATATTTTAAATACATATTGAGTTATAAAGTTCATATTAGTTAAACACTGTGTTGGTGCTTTAATACGCACGATATATGTAACTACCATATTTAACATAAAGTTGAAAACTGAAATAAAATCACTAAAACACAATGCAAAAAGATACGACTGAAATCAGAAAAATTGATAGAAATAGGGATTTAAGGAATTTTCAATTTTCTTAACCAAATAGTAAATTTAACGTCAAACAATATTGATAAATGCAGTAAAACTTTATTTGAAATTTATAATTACGAGCTACCATGTATCATCTTAGTCCCTAAATTTTACCCGAAATCTCTACGATTCAGAATAGTTACTGCTTTAGATTATTGAATCATTTCTGCTTCAATTGCTCAGACTCGTTTCACTAAACTCTGAATTTAATAAAACGCGAATTAGATTTACTAAGACCTTTTAAACTGCTTGAAACATATTACAAACATTAATCAGCGTATTTACTTACTGCATTAAACCACTGCCCATTCCCTTATGCCTGTTCCAATTACAGATAAGACGTTTATCGGTAAGTTCCTCGCTCTATGTTGGAAACTGAGCTTTCGCATCTTAGATGCCTTACGATTGAAGACTTCTCGCATTTCATGATGAGTGATTGAAGAAATCGTATATCGGCTTAGTGTTTTATTTAAAACAGATATTTGAAATAGATGAACAATGCAGTGCGGTATAACTTCTGTTCAATTAAATAGCCAATAGATGCATTAGATCGTGACTGTGGGGTAAAGGTTATGATAATAACAAATACTTTCCTGAAAGCGAATACTTAATTCTATCGAACAAGTAAACTGAATTAAAATCGCTACGATAGCAAAATACAATTTGTTTGGTTCTCTAAATTGATACTGATAGTGTTTTTCTCTAATTTTCCTGCAGTCCTTTTTATCTGTAAGAGATATTGCTTAGAAACCTCTCCACTAACTAGTATAATTAAGAGAGTCTTTCTCAACAGATTACGAATCCATCCTATTAACAAGCGAAGGAAAAGGAATAAAACTCTTTCTTGGGTTAATTTGTTTAGAAAACTACAGTAATAGTATATGACGTTTAAAATTGCTGGATAGTATCTGTATTGGATTCGTTCAGCGCAATGTTAACCTATGGAGAAACTTTTACTATTGATTGTCGACTTGGATTGAATTTTTTTTCTTCTTATATTATCTATTCATATATAACAGTTTCGTAACAGACTGACTGACTGACATATAACGCACAGACCAAACCACTAGACATAAAGGGCTGAAATTTTGCATGGCGATTCTTCTTATAGAGTAGGGGTGCACTAAGAGAGATTTTTGGAAAAATTCTTCTTAGATTTTTTAAAGTTAAATTTTTAAGCTGTTTTTGTAATATTCCCTCAAGTTTGAATTTAAAATAATAATCCGAGGGTTATAAAATTTATATCACGAGAAAGACCATAAAAATTCCTCTAAAATAAAATTATTTTTGAATCTTTAACTCCCTTTCTGAATTTTTGTGAATTTTTAAATATTAATATTTAGAATTTAATTTATTAAATGCTGATCGCGTGGTTTATTTTCTTTTAATTTTGCGTCGCGTGCATAACAACGATATAGACTTTTTTTTTCTTGCTAATGCGGCAAACGATTGGACATTATCCAAAAATATATTATGCAATAAAAGAAATGTTTCTCAAACTGTACTATATTAACTGCACTATATTCTTAAGTATGTTCTATTAGATTTAATTTGAATATTTTCTTCTACATTATTTTGTCTATTAAAATATCCGTTACGATTTTTTTTATAAATATATTTTTTCGATTTTTTTACATCAGTTGCATACATTGATTGTTATTTTTATTATAAATATATATATATATACATATTTTTGGCATTAGTTGCATACAATGACCGTTGTTTTTAATTTGAATGTACTCCGTAACGAAGTACGGGTTTTCAGCTAGTTTTTCCATAATATAGAAAGACTAAGTATGTGACTTTATAAGGAATGGAACTTTGTAAGGATATTAAATATCAAAATACATTAACGATCATAGGTTAAACGTTTGAAAAGGAAAGCAAACTTTAGTAAATGCCCCGGTACTCTCAAGTTTATTATATTTTTTTCTTCTCCAACAAAATGTGGCGTAAAAGAGTAATGTTAAAATAAATTAGACCTCGTTCCCATTTTTACCTCAGCGTCAGTAATAAAAATCTAGCTAATCACAGAGTTCAACGAAATGACCACTTGACAAGTTAAACTAATCACAGGTCTTTTAACCCTTTACTTCCCAGTACCCTTTAAAGTTGAAATTATGACCTAAAAATTTGTAGGCACTCTGTTTAGGCTTAAAGGAGTACACAGTTAAAATTTCATAAAGCTTGCACCTCCGGTTTCGATTTTGTGGATGTTCCATGACCTGGAACACTGGGAAACTAGCGCTTTCAAAAGTGCGGCTAAGCGAGCATTGCGGTGAAGCGAACAAAAGAAAAACGCACACACACAAATAAAAATACAACAAAAAACTTGATTATATATGATTTTAAATAAATATTTACAGTTCCTATATACAAAAGCAGTTCCTATATACAAAAAACACACAAATAAAAACACAATAAAAAACTTTATTATATATGATTTTAAATAAATATTTACAGTTCCTATATAGAAAAGCAGTTCCTACACTTAAAAATATTCACTAACCTATTTTTTTGCTTCGTGATATTTTTGGAAGTACGTCAGTCCCTTCTGAAAAAAGCAAAAACCAACATTGCAGGTTTTGCAACATTGCAGGTCCTCGAGTTTACGAACAGTAAACTCGAGGATGCCACGATGCTGCCCAGACAATCGACGAACAACGAGGAGCCCGGAGGACTAGTATTGCACAGGATTTTGGACATAGGGCTTTTGTTCGAGGTATGCGGTAGAAGTTGAACCGGTTTGGACTGGCTAAGCTGGACAGAGTGGTCTCCAGAGAGAAAAACGTGTTCTACTGCGCAAACTGCTCTAGTTTCCCAGCGTTCCATATCATGGAACACCTTTTGAAAATCTTTCGTTATTGCTATGGTTTCGGTATAATTTTTTTTAAATAATATAGAATAAATAGTTTAGAGTATAGCCAATACAATAACATAGAATTTTTTTCCTTGCAATTTATTTTATATTTAAAAATGATTTTTAAATTATGGCTCTGAAATATGGCTCTTTTTTATAATGCCACTGGAACGAGGGTGTGTATGGGCTTGTGACACGCTGCCATGTATTATCAAAAAGAGTAGATCAAAGTAAAAAATGAAGCTAATTGCTTAGTTTTTCGCAGAATTTTGGCGGTTTTAGAAGAGAGTAAATTTTGGTGTTCCATTATATGGAACACCGGAGAGCAAAGGGTTAACTTACGCTCAAGGAAGCAATGTGAACAAAGCCCTAATGTTTCTTCCATTTTCTGTATTATAGTACATCTAGTCTCTCACACACTAAATTGTTGATTTTAAGGACAATTATTAAATATTTCTCAGCTCAACATAATTACGCTGGTGTAAAATGTTGGCTTTTCCAAATGAGACAAAAATATTTTAGTTACACACCTATTAAAAATTATTACCTATATTATTTCTCTGCAACTATCTTCTTTTGCACTGAAAAAGATCGCCTAAAATCTGTAAAACTGAGATTGAACTTTTATAGGAAAACTAGTTCCTTATAATTGAGAGCATAAGGTATACTGTGTCGAAGCAAAATAAAATATTTATTCTCCTTAAAACATGTCTTTCTTTTACAGCTACACAAAAAAATGGATTATAATATTTTTGTTTTCAAAGTCGAGGATTTTTTTTATCAGGCAGTTCACTGGAAACCTTTCTAAAAGGGGAACGCTATTTTATAATACATTTGAGTTTTATGTGCTCAGAGTTTTGTTTGTATAAAATTTTGCTAAACTCTTTACATTTATTTTATTACCATGTTTTTATTAACTCACTTTCATGTTTGTGTGTGGGTTTGTCCAGTACAAATTTTGAAACCGATGTTTAACTATCTTCCCGACTAGCTAGATATTTGAAACTTTTGGAATAGCTCAGAACACGATGGCAATGCATTATTTTAATACTTTTAGCCACCTTTAAGCAGTATTGAATTCATTTTCAGTTAATTTTATTTTGTAGACTAGTGCAGCCATCTATCGACCGGGACGGGAATGAAAAGTTAAACGCAAGTTAACTTCCAATTAACTTCATTTTCTTTCAAGTTGATGGGATAATTCATCAAAAATTTTTTTAAAAAGTATTTATTGATACGTAGAATTGTCAAAATTATATGATTCAACAGAAAATTTAAAACATGGTATATAAAAATTTCTTTTTATCTTGTAATTATTTTCTTTAAAACATGTCTTGCTTTTAGAGCTACACAAAAAATGGATTGTAATTTTTTTTTCCAAAGTCGAGGATTTGTTTATCAGGCAGTTGAAAAAAAGGGGCCGATGGCTTTCTAAAAGGGGATGGCTTTCTAAAAGGCTTCCCGATGGCTTTCTAAAAGGGGAACGATATTTTATAATATATTTGAGTTTTATGTGCTCAGAGTTTTGCTTGTATAAAATTTTGCTAAACTCTTTACATTTATTTTATGTTAATGCATATTATCGGTGCAGATTTACAGTGGCATGTGAAAAGTTGACAAATAGCAGATTTGATTTTTTTTATTTCGGCTATGCAACATGAGGATGATGGCTATTGTAATTTTGACCTTTCTCAGAAAGAACTATCTCCTAGAGATCAGTATTCCCATCCTAATCTCATCGCATTTCCATCATTTTGGGTCATGAATACACACAGCAATGAAATACAAATTTCAAAAGCTGAAACTCTTCACACAGCCTTAGACCTCTCTGCACTGAAGAAATTTTATGTTAATGCATATTATCGGTGCAGATTTACAGTGGCATGTGAAAAGTTGACAAATAGCAGATTTGATTTTTTTTATTTCGGCTATGCAACATGAGGATGATGGCTATTGTAATTTTGACCTTTCTCAGAAAGAACTATCTCCTAGAGATCAGTATTCCCATCCTAATCTCATCGCATTTCCATCATTTTGGGTCATGAATACACACAGCAATGAAATACAAATTTCAAAAGCTGAAACTCTTCACACAGCCTTAGACCTCTCTGCACTGAAGAAATTTTATGTTAATGCATATTATCGGTGCAGATTTACAGTGGCATGTGAAAAGTTGACAAATAGCAGATTTGATTTTTTTTATTTCGGCTATGCAACATGAGGATGATGGCTATTGTAATTTTGACCTTTCTCAGAAAGAACTATCTCCTAGAGATCAGTATTCCCATCCTAATCTCATCGCATTTCCATCATTTTGGGTCATGAATACACACAGCAATGAAATACAAATTTCAAAAGCTGAAACTCTTCACACAGCCTTAGACCTCTCTGCACTGAAGAAATTTAGAATGTAGAATTCTTATGTAATGATCCATTTCAGTGGTGCGTAACTGGTGAGTGGCAACACACAGGGGGTTGCTAAAAATAGTCTGATGTAAATTTATATCATATTGGATTATTTAATTAATAAATATGCTTCAAATTTTCAGTTATCACATATTTTCAATATTTATAATTATATTTATCATTTGTTTAAAAATATGTGTTTTGATATTGTTAAATAAGGTATGAAACAGTCTTACAATAAATATCCCGCTGGCAAAACACTATACTTACATTGCTTTTATTTTCTCTACCAATCTGCGTTAGTTTTCAAATCTGGATTTTTAATATAGTGTGTCAAAATTTCCTTATATAATTTTCTCTTTTCGTTAACAATTTCCTAATTTTTTAAATTTTACCTCTACCCAAATATTTTTTATTGGTGTTCAAGTGATTTTTTTATTGAAAGAAAGTGGGTCGTTGTCAAAAAAAGATTGCTTACCACTTATCCATTTTATACTACCATTTATTTTTCAGTGAAGCCTCTTTGACCACTTATAAAGTTTTTAATCAACGCGATTCGAGGATGCAACGTTTTTGTTATATTGAGTAGTGCCAGTTTCAAAAGTAAACCATTAAATTACGAATATAAGGATATACTCATTGGTACACGTCAAAACATGACGGCTGAATGGTAAATAAATGTTTTAACACACAAAGTATACTCAACACATCATTGTCAAACGTTGAAAATTATTATATATATAATAGCCGTTGTCTCTGTATAACACTTCCGGGTTGTACTCATCTTTCAATTGAAGCCCCCAGTAAACAAACGGCCGATTAGGCTTAATTTCAATTTCAGATGTGGATCAGAATTTTTTCATACCTAAAAAGTAATATCTTCTGCATCAAATCACGTTTGTTCAGCCTATTTTTCTATAAAATATTCAGAACTAAAAAAAAGTGGATGCTTTTAGCTGTATATTTAAAAGTTTTTAAAAATCTGTTTACTTTTGCGATGAATTCTGAAAGTAAGCAAACTTGAATGTGAATGAATGAAGTAGCTCAAGTAGTCATATCGCGTAGTGATCTGTAAAAAACTGGATGGCAGTCTACTACTCCAATCGCATGAAAAACTAACTAAATAAAAAATAATGAAAGGGTTTGCTTTTACAAGGTGTGGATTAAATGCAATATTGTTACATAATTCGGGATATTTTGTTACTTTCATATACTTTTTCCATTATGACGTAATTATTACTATTATGACGTCAAAATGAAGGGTTGGAAAGGCAGTCTACTACTCCAATCGCATGAAAAACTAAATAAATAAAAAATAATGAAAGGGTTTGCTTTTACAAGGTGTGGATTAAATGCAATATTGTTAGATAATTCGGGATATTTTTTAACTTTCATATACTTTTTCCATTATGACGTCATTATTAGTATTATGACGTCAAAATGACGGGTTACCTTCTAGTAATATTAAGAATAGAGAAGTACACTTTAAAAAATTACTATTTAACCCAATAAAAAGAATTACGATTGTTTACCACCAACAAATATACAATTTCCGTCAGGTTTCATTCTATATCTCACAGAGATGAGATATAGAATGAAACCTGCCTATAGGTGATCACCCTCCCTATCACCCTCCCTATAGGTGAGTCGATGGTTCCTAAGAGAGTGTAGCAAGGGAAAATCCATGACTTATCCGGGATTCGAACCCGAGCCTACTTTGTGCAAACCCTTGACACTAAATTCTATTCGATGCGGTTAGAGCAATACGAATATATAGGGTGCAAAAATTTTGAGTTATGGTACTTTGCAGTATCGTTCTATGTTGAAAGTTGGAATACTGATTTTTGAATCCTTTATCTAATTTCGATAAATGAGGAAGCACTGGATACTTTAGAGCAGGGGTTCTCAACCTTTCAGGCTCTGTGCCCCCCTTTGAACACTGATGTAACGTCACGCCTCCCCCACCACCACTACCATATATGGTCAATACAAGTAGTACAATCGGAATTTGAAACTGAAGCTGGTTATTAAATGAAAACATAGAATAGATAATTTCATACACAAAATTTAATATTACTACTCATAACTTAATTTGGAACATATTATTATTAGAACATATGAAATCAAAGAATTAAATACAGATCAAATATATTTGAGGTAATCAAGGATCTAGGTGAGGTTGGAATGTAATACCAGTCACTTTCACAACATTAATAAGAGGTTCTGGAACTGTTTGTCCTTGACAAGTTTTTGAATATTAGGTTTTAAGTGTGACAAAGGGTGAGTTGAAAGTGACCTCTGGTCACTTTCAACGTCCAGCTTTGCTCGATAGTTTGACTTTATGTATGCTAATGCTGAAAATCCAGATTCACAGAGACATGTGGATGAAAACTGCACTAACAACCTCGAAACTTCCAAAGCAACTTCTGGGTAAACAGGAAAATAGCGTAACCAAAAGTTTTCAACATCGATGTTTTCGAATTCCACGTTTGCTTGAGAATCACATTTTAGGTCGATTGCCTGTTCCTGAATATGATCAGGAAGTATATCCACGTCGATTTTAAAAGGATATCTTGTCAACTTAAACTCCCAGTTCTCTGAACTAATATCTGGAAAATAGTCTGCAATTTCATTTTGCAATGCTACCAAATGCCCTGATATAAGGCCCATCAGTTCATTTATATATTGCAATGTGAGTTTTTCTTTATCATCGAGGATGTCGTTCAGTCTTGAAAAGGACGAAATGTTTGGCTCTGAACTCTGACGACGTTGCCAAAGAGTTATCTTTTCTTTAAAACTCTTAACTGCATCCTTAAGTCTTCAGAATATTTTTCTGACATTGCAGCTACGACAATTATCGTGTGCGACAATTATTGTGTACGTGTTCGTATGTCGAAAATACGTTACGGTTACATTGTAACTGCAAAATTGAGTACAGTAAATTATAGTTAGTTTTATTTATTATTTTTTAACTCACGCCTCCCTTGAAATTCTTCTACGCTTCCCCAGGGGGGCGCGCCCCCCGGGTTGAGAACCGCTGCTTTAGAGCATTCATTACCACATACATTTTAGAACCATATCGCTGTATTTTAATATTGTAGACCCATAACGCAGGTCAACTCACAAATTTAGTAATACACAGAGATGTTAAGCTCCTCGTCAGTCGTCTTAAAAAGATTGTAACCAGAAAGCCTCTACACCTTCTCATTTTTTAAACCAGTGTCACTATTTCCGTATTTACAATATCCATGGCAACCTAGTGATTAGCACGTCGGAATTCGACACTGTGGAGGCTCCGTTTGAATTCTGGCAAGTGCCACTGAAACCTTTGTGTCTACGCCCGGTATGAGCAAGTTAAATCTGCAGTCTGTAAAGTTCCTCCATGTGGTATGTGGGTGAAAGGAGGGTACGAGCAATCCCGAAACCGCTCCATGGGGTGCTCGTTCAACGTTGAGGTGGCACCAGGGGATATGTTGGTTTACCTATACAATGCTCCCATTTCAAGAAAGCAACAGCGCGCGATGCAGTGGGCGAGTAAATTTTTAGAGAATACAGTAAATGTTTAGAGAATAAGTCCCATGATATTGAATTTCCATTTCAAGAAGAATTCTATGAATAACTATATACTTTAATTATAAAATTCCTGTACAAAATTCTACTAACTAATTTGCTATAAATTGGCACATTTTACGCACCGCTGAGAAATTTTTCTGTGCATCCTTCAGAACTTTAATATATTTGAAAACATTAATCGAATCAAATTATGGAATATTGCACAGATCTGCATTCTGCGCTGCAATCTGCCACATTATTCGTTTAACTGCCTCCAAATTTGAATAACAATTGAATTTATATCATCTGTCGAAGGGCAGAGCGCTAAACAGCTTGTTACATCGAATAATAGAAATTACCACTAGTTTAGGCACTTAGCGCATTTCGATTCCGCATAAAAGCGGTTGATTACGCAATAATTTTAAACATATTAATGACTGTTTTAGAAAATCACTCACATTAAGTCAGAATTATTACGTCTCCAGTTCTGGAATTACTTTGAGATTGAATTTCTGATACATCGTAGTTATGGGCGTAAAGTTTGAATTGTTATAACCCTGAGTTATGAGATTTATAAATCTATTAAATTATTACTTATTTTATCGTTAAAGATGCGAGAAAATTCTAATTTGATATTCCAGGGAAATAATTCGCTGAATTTATCTATATGGCATTTCATCGGTTTGCTTTTGAAATGCAAATAGATTTCGTTCGAAATAGCTTATTCCGTGGAATGAAAGGCATATAAATTGGTAATCGGCTTAAACATTTGACTGCAATACTTAAATTTAAGAGTGATGACGCTCACGTCATCACTCTTAAATTTAAGTTTTGCTGCATTTCACAATTGCAGTATTGCATTATTTAACTATTGCATCACCCTTAAATTTAAGTATTTTCACGAAAAACCGATTTTTTACACTATAGTTTAAAAAGTTTCCCTTTCCGTGACAGAAAGACTTAAAAATTTCGCGAAAAAACATACAACAGATACTGTCAAGTGTATGGATTATAAAACTTTAGGTTCCTGCGATGTCATATTTTTTTGTCCATTTTGAATGTTTCAATTCATGCATCTTTATTATTGCTATACTGATAATGGATGATTCACTCATTATTTAAACCTTTTTCGATTATATTACTTTTACCTCGTTATTTGAATATTCCATTATTCGAATGATCATTATAAAATGGAATGCTAGAAGGAACGGTTTTATCATTTCGTACAGCCGTATCATATTTGCGTTTATATTGATCAACAAGTACACAGGGTATTTCAAATAGAATCAGGCATTCATTATTGAAGTTGGATCGATGAGATCAATCATTCATAAAAATATGTTCATGTCGCCGAATGGATTCATCAAGAAATAGAGATTAGCGCCCTTTACACGTACGCTCTTAGAATGCTTGGAGCGTACGGGATTGCGCTCGGGAAAACTTTCAGTACGCTCCAAAGCAGCTTTCCCTTCCTCTCCGACACCTTCACACGTGCACTCAATCGCACGGGATCGTGGTTTCACGCGGGAAAGAGCGACGTGTAAAGGGAGCTATTGTCATCTCGTGGAACAAGTCTGCAACAAGATGCTGCATCTGTATGATATCTGTACGATTGCAATACAACCCCGTCGATTATGACAATCTGTAAATGACCAGTAAATGAACAATGCGATCCTAAACACGACCCGCCTGTATTTAAAGACACACTCCCAGAGTTCTTGAGCTGATAAGAAATAATCAAGCATATTATTATTGAAGTCCGGAGTCATTCGCCCCACAAGGACATAATTCTGTATGATGGAAATGGTTTCAGCTATACTTTTTTTGGCACGCATTTATTCAACACCAATAATTACCTGCTATTACAGGGCTACAGTCTAAAACACTTTGATAAGATAGACCTGACTATTCCAAGGTCCCTTCAAAACTTAAGAAGGAAAATACTGTGATATATTTTGGTTCAAGTTAATGGCTCATATCCTGATTTCACATTTAGCTTGTGTTTTTGTTATTTGTATATTCCAACAAGAAATTAAACCTATCATAGCTACATTTATTAACGCGGAAGGGTTAAAATCTTTGCAAACATTGTGTTCATAGCAACCGCCTGGTAGCCAAACTTACAATTTTGGAAACAGATGTTATGTAGTATGACATTTTTAAACACTTTTTTTTTGGCCGGATTCCGACGTTGGGGAAGTGGGAATCCTTCCCATGCAATCACTGAAGTTCATTCAAGAAGTTCATTGAAGTTCATTGTGCAGAGCTTCATGGGAGAGGTAATGGCGGTAGTAACTGCGACTATCCTGGTGGGAGTAGTATCCCCCGAAGGAAGCCGTTACGTTGTTCTCATCGTCGGTTGCCCCCACCTCCACGTGGACTCCTCCCGTCCGGTAACTTGACTTTGTCCAAGCTAAGCGGGCTTGTTGTTGATGACCTAGTCTAACACCATATAGGAGTTAGTAGTAATAGATTACAATAACCTTCAATTAACTTGAATCTGTGGGATTTGTGTGTGCGGGACTGCACGCGGCGACTTCCGTTTTTAACTAATCTTGCCTTTTGTCTTCGGATGGGGCGGCGTAATTTTCGGACAGGGCCTGTTCGCAGAGAATCCATCAGCGTCAGCTTCAGGAAGCTTCAGGAAGAGTAGTGGTAACTACACTACATGGGCTGGGCCCTCCACTGTAGGATGATATAGCAATGCATAAAACTTCAGTGATCAATAAAAAACGAAAGTAGGAAGGAAAGTAGAAAGTGGGGGAAACAAAAAGATTCGATAGTACAATTGAAGCTAAAACATGGAGGAAAAAAGAGACTGAGCGAACAAAGAACAGGACAAACAATTAAAAGTTACGAGCAAGAATGGCTCAGGGTCGTTTCTTGTTAGCTGGGTCAGCAGAGTCATAATCGGCAAGATTTTTAATAAGATCATTTGGTAAATCTTTATGGAAGTTAATTGCAAGATTTTGAAGATAATTTTGAATAGTGGGGAGATTTATCTCCCTATAAATGTCAATATTGCGAAAATACCATGGGGAGTTAGTGATTTGCCGAATAGTCATGTTTTGAGCAACAGCCAGAATTTTAATGTTGGAATCAGCTGCATACGACCAAACTGGTCCAGCATACGTAAGTAAGGGTCCTAAGAAAGATTTATAAATGAGCATTTTGTTACTAAAGTTCAATTTACTATTTCGTGTATCAGCGTCAGCGTACTCGAATTGAATTATATTTAACCAATTACAAACCTCAAAACGATTAGCTACGAAATTGTCAAGGCCTGTGATTAACTTAAAATACGTAAATAGGAGTAACGGTGACGCTGACGGACTCTGTGTGAACAGACCCTTATCCTTAAGGGGATGGTGGACACTACAAAGCGATATTTTTAATTTTTACCTCCGAGGTATACAATTTTGCCTATATACTCATTAAAGTATAACTATATCATACTCCTTATAAAATTTATAAATGTTTTTTTTAAAAATTTTATATTTTAAAATTTGAAATTTTTATTATGATTTTAAAATGCTCCTTGCGATACAAATTTTAACTTCCCCATTAATTTTGCCTTTATATTGCTTATAAATGCATTTTGAACTGAGTTATGTATTACTTTGGGCTTCGTTGAATAGTTCATTTTAAGTAAATATTTTTATGCTTGTACTCTGAATTTTTCGTACTTTTTTACACTTAAGTTAAACATTGATAATCTGAAGGATGTCGAAACCTGAAATGTATGCATAACTTTATTTTTATGTATTAGAGGAGTCTTTAATATAAATTTTATAAAATTTAGTAAAAAATGATGACGCAAGGAACATTTCAAAGACTTGCAAATCTAGAAATTACCGATTTTCAGAGAAAGCCATTTAAAAGATGTTTTTTCATCTACCTTTAATAATTAGTCTTCTAAAGCCACCAAGTTTTCATTTTACTTTTCACTACATATATTAATGTATTTTATTCCAATATTTACATATTTTTAAAATTTCAATACACCCAAAAAATTCCAATTTTTGTTCGATTTTTGGTAATTTGAAAATCTACCATCCCCTTAACCTGTTGTTGATTTCAGTAACGCCACCTGTCCGGTTAAATCCCAATCAGGTTCCTTGAAGGCAGAAGGTAAAAGAGTTTCGTCTCCTGTTGAGCTTACGACTATTGAGCACTACCAGGGTAGATACTTTAATATATATATATATATATATATATATATATATATATATATATATATATAACAGTTCCGTAACTGACTGACTGACTGACTGAGTGAGTGACATATAACGTACAGACCAAACCGGTGGACCTAAAGGGCTGAAATTTTGCATGACGATTCTTCTTATAGTGTAGGGGTGCACTAAGAGAGATTTTTGAAAAATTCTTCTTAGTTTTTTTTAAAATTAAATTTTTAAGCTGTTTTTGTAATATTCTTTAAAGTTTGCATTTAAAATATTAATTTGAGGGTTATAAAATTTATATCACGAGAAAGATCATAAAAAAATTTCTTTAAAATGAAATCTTTTTCGAAACTTTACCCCCATTTTCTGATTTTTGGTGAATTTTTAAAGATTAATTTTTAGAATTTAATTTATTAAATGCTGATCACGCGGTTTCTTTTATTTTTATGATACTGTAAACTAATACGTCCCGTGCATAACAACGAAATAGAAAAAAAAAGTATTTTTTTTTCTTGGTAATGCTGCAGACGATTGGACATTATCCAAAAAAATATAAAAATACAGTAAAAGAAGTGTTTTTCAAACTTCCTATATTCTTTAGTATGTTCTATTAGATTTAATTTGAATATTTTCTTCTACATTATTTTGTCTATAAAAATATCCGTTACGGTTTTTTATAGATATATTATTTCGTTTTCTTTATATCAATTGCATACATTGATTGTTGTATTTATTATAAATAAATAAATATACACTCAAGAGCCAAAACATTATGACCACCCCTACATTTTGCAATGAATTCGACTGGATGACGTGGAAGGCCCATGTTCACGTGGAAGTGGTATTTAACTGCTGCTGGAGAGTCTGAAGAATCATTCTTTCACTTACTTCTGTGTGTGATGGGAAAGGCTACGGATCTAAGCGACTTTGATAGAGGGCAGATTGTAATGGCTCGAAGGCTCGGAACAAGTATTTCCGAAACTGCACGACTCGTGGGTTGTTCGCGACCTACAGTTGTTAGTACTTATGCAAAGTGGATGAATGACGGTGAAACCAGCAGTAGACGACATGGTGTTGGACGTCCACACGCTATCAAAGAAAAAGGTCGTCGGAGACTGTCTCGCATGGTGAATCAAACCCGGAGCCAGACAGTGGCTCAGCTGACAGCCCAATACAATGCAGGGCTAAGTAGAATAGTATCGCAGCACACTGTTCAGCGGACACTGTTGGATATGGGGCTACGCAGCAAACGTCCCACTCGTGTGCCTTTGTTGACCAAGCGTCATCGCCAACTGCGCCTGCGCTGGTCCCGGGAACATCGCGACTGGTCCATGGATCAGTGGGAGAGAGTTGCCTGGTCAGATGAATCACGGTTTGTCATTCATCACGCCAATGGCCGTGTCAGGATACGCCGTCTTCCAGGCTAACTGTTGCTCCCTCAATGTACAGTAGGTCATACACAGGCCGGTGGTGGCGGTATTATGCTTTGGGGGACGTTCTCTTGGGCGTCTTTGGGACCCGTGGTTGTGGTAGAGCAGACCATAAATGCTACAGGGTATCTGAACATCATTGCGGACCAGTTGCATCCTTACATGGCCTCTGTTTTTCCAGCTGGAAATGGAATGTTCCAACAGGACAACGCCCCGTGTCACAAGGCTAAAATTGTGTTGGAGTGGTTCCAGGAACATGATGCTGAATTCCAGTTAATGTCCTGGCCGCCTAACTCACCGGATCTCAATCCGATAGAACACATTTGGGATGTCATGGGACGGCAGCTAAGAGTTCAAAGACCACCAATTCGCAATATCTCGGATTTGCGTGACCGTTGCTTAAACATCTGGTACAATCTGTCTCCGGCCATCTACCAAGGACTTGTGACATCCATGCCAAGGCGGGTTGAAGCTGTGTTGCGCGCCAAAGGTGGGCCAACTCGTTATTGACAGGTGGTCATAATGTTTTGGCTCTTGAGTGTATATATATATATATATATATATATATATATATATATATATATATATTCTTGGGGGGGATATATTGCATACATTGACCGCTGTATTTAATTTGAATGTACTGCGTAGCGAAGTACGGGTTTTCAGCTAGTCTAACATAAACTCACGGATATTCGAAATATTTATCCCTTATTACGTTAAATAAATCAATTTAAAAAGAATTATAAACTAAAACGAAATACTTACATGCGTTTCATTACCTCTTAAAGTGTCAGGCTAAACATATATTTTGCAAATGAAAGATTTTTGATCACAAAAGCCCAGAATTCAAAGCACACAATTATCTACTCATCTACGAAGCTCATTGTGACTGCAAGGAAGCTTTCAGCAAAAATATTGGTACAGCTTCAATATAGGACCCCATTGGGGATATTTTATATTGGCGACTTTTTACATGTGGCGTTTTTACATTTTTACCATGTTTTTATTAACTTGCTTTCTTGTTTGTTTGTGTGTTTGTGTGTGTGTTTGTCCAATACAAATCTTGCAATCGATTTTTAACTAACTTCCCAACTAGCTAGACATTTGAAACTTTTAGAATAGCTCAGAACACGATGGCAATGCATTTTTTAAATACTTTGCAGCCATCTAACTTCCAATTAACTTCATTTTCTTTCAAGTTGACGGTATAATTCATCAAAAAAATTTTAAAAAAGTATTTATTAATACATAGAATTGTCAAGTTTATATGATTCAACAGAAAATTTAAAAACATGGTATATAAAAAGTTCTTTTTATCTTGTAATTATTACATTTGTACCGATTTTTTTCTTATTTATTTCGGATTTGGATTTAACCATGTCTTCTGTGTTAAGTGTTGTAGAAAAGTTTCAGGGAGTGTTAGAGGGGAATTTGAAGTATCAGTTTTCGAATGGCATGATGACTTTGGGAAAATGTGGGATTCCTAAGAGGTTTTTTATCTTCCATTTGTGTCAAGATCAAAAGCTTTAAAGGAATTTTTTTGGAATTTTTTTGGATTTTTTGAAGGAAACAGGGTTAATTAAGGGCGGCTTTGTGTGGGAGAAATATAATTCTGAAATGATATTTAAAGCCAAAGAAAAAAGTCAGATGGTTTTAAGTGAGTTTGTAGGAAAATTATGACGGAGAAGAAATGTGGGAATCAAAAGTCAATTCTGCACAGTTCATGGTTCTCCAGTAGTAAATTTAGGATTGATGAAGTCTTTTTTTTAACGTATGAGTTGTTCAGAGGAACAAAAACTGGGATATTCAGGGGGAATACTTTTTGTCTTCAGGTACATTAACGGACTGGAGACAGTATATAAACGAAACTATCTTAGATTATATAGAGTTACCTTCGGAGAAAATAGGAGGTATTGATAGGATAGTGAAAATGACGAAAGTAAATTTGGGAAGCGTAAATACCATAAAGGACATCCAGTTGAAAGTCAATGGGGTTTTTTTTGGGGGGGGGGGGGCTTCGGAGAAAATAGGAGATATTGATAAGATAGTGAAAATGACGAAAGTAAATTTGGGAAGCGTAAATACCATAAAGGACATCCAGTTGAAAGTCAATGGGTTTTTTTTTTTTTTGGGGGGGGGCTTCGGAGAAAATAGGAGGTATTGATAAGATAGTGAAAATGACGAAAGTAAATTTGGGAAGCGTAAATACCATAAAGGACATCCAGTTGAAAGTCAATGGGTTTTTTTTTTTGGGGGGGGGGGCTTCGGAGAAAATAGGAGGTATTGATAAGATAGTGAAAATGACGAAAGTAAATTTGGGAAGCGTAAATACCATAAAGGACATCCAGTTGAAAGTCAATGGGGTTTTTTTTTTTGGGGGGGGGGGTGTTGAGAGGGAATTGGTTAAGATTTTTTTAGTAGCGGTTCACGATTGGACTGAGGACACATTGTTAGGAAATTTTTAGCAGTGGATTGAGCCAGGGACTACTATTTATTCTGACAGTTGGAAAAGTTACGATTCCTTAGGTAGGGAGGGTTTTGAGCATTTGAAATTTAATCACAGCGTGAATTTTGCGTCAATGGATCCAGAAACTGGATGCCACAAGAACACGATAGAAAGTACGAGGAGGAATGTGAAAAGCTCCTTCCCATCGCATAATCGGCAGATTGATTTTAAATTCTATTTGACATACTACCTTTTCAATAAATCTTGCAAGGACCAAAATGTTGAACGAATTTCTAAAAATTATCAGGATTGTAAATTGGGCAGAATTCAAAATTTCCGTGTAAATTTTTCTATAATTTCTGGATATATAAAGTTCACGCTATTTTCCTTATTGTATTATTTCCATGTTTTTATTAACTTGCTTTCTTGTTGGTGTGTGTGTCTGTGTGTTTGTCCAGTACAAATCTTGCAATCGATTTTTAACTAACTTCCCGACTAGCTAGACATTTGAAACATTTAGAATAGCTCAGAACACGATGACAATGCATGATTTTGATACTTTTTGGCCATCTTTAAGCAGTATTGAATTCATTTTCAGATAATTTTGTTTTGTAGACTGGTGCAGCCATCTAACTTCCAATTAACTTCATTTTCTTTCAAGTTGATGGTATAATTCATCAAAAACATTTTTAAAAAGTATTTATTAATACATAGAATTGTCAAGTTTATATGATTCAACAGAAAATTTAAAAACATGGTATATAAAAAGTTCTTTTTATATTGTAATTATTTTTTTATTCATATTTTACAAAATTAAATTTCTATGTAATTTATACGACATTAACGATGCGATGTTTGGCTAGGCGACAAAAAAAACATATGTATACATATGTTTACATATGTATACATAAACGATTACGTTTAGAAGAATTGATCCATCACACATTTTTCTTCGTGATCAGTAGGTTGGAATTTTTCATTTCCTCTCGTCGGAGAAATCATGACAGGCAGACGAACTCTGGTAATTCTGTCTTGTTTTCGAGCATTAATTTGTGATCGCTAAAAAAATCTACCTCATAGTCGTCCTTTCGGGAGGACTTCGGGTTTTTTAATTCCCGGATCATCCACTCTGCTTTTAATGGGTTGCAGCTGACGATGATGAATGGCCTCAAAAAGTAGCAATTAAGGAACAAAAGACGCGAGCTTTTTTTCCCCCTTTTCCGGAATGAGAGGGGAAAAATTTCGATTCTTACAGTTTCATAAAAGACATACACTTCATTTAAGAAACAGGGAACTTCATGTTGCAGTAAATTGCAATAAAAAATGAATGAAATGAGATGTAGTTAGTTAATTTTCATTCGCTGACAGAGCCTTCTCACAGTCACAGTATGAGTTTTCTCTCACATTTCTTATGAATTTTACTGAAATAAACAATTTAACCCTCTTTCATTAAGAGAATATCCCATGCATAAGTATGCATATAAATATGAATATATATATATATATATGTATATAAATATATATATATATATATATATATATATATATATATATATATATATATATATATATATATATATATATATATATATATATATATATATATACACACATTTATACACATACATACACACACACATACACGCATATACACATATATATATATATATATATAAATATAAATATATACATACATACAAACATATCTATATATATATATAATGAGTGGAAGAATAGATTAAAACACTTAGAAATAAGAAAAGCAAAAATATAATGGTCTCAGTTCAGGTAAAGTATTAGAAACAAAGTCAGGAGTAGATAATTTAAGAATTATTATCCTAATGGGTTAACAACGTATATGAGAAACAATAACAAAAATAGTTTATTATACAGGAAAGAGAGATATTCAGTCAATATATATATATATATATATATATATATATATATATATATATATATATATATATATATATATATATATATATATATGTGTGTGTGTGTGTGTGTGTGTGTAGGAGTTGGTTACTGCTCTTGGCCCCACCCATCAGCAAGAGTTCCCGTACTCAGAGAAGTTATTCCGGAGCGTAAGAAGTTTTGAGACGCAGAGTGGCAACGAGTAGAACTACGGTGTACGAGTAGAACGACGGTGTGTGTGTTCCATGAAGAGGTTTTTTGACGCGAAGACACTCTGGACGGTTGTTCTTTTTATTACAACGCATTAATATCTACATGTGTTTCGTGTACTTAGTCAATAAATGTGTGTCCTTGTTTAAAGAAGATATTTTTTTATTAATCATAATTTACAGAACCCACACATATATATATATATATATATATATATATATATATATATATATATATATATATATATATATATATAATTCTACCATACTGAATGCTGTCTCTACCATCCTATCATCCATTCTTTACTCCATTATTACTTCATTTGAAAAAGTTCTCTTGCCTGGGTAACTGCACTGATTTAACGTTCCATCCCCCCACCACCACAAAAACATAGGAACAGCATCAAACTGTATCCTGCCACAAATGAGTACCTGCGAAAATTGGAATTACGAAATCCTGAGAAATGAAAAAAGAATAAGTAAATAAATAAACATTCCCGCGTAATTGCTGCCTCTCTCCAGTGTGTCACTCTTAAAACATATACGTCAAGAGAGTTGCCTCTTGCAATAAAATATATATATATATATATATATATATATATATATATATATATATATATATCTATATATATATATATATATATATATATATATATATATATATATATATATATATATATATATATATATATATATATATATATATATATATATACATATATATATATATATATATATATATTCAAAATGCACACTACAGAAAATTCCATTTACAGTGTTGCATGAAGATACAACTGAAAACACACAGACAAAAGAAACACCAAAACAAACATATAAAGCTACATAAACAACATATATATATACAATACACAAAACAATACATGAATTACGAATACAGAAGTTGCAAACATTTAGCCTTAAAATAGTAAAGGGCATATTAAAATATCAAGGCCTTCTGAATGATGGTGAAATAATTTATAAAATTTGTACAAAGAGAAATTACCTATGTAATTAAATTTCCTGTAGACATTTACAAATAATTGCCGCTCACAAAGACATCTGCTCTGCACAGCAAGCTAAATGCAACTGCGAATTTCAACACAATCGATAATATTATTAATGACTTTATAAAAATATAACATACAGGAAAGATGACGCTTGGATTTTAAACTGGGAGTATCAAAAATGTTACGTAGGAAAGAAGGAGACAAATCCAGATTACAATAGTAATTAATTTTATAATATAAGTATCGCATAAAATTAGACTGTACCTGCTCTAAAATATTTATTTTATTATTATAATATGGATCCCAAATAAGACTGAAATGTTCAAGATTTGAGCGGACCAAACTGAAATATAAAATTTTAAGCGCTTTTTCATTAGAAAAATCTCTAGTTTTACGTTTAAGAAAACCAAGCATATATATATATATATATATATATATATATATATATATATATATATATATATATATATATATATATATATATATATATATATATATATATATTAAATATACATACATATATATATATATATATATACAGTCGAACCTCCATATATCGAAGTAGCAAATTTCCGGAAAAAAATTCGATATATAGAAATTTCGATATATAGAATTGAGCTTAGTTTTATTATAATTCTCCTAAAAAAATTAAAGCTAATTTTCGTATACGAAACTCCATTTCTAATTTATATGCGAATCCCATTAAATGAAAGTTAAGAACTAAACAATGAATTAATATGAAAGATTTATTGAGTACTACATACCTTTAAAAAAACAATAATCCAGACAGTGGTTACAATGATCACAGCTACATTCTTTTTTTTTAAAAAAAACTACGAATATCTTGCTGAACAGCCAGTTTTGTGGAAAGTTCAAAGAAATGTTCGTATTTATTCAGTCCACTAAAAACTTAATTAGGGATATTTTCGGCGAATTGAAGTCCACGACGTATTGTTTCAAATGACAAAAATTGGGAGTTTTATTCTAAAGTGGAATAAAAATCTCCCAATTTGTCTTGAAAAAAATTTCGATATATATAGATTTTTTCGATATATAGAAACAATTTTTCTATATAATGAACATGGAGAGTTGCTAAGAGTTCGATATATAGAAAATTTCGATATGTGGAAGTTCGATATATGGAGGTTCGACTGTATATATATATATATATATATATATATATATATATATTATCTATATATATATATATATCTATATTATATATATATATCTATATATATATATAAATCATCTGTCTTTATAATAGGCAGATAACCTAAGAACCAACCGAAATCATTTATAAAACAAATACTTTAGGATGTATTCAAGAGAATATAATATTATTGCAAATTCGCCGCTCACAGGAGAAATATATTGCCCTTAAAACATCAAAATAAATACCCTTAAACTATTCTGCTCTCTCGCAGGTTAAATGAGATAACGTCCTAACAACAATTGCTCTCATTTCTAATCGACGAGAGTTATACTCTAACGATCGCTCTCCATCAAACACACAATACAACGTTTCTCGAATCTACATAAAGCAGTTCTCTCCGGTCATATTTACGGCAGCGCCTTCGGAACTCGATTCCATTCGAAAAGCGAATTTACAAAACTTTACGACCGTCACCCCCCTTTTTCTCCCCTGCGTATGATCGTCGTTATATTTTAATGGATGAGCGAGCCGACTGCTAAGCTATTCGGAAGTATTTTGTGGGAATAGTCGGAGATAATGCGGGCGACCGGAGGTATCTTAATACGCGTATAATTCCATATTCATGCAGACTCGAGTCCGAGAGTCTGGAACTCCGCTTTCACGAGGTCGTAAAATATTATAATTCGCGTCGGCACCGCTCCTGATTTAGGGGAATATATTTTCACGTTAAGCTTCATCGAGCGCTTAACTATTACTTTGGTTAGCGTGTCTTAAATTTTGCATGAATCTCAGATATTGTGGGCGGAGGGTAGGGGGGGGGGGCAATAAATAATCTATCAGAGAATGAAAACTCGAGAATGACTGGAAAATCTCGGGTTTTGTCATGATAATTACATGACGAAATAAGTTGCATTGTTAAATGAATATAGTTATTTATGAAGCAAAATGATTCCCGTGTAATATTATTACCATGTTTTTATTAACTTCCTTTCTTGTTTGTTTGCATGTGTGTTTGGGCCCTTACAAATCTTTCAATCGGTTTTTAACTAACTTCCCGACTAGCTAGACATTTGAAACTTTGAGAGTAGCTCAGAACACGATGGCAATGCATTTTTTAAATTCTTTTAGCCATCTTTAAGCAGATTGAATTCAATTTCAGTTAATTTTATTTTGTAGACTGGTGCAGCCATCTCTCGACCGGGACGAGAACGAAAAGTTAAACCCAAGTTAACTTCCAATTAACTTCATTTTCTTTCAAGTTGATGGGATAATTCATCAAAAAAAATTTTTTAAAGTATTTATTAATACATAGAATTGTCAAGTTTATATGATTCAACAGAAAGTTTAAAAACATGGTTTGTAAAAAGTCTTTTTATCTTGTAATTATTATTTATTTATTAAAGTAATGTCGCAGATTTAAAAATACTTTATTTCAAGCTAAAATACCTTTGCCTGATCCGTATCAGATTCGATTTTTATTACAACAGTGACAAAACACCCTGACGATATGGTCTCGGGTCCTCTAGTGATTAGCGTGTCCTAATTCGGCAATGAGGTTGCTCGGGTCGAATCCCAAAAGCGACACTGGACGCTCTCGGGCCTTAGCCAGGTATGACTAAGTTAAATTTGTAAATAATGTCTCTCTCTGGAGTTTATAGGAGTACGAGTTAAAAGGAGAGTACGAGCCCGTCAGATGTCGCTCCTGCGAGTGCTCGGTCAAAATTGCCTTGCCACCATTCAAAAAGTCGGCCTCACGACCTTTCTGTTGACCAATATTCTTGAGATAAAAATGTCTGTGGTGGACATGGTTAGCGTGTATACGTCATCGGTAACTAGACCAACAATATTTTATAGAGGCATGAACATCGAAATGCATGCATCCTAAATATTTTGTGCCGATAAGAGTTCTTTTTGGACAAAAAAATTTTATCTTAATGCGACATTTATTAAATACCCGATTTAACATGTTTTCAGTTATTTCTTAACCTTTAGCTAACGAGGCCAATTATTCCGATTCCCTTTTTAGAACGGGAAATTTCATACCCCCTTTGTAAAGAACGGCCATTAAGAGGGTTGAAACATATACATTTTATCGTAATAAATGGTAAGTCTGCTTAGTTAAGGATTTTGTTTTGCTTATTACCCATATTATCCGTATTTTCGGTTTCCAGAATGCCTATGGTCCCAGCTAGTCCAGATAAGCGAGTTTTTTACTGTAGTTCAGTTTAATCCCATGTAAGTGAAAATACTACAACCTTTGTCCAGAAAGGTCGGGGAATGTGTCTATAGTTACAATGGATTTTTGTCTTACATGAAATAGGCTGTTACTGTCCCTCAAAACACCCTAACCATACACCCTAACCATATAATAATGCTCGTAGGTGGTCATGCACATCTGGGAACAAGTTCTGGAACAAGTCTGTACAACTTCTGTACAAGTTCTGGAAACTCCTGGCGTGGTCGTCTTTAGGGATGGCCTTCTGCTGGGTCGTAGCATTACGTTGTATGTCCGAAATGTCCAAAAAACCTGTGGCCCCACAGAGCTGTTTTCAATTTCGGGAAAAAGATAAAGTCCGAGAGAAAAAAAATCTGGGGAGCGGGTAGGTGATTCAGCGACACAAATCGCCAGTTGGCCAGGAACTACTGCACCAGAAAGGCAGTATGTGTCCGGGAATTGTCGTGAAGCAGAGTCCAGTTGCCTTTGTTTGGCGTACTGGGGGAGTACCCGATTGATCTATTGTAGCAGTCGTTTCAGTATATCCACGTACTTAGCGGCATTTAACGTGGAGCCCTCCGGGAAGACTTCTTTATGGATGAGATCCTCAGAGTCGAAGACCACCACGAGCATTGTCTTGATGCAGGATTTCTCACTTCGCACCTTCTTGCTTTTTCGGCGACACTGGACCCCGCCACTCTATACTCTGACGCTTGCCGTCGGGGTCGTACTTCAGGCTCACAGGTCTCGTCAACCGGGACAGTGGTTTTCAGGAAATTTGGGTTTCCATCCGCCCTGTCGATGAAGTCTCCACAGGCGTCAAGCCGAGTTCGCATTTGTTCCGACGTCAAAGTGTGGGGAACAAGTTGGGAGCAAAGCGTGCGTTTACCCAAATCCTGCGTCAATATGAGGTGGGCCATCTCACGACCAATTCCACTTCCTCCGCTATCATCCGCACTGTCACACGACGATCCATGGCCAACAAATCCTTCACTTTCTGTACGTTTTCCGGTACGACTACTTCGAGGTTGGGGGGGGGGGGGAGTCTTCAATGGTGTCTCGCCCTTCTCAGGAGTGTTTAAACCACTCATACATGCACTTCAAGGTGACAGCACGTTTCTTCGTAAACTTTTAGCAGCATTTCATGAGTCTCTTTCGCTAATTTTCCAAGTTTGAAACAGAACAGCATATACGTTCGGTGATCCATTTTGAATTTCGACACGAGCACACAACACCTTCACTCTACAATGAACTGTTTCCACACGATAAAGCTAACTCACAGCGCCGCCGCTCAGGAACCGGTTCAGACCAGTCTTTCAACCTGTCCGGCACGGTATGCGCCGGTTGCAAACTCTTACGACCGTGAGCATGACGTCATTCACCGAATTTTCCGGACAAAGGTATTTTAGCAGGGTAAAATGGCAAACGTAGTCTCACTTCAGTTTTGGATATGATTAGGACCAATGCAAAAATATTATGTCATTCATTTACCACCAAACTTAGAAAATAATATCTGGAGCTCATGAATACTGGCATCATAAAAGAATAATTACAAGATAAAAGAAGTTTTTATTCACCACGTTTTAAATTTTCTGTTGAATCATATAAGCTTGACAATTCTTTCTTAATTACACAATCCTTATCTTAATTATTCTTTTTCACTTCCTTTTATTTAATTTTAATCACTTTTTTTGTCGTTCCACTATCCACAAACTTTATAAACTTTAATTTTTATATATTTTTTTAATTTTTTCTCACAATATTTTTGTAAACCAACCTAAATTCACATGTATTCTATTTTCAAAATCGTCAAAAGTGCAAGCATTGAATTCGATCGAAGCGCCACCTTGTGGATTTTTTCGGCCTAAAAGTATAAAAAAAATGCATTGTCATCATGTTCTGAGCTATTCTAAAATTTTCAAATGTCTAGCTAGTCGGGAAGTTAGTTAAAAATCGATTGCAAGATTTTTAAACCAACTTCTCAAGTTAAAAATCCAGTCCAATACAAAAAGCAAGATTTGTATTGGACAAACACACACGCAAACAAAACACACAAACAAGAAAGAGAGTTAATAAAAACATGGTAGCAATAAATAATTACAAGATAAAAAGAACTTTTTATATACCATGTTTTTTAAATTTTCTGTTGAATCATATAAACTTGGCAATTCTATGTATTAATAAATACTTTTTAAAATTTTTTGATGAATTATTCCATCACCTTGAAAGAAAATGAAGTTAATTGGAAGTTAACTTGCATTTAACTTTTCACTCCCGGCCAATAGATGGCTGCACCAAGTTACCAAACAAAATTAACTGAAAATAACTGAAAATTAATTTAATTCTGCTTAAAGATGGCTAAAAGTATTAAAAAAATGCATTGTCATCGTGTCTGAGCTATTCTAAAAGTTTCAAACGTCTAGCTAGTCGGGAAATTAGTTAAAAATCGATTGCAAGATTTGTACTGGACGAACACATACGCAAACAAACACAAGAATCAAGTTAATAAAAACATGGTAAAAATACAATTTATAATCCCAGCACAGGACGTGTAAAACAGGATCAGCATGGATTTTGTTAGAGACCATCTAAAATCAAACAAAGAGGAATCAAAATCAAATCAAAATCAAATCAAAATCAAATCAAAATCAAATCAAAATCAAATAAAATCAAATCAAAATCAAATCAAAATCAAATCAAAATCAAATCAAATCAAACCAAAATCAATCATTCAAAATCACCTGGCCCGAAAAAAGTCAAGGAAAAATAAGTTTTACTTCTAAAAACGTTTAACAAATATTCTGAATTTCTCCCTCGCGGATGAATTAGAAGCCACACAGCATAACACACGCCCTTTAAACTATACCGCTCCCTCCTCAGGTTAAATGAGATAACGTACTGACACATATTTCGTGTCACCTT
>OU015490.1:32634639-32645434 GCA_907164885.2 Dolomedes plantarius | reverse complement strand
GTAGGAGTTGGTTACTGCTCTTGGCCCCACCCATCAGCAAGAGTTCCCGTACTCAGAGAAGTTATTCCGGAGCGTAAGAAGTTTTGAGACGCAGAGTGGCAACGAGTAGAACTACGGTGTACGAGTAGAACGCGGGGTGTGTGTTCCATGAAGAGGTTTTTTGACGCGAAGACACTCTGGACGGTTGTTCTTTTTATTACAACGCATTAATATCTACATGTGTTTCGTGTACTTAGTCAATAATGTGTGTCCTTGTTTAAGAAGATATTTTTTTATTAATCATAATTTACAGAACCCACACATATATATATATATATATATATATATATATATATATATATATATATATATATATATATATATATAATTCTACCATACTGAATGCTGTCTCTACCATCCTATCATCCATTCTTTACTCCATTATTACTTCATTTGAAAAAGTTCTCTTGCCTGGGTAACTGCACTGATTTAACGTTCCATCCCCCCACCACCACAAAAACATAGGAACAGCATCAAACTGTATCCTGCCACAAATGAGTACCTGCGAAAATTGGAATTACGAAATCCTGAGAAATGAAAAAAGAATAAGTAAATAAATAAACATTCCCGCGTAATTGCTGCCTCTCTCCAGTGTGTCACTCTTAAAACATATACGTCAAGAGAGTTGCCTCTTGCAATAAATATATATATATATATATATATATATATATATATATATATATATATATATATATATATATATATATATATAATATATATATATATATATATATATATATATATATATATATATATATATATATATATATATATATATATATACATATATATATATATATATATATATATATTCAAAATGCACACTACAGAAAATTCCATTTACAGTGTTGCATGAAGATACAACTGAAACACACAGACAAAAGAAACACCAAAACAAACATATAAAGCTACATAAACAACATATATATATACAATACACAAAACAATACATGAATTACGAATACAGAAGTTGCAAACATTTAGCCTTAAAAATAGTAAAGGGCATATTAAAAATATCAAGGCCTTCTGAATGATGGTGAAATAATTTATAAAATTTGTACAAAGAGAAATTACCTATGTAATTAAATTTCCTGTAGACATTTACAAATAATTGCCGCTCACAAAGACATCTGCTCTGCACAGCAAGCTAAATGCAACTGCGAATTTCAACACAATCGATAATATTATTAATGACTTTATAAAAATATAACATACAGGAAAGATGACGCTTGGATTTTAAACTGGGAGTATCAAAAATGTTACGTAGGAAAGAAGGAGACAAATCCAGATTACAATAGTAATTAATTTTATAATATAAGTATCGCATAAAATTAGACTGTACCTGCTCTAAAATATTATTTTATTATTATAATATGGATCCCAAATAAGACTGAAATGTTCAAGATTTGAGCGGACCAAACTGAAATATAAAATTTTAAGCGCTTTTTCATTAGAAAATCTCTAGTTTTACGTTTAAGAAAACCAAGCATATATATATATATATATATATATATATATATATATATATATATATATATATATATATATATATATATATATATATATATATATATATATATATATATTAAATATACATACATATATATATATATATATATACAGTCGAACCTCCATATATCGAAGTAGCAAATTTCCGGAAAAAAATTCGATATATAGAAATTTCGATATATAGAATTGAGCTTAGTTTTATTATAATTCTCCTAAAAAAATTAAAGCTAATTTTCGTATACGAAACTCCATTTCTAATTTATATGCGAATCCCATTAAATGAAAGTTAAGAACTAAACAATGAATTAATATGAAAGATTTATTGAGTACTACATACCTTTAAAAAAAACAATAATCCAGACAGTGGTTACAATGATCACAGCTACATTCTTTTTTTTTAAAAAAAACTACGAATATCTTGCTGAACAGCCAGTTTTGTGGAAAGTTCAAAGAAATGTTCGTATTTATTCAGTCCACTAAAAACTTAATTAGGGATATTTTCGGCGAATTGAAGTCCACGACGTATTGTTTCAAATGACAAAAATTGGGAGTTTTTATTCTAAAGTGGAATAAAATCTCCCAATTTGTCTTGAAAAAATTTCGATATATAGAGATTTTTTCGATATATAGAAACAATTTTTCTATATAATGAACATGGAGAGTTGCTAAGAGTTCGATATATAGAAAATTTCGATATGTGGAAGTTCGATATATGGAGGTTCGACTGTATATATATATATATATATATATATATATATATATATATATATATATATATATATATATATATATATATATATATATATATATATATATAAATCATCTGTCTTTATAATAGGCAGATAACCTAAGAACCAACCGAAATCATTTATAAAAACAAATACTTTAGGATGTATTCAAGAGAATATAAATATTATTGCAAATTCGCCGCTCACAGGAGAAATATATTGCCCTTAAAACATCAAAATAAATACCCTTAAACTATTCTGCTCTCTCCGCAGGTTAAATGAGATAACGTCCTAACAACAATTGCTCTCATTTCTAATCGACGAGAGTTATACTCTAACGATCGCTCTCCATCAAACACACAATACAACGTTTCTCGAATCTACATAAAGCAGTTCTCTCCGGTCATATTTACGGCAGCGCCTTCGGAACTCGATTCCATTCGAAAAGCGAATTTACAAAACTTTACGACCGTCACCCCCCTTTTTCTCCCCTGCGTATGATCGTCGTTATATTTTAATGGATGAGCGAGCCGACTGCTAAGCTATTCGGAAGTATTTTGTGGGAATAGTCGGAGATAATGCGGGCGACCGGAGGTATCTTAATACGCGTATAATTCCATATTCATGCAGACTCGAGTCCGAGAGTCTGGAACTCCGCTTTCACGAGGTCGTAAAATATTATAATTCGCGTCGGCACCGCTCCTGATTTAGGGGAATATATTTTCACGTTAAGCTTCATCGAGCGCTTAACTATTACTTTGGTTAGCGTGTCTTAAATTTTGCATGAATCTCAGATATTGTGGGCGGAGGGTAGGGGGGGGGGCAATAAATAATCTATCAGAGAATGAAAACTCGAGAATGACTGGAAAATCTCGGGTTTTGTCATGATAATTACATGACGAAATAAGTTGCATTGTTAAATGAATATAGTTATTTATGAAGCAAAATGATTCCCGTGTAATATTTATTACCATGTTTTTATTAACTTCCTTTCTTGTTTGTTTGCATGTGTGTTTGGGCCCTTACAAATCTTTCAATCGGTTTTTAACTAACTTCCCGACTAGCTAGACATTTGAAACTTTGAGAGTAGCTCAGAACACGATGGCAATGCATTTTTTAAATTCTTTTAGCCATCTTTAAGCAGATTTGAATTCAATTTCAGTTAATTTTATTTTGTAGACTGGTGCAGCCATCTCTCGACCGGGACGAGAACGAAAAGTTAAACCCAAGTTAACTTCCAATTAACTTCATTTTCTTTCAAGTTGATGGGATAATTCATCAAAAAAAATTTTTTAAAGTATTTATTAATACATAGAATTGTCAAGTTTATATGATTCAACAGAAAGTTTAAAAACATGGTTTGTAAAAAGTTCTTTTTATCTTGTAATTATTTATTTATTTATTAAAGTAATGTCGCAGATTTAAAAAATACTTTATTTCAAGCTAAAATACCTTTGCCTGATCCGTATCAGATTCGATTTTTATTACAACAGTGACAAAACACCCTGACGATATGGTCTCGGGTCCTCTAGTGATTAGCGTGTCCTAATTCGGCAATGAGGTTGCTCGGGTCGAATCCCAAAAAGCGACACTGGACGCTCTCGGGCCTTAGCCAGGTATGACTAAGTTAAATTTGTAAATAATGTCTCTCTCTGGAGTTTATAGGAGTACGAGTTAAAAGGAGAGTACGAGCCCGTCAGATGTCGCTCCTGCGAGTGCTCGGTCAAAATTGCCTTGCCACCATTCAAAAAGTCGGCCTCCGACCTTTCTGTTGACCAATATTCTTGAGATAAAAATGTCTGTGGTGGACATGGTTAGCGTGTATACGTCATCGGTAACTAGACCAACAATATTTTATAGAGGCATGAACATCGAAATGCATGCATCCTAAATATTTTGTGCCGATAAGAGTTCTTTTTGGACAAAAAAATTTATCTTAATGCGACATTTATTAAATACCCGATTTAACATGTTTTCAGTTATTTCTTAACCTTTAGCTAACGAGGCCAATTATTCCGATTCCCTTTTTAGAACGGGAAATTTCATACCCCCTTTGTAAAGAACGGCCATTAAGAGGGTTGAAACATATACATTTTATCGTAATAAATGGTAAGTCTGCTTAGTTAAGGATTTTGTTTTGCTTATTACCCATATTATCCGTATTTTCGGTTTCCAGAATGCCTATGGTCCCAGCTAGTCCAGATAAGCGAGTTTTTACTGTAGTTCAGTTTAATCCCATGTAAGTGAAAATACTACAACCTTTGTCCAGAAAGGTCGGGGAATGTGTCTATAGTTACAATGGATTTTTGTCTTACATGAAATAGCTGTTACTGTCCCTCAAAACACCCTAACCATACACCCTAACCATATAATAATGCTCGTAGGTGGTCATGCACATCTGGGAACAAGTTCTGGAACAAGTCTGTACAACTTCTGTACAAGTTCTGGAAACTCCTGGCGTGGTCGTCTTTAGGGATGGCCTTCTGCTGGGTCGTAGCATTACGTTGTATGTCCGAAATGTCCAAAAACCTGTGGCCCCACAGAGCTGTTTTCAATTTCGGGAAAAAGATAAAGTCCGAGAGAAAAAAAATCTGGGGAGCGGGTAGGTGATTCAGCGACACAAATCGCCAGTTGGCCAGGAACTACTGCACCAGAAAGGCAGTATGTGTCCGGGAATTGTCGTGAAGCAGAGTCCAGTTGCCTTTGTTTGGCGTACTGGGGGAGTACCCGATTGATCTATTGTAGCAGTCGTTTCAGTATATCCACGTACTTAGCGGCATTTAACGTGGAGCCCTCCGGGAAGACTTCTTTATGGATGAGATCCTCAGAGTCGAAGAACACCACGAGCATTGTCTTGATGCAGGATTTCTCACTTCGCACCTTCTTGCTTTTCGGCGACACTGGACCCCGCCACTCTATACTCTGACGCTTGCCGTCGGGGTCGTACTTCAGGCTCACAGGTCTCGTCAACCGGGACAGTGGTTTTCAGGAAATTTGGGTTTCCATCCGCCCTGTCGATGAAGTCTCCACAGGCGTCAAGCCGAGTTCGCATTTGTTCCGACGTCAAAGTGTGGGGAACAAGTTGGGAGCAAAGCGTGCGTTTACCCAAATCCTGCGTCAATATGAGGTGGGCCATCTCACGACCAATTCCCACTTCCTCCGCTATCATCCGCACTGTCACACGACGATCCATGGCCAACAAATCCTTCACTTTCTGTACGTTTTCCGGTACGACTACTTCGAGGTTGGGGGGGGGGGGGAGTCTTCAATGGTGTCTCGCCCTTCTCAGGAGTGTTTAAACCACTCATACATGCACTTCAAGGTGACAGCACGTTCTTCGTAAACTTTTAGCAGCATTTCATGAGTCTCTTTCGCTAATTTTCCAAGTTTGAAACAGAACAGCATATACGTTCGGTGATCCATTTTGAATTTCGACCGAGCACACAACACCTTCACTCTACAATGAACTGTTTCCACACGATAAGCTAACTCACAGCGCCGCCGCTCAGGAACCGGTTCAGACCAGTCTTCACCTGTCCGGCACGGTATGCGCCGGTTGCAAACTCTTACGACCGTGAGCAATGACGTCATTCACCGAATTTTCCGGACAAAGGTATTTTAGCAGGGTAAAATGGCAAACGTAGTCTCACTTCAGTTTTGGATATGATTAGGACCAATGCAAAAATATTATGTCATTCATTTACCACCAAACTTAGAAAATAATATCTGGAGCTCATGAATACTGGCATCATAAAAGAATAATTACAAGATAAAAAGAAGTTTTTATTCACCACGTTTTTAAATTTTCTGTTGAATCATATAAGCTTGACAATTCTTTCTTAATTACACAATCCTTATCTTAATTATTCTTTTTCACTTCCTTTTATTTAATTTTAATCACTTTTTTGTCGTTTCCACTATCCACAAACTTTATAAACTTTAATTTTTATATATTTTTTTAATTTTTCTCACAATATTTTTGTAAACCAACTAAATTCACATGTATTCTATTTTCAAAATCGTCAAAAGTGCAAGCATTGAATTCGATCGAAGCGCCACCTTGTGGATTTTTTCGGCTAAAAGTATAAAAAAAATGCATTGTCATCATGTTCTGAGCTATTCTAAAATTTTCAAATGTCTAGCTAGTCGGGAAGTTAGTTAAAAATCGATTGCAAGATTTTTAACAAACTTCCAAGTTAAAAATCCAAGTCCAATACAAAAAGCAAGATTTGTATTGGACAAACACACACGCAAACAAACACACAAACAAGAAAGAGAGTTAATAAAAACATGGTAGCAATAAATAATTACAAGATAAAAAGAACTTTTTATATACCATGTTTTTAAATTTTCTGTTGAATCATATAAACTTGGCAATTCTATGTATTAATAAATACTTTTTAAAATTTTTTGATGAATTATTCCATCACCTTGAAAGAAAATGAAGTTAATTGGAAGTTAACTTGCATTTAACTTTTCACTCCCGGCCAATAGATGGCTGCACCAGTCTACCAAACAAAATTAACTGAAAATAACTGAAAATTAATTTAATTCTGCTTAAAGATGGCTAAAAGTATTAAAAAAATGCATTGTCATCGTGTTCTGAGCTATTCTAAAAGTTTCAAACGTCTAGCTAGTCGGGAAATTAGTTAAAAATCGATTGCAAGATTTGTACTGGACGAACACATACGCAAACAAACACAAGAATCAAGTTAATAAAAACATGGTAAAAATACAATTTATAATCCCAGCACAGGACGTGTAAAAACAGGATCAGCATGGATTTTGTTAGAGACCATCTAAAATCAAACAAAGAGGAATCAAAATCAAATCAAAATCAAATCAAAATCAAATCAAAATCAAATCAAAATCAAATTAAAATCAAATCAAAATCAAATCAAAATCAAATCAAAATCAAATCAAATCAAACCAAAATCAATCATTCAAAATCACCTGGCCCGAAAAAAGTCAAGCGAAATAAGTTTTACTTCTAAAAACGTTTAACAAATATTCTGAATTTCTCCCTCGCGGATGAATTAGAAGCCACACAGCATAACACACGCCCTTAAACTATACCGCTCCCTCCTCAGGTTAAATGAGATAACGTACTGACACATATTTCGTGTCACCTTAATTAAAGAGTCACAGTTTGACAATCACTCTCTATCCACCTCAATATACAACCTTTCACAAATATATATAATGCAGTTTGCACATATTTATGGAAGCACATTCGAACGCGATTACATTAGAAAACGAATGTCACCCCCCTTTTTCTCTCTCTACTGCTTATCATCGTCGTTAAAGTTAATGGATGAGCAGATTGCTAAGCTGTTCAGACGTATTTTATGGGACTAGTCGCAGATAATGCGAGATATCTTAATACGCGTGTATTCCATATTCATGCAGACCCGGGTCTAAAAGTCTAGAATTCCACTTTCACGAGGTCATAAAATATTCTAATTCGCGTTGCCATTGCTCTTGATTTAGAGGACTATATTTTCACGTTAAGCTTCATCGAGCGCTTAACTATTACTTTAGTGAGCGTGTGTTGAACTTTGCATGAATCTTGGATATGGGGGAGGGTAACTACTAGAGAATGTAAGCTCGAAAACTCTTTGAAATTCACGTATTTTCTCATTATGAGTACACGACGCATAGTTAAAGTTGCATAGTTAAATCGGTGGCTTGGTGGTAAAAGGATCAAAGTCAATTTCTTCAGATTTTGAGTTACGTATACCAAAAGTTTCCATTTTAGTAAATCCTTAATTCTAGAAAGGCCAGTTTCAAATAACAAGCAGAGAGAGATTATATTTCCATTATAATATTATCCAATGTCATTTAAGATGCAGTAACTTTAGATCCAAAAAGGGCCAAAGGCATATGTTGTATAAAAAATAGCAACAGATGAAAATGTTTTATATGATAAAAATAATGCTTTTTACATTAACAAAAAACAAAGGAAAAATTATCTATATAAATAAAACAGTTCCGTAACTGACTGACTGACAGACAGATAACGCACAGACCAAACCGCTGGACTTAAAGGGTTGAAATTTTGCATGGCGATTCTTCTTATAATGTAGGGGTTCTAAGAAATATTTTTGAAAAATTCTTCTTAGATTTTTTTAAATTAAATTTTTAAGCTGTTTTTGTAACATTCTTTAAACTTTGCATTTAAAATAATAATCTGAGGGTTATAAAATTTATATCACGAGAAATATCATAAAAATGACTTTAAAATGGAATCTTTTTCGAATCTTTACCTCCATTTTCTGATTTTTGGTTAATTTTTAAAGATTAATTTTTAGACTTTAATTTATTAAATGCTGATCACGTTTTTTCTTTTCTTTTTCTGATACTTTAAATTAATTTTGCGCCACGTGCATAACAGCGAAATAAATTGATAAAAGAATTTTTTTTTCCCCAATGCGGCAAACGATTGGACATTATCCAAAAAAATATTAAAATACAGTAAAAGAAATGTTAACTGTACTATATTCTTTAGTATGTTCAATTAGATTTAATTTGAATATTTTCTTCTACATTATTTTATGTATAAAAATATCCATTACGATTTTTTTACAAATATATTTTTTTTTTGTTTTTCTTGGCATTAATTGCATACATTGACCGTTGTATTTAATTTGAATGCACTCCGTAGCGAAGCACGGGTATTCAGCTAGTAATAGTATAAGAAAGATATAACATTCAACAAAATGTTCAATATCTTTGAATGTCTTTTACTCGAAACTCTAAATTTTGACACTGGCCTGTTTAGAACCACAGCACCTTTTAGATCCTTTAAGCCACATATATATATTGAGCTCTATATGATTCAAGATGATTCTTGCGTTAAAGGCATTTTTAAGGGTACTCACGACACTTAACTGGAGGAAATAAGGCATATTTTCATACATTTTGACTGTTTATAACTATTTCAATTTACTCCCAATTTTTCCAAATTTTATGTATATGATAAATTGATATATATATTTTAATAAACCAATTTTAAACTCTCAAAATAATTTTTTTTAAATACTTAAATGTATAATTCCTGTTTTATATTTAAAATAAATAATTAAAAATACAACTGAACATAAAGCATTCAACATTAAAATATTTCTTCAATTTTTTAAAACTGCTCAAAATAAACTTAAAATTTCTTTAAATTTTTGAATTAATTTACCCCTGAAAAAACAGCAAAATGTGCAGTGATTGCAATAATTCTAGATCAGACGCAATAAAATAACGTGATTATGCAGTGATAAAAATTTTATGGAATTATGTTTCATAGTTTTTGAGATATGAGTTGCGGAATGATGCAAAATTGCATTTTGAGAAAAATGAGTTTAAAATTTTTCTTAGCATAAACTTGATCAGTTATCAAATATTTGGAATATCAATATCTCCGGAACTAAGTGGAATATTTTCATGCAGTTTGCTTTATTTTGTTCAGAAATGAGCAGGCTTTAACATATATTTTTTTCAAAAAATCGAATGTTTTAAAGATTTTAGGGTAGTGAGTCCCCTTTAATCTCTTATTGTTTACAATAGAAATCTTGTATTTTAAAGAAATGTTTTATTTTGAAAATATTCAATATTTTTTAATTAAAGTTATTTTTAACTTATGACAAAACAGTGACGATATGGGGTAGCCCAGAGCAGGGCCGCCCAGAGGGGGGGGGGACAACTGGGGCACTTTGCCTCAGGCCCCCAACTGCCGGAGGGGCCCCAAAAAATTTTTAAAAATTATTTATTAGATTTCCTCAGAAAATATAACAAGAGAGCAGTGCAATGAAATATAATAATTATGTTAATCATTCATGTAATAAAATTTTAAGTATGAGTATATAGAGTTTTAGCTCACTTCTACCCAGACTTGGGTGTATATAATTTGAAGTGGCACTCTAAATGAATTTGATACAAACACAGTTTATACATGAAACAATGTTTATTGAATTCGTTGCACATATAGAATTTTCTTTTACAGCAATAAGCCTGCGTACTACTTGTACGGAATATATATTAGCATTCAATAAAAATACACTTTGCAATACTCACAACCTAGAGAGTCAAACCAGCAGTTCTGCTACATAAACTTTGGGCCTGCTAAGCACAAGCGCCGGTTAACACTTGGAACTGCTTACCTCGTAGCTCCCTCTCGCTTATCTATCAACTTTAACAACCTTTTTCAACACCTTGTATTAATCAAGCTGCTTGGTATTTATACCAAGCGCGTATGCCGAAATTAGCATATCTCAAGCAGCTTCTTTAATTCATTCACTCAAAAGTTCGATTCTTGTGAATCGAATCTTATGTATACCTTACAAGTAACTTAAATTGAATGTGTGTTTTCGTCTCTTTGCATTTTTTTTATTTTTCTTAGGGCCCCCAACAGAAGTTTGCCCCCGGCCCCGTAAAGTCTCTGGGCGGCCCTGGCCCAGAGGTAGGACGTCGGAATGACGCTCGGAAGTTGTTCGGTTCGACTTCCCACAGGCGCCCCTGAATTCCTCCCA
>OU015490.1:32574639-32627139 GCA_907164885.2 Dolomedes plantarius | reverse complement strand
GTCGCGCATTATCCTGTTGAAATATGGTTGTGGGCAAGCCCTGAAGGTAAGGAAGGACAACTGGCTCCAACACCTCGGAGATGTAGCGCTGGCTGTTTAAAGTACCGGCAATGCGTACTAGAGGTGTGCGAGAGTGATATCCAATACCGCCCCATACCATAATACCCGGTGCAGGACCAGTGTGGCGGTGCATAACGCAGCTGTTCAGCATCCTCTCTTCACGGTGTCTCCAGACTCAAATGCGACTATCGTGATGTTGCCGACAGAAGCGTGACTCGTCAGTAAAGACAATTTCATTCCATTCTGCCGTCGACATCCTCCTGTCATCGCACCATTGGCGGCGGAGACTTCTGTGGTTCTGCGTCATGGGTAGACAAGCAATGGACGTCTTGTGGACAGACCACTCTGCCGTAAACGGCGTCGAATAGTACGCGCAGACACTGGATGATGCGTTACAGACTGCATGTGCTGTGCTACGGTTCGTGATGTGACTGAGCGACCCGTCACTGCCATGCGCACAATTAGCCTGTCATCACGTGAAGTGGTGCGCTGAGGTGGATGCGATCGAACACGCCGGTCCGTCGTACCCTCCTGCATCCAACGATCACATATCCGCATTACAGTTGTTTGGTTTCGTCCAACACGACTACCGATTTCCCTGAAAGATAATCCACAATCTCGGTAGGCCACTATCCTTCCTCTGTCGAACTCGGATACTTGATCAAAAGATGATCGCTGTTTTCGACGAGGCATAATTGATCGTTTTTTTGAAAAAACCACAAGAAAAACACAATTTCCGAACTTGAAATCGTCGAAATCTTCAAGCCTTAAATAGCGCTTTGAAGTGGCTCCACAGGCGCGCGTGATGTGCGTCTGCGCTGAAATTCTAATCATTTGCATATCTCACCTCCGCTAATGCATGTTGTAAATTTCATGTTATTTGCATGTTTCCTTCAGGGTGTTGCATTTACAGTGGCCAGCAATGTATTTGAAAGCTTTATCTTCATCCACTCATGTCCACTCATGTTCTATTTCATTCCCCCCCTTCTTATTCGACCCACTTCTTATTTGACTTTTTTGTGTGTGTCTGTGTAATTTAACGAAAGTTGGCCTGTTATAATCAAGGTCGTTGTTGGGGGTTCATCCTCGAATTTTTAAAATTTTCATAGTACATACTATACACAAATCCTCCAAATCCCCCTCCCTCAAGAAAAAAAGTCCTGGGTATGGTCCTGATTAAATTGCGGCCCGCCACTAGACAGGTGTTTTCGATTGCAGCCCTTGGACACTTGTAAGTTGGAAACCCTTGCTCTAGATCAAACTCACAATACAATGTTTCTGAGAACTAACAGCAGTTCACATCGGTCATAAACTGCTGGCCCTTGAAATTGTAACACCAGGAAGAAAAAGCAAAAAACTAAACTTTACTTATTGTACGTATACAGCATAGTAGGAATAAAACATGATTAAATCTGTAGGCAATTTGGGGTTAAACAAGGTCCGAAATCAGTACACACAGCTTCCGCCTCTGGCAGCTAAAACGAGCTCTAACTCGTTTAGGCATCGAGTCGAACTGGGCTTGGATGACAGACACGGGCAAGTCATTCCATGCTGCTTCAAGTCTTTGCCCCACTTCATCAATCATAGTGGCCGGAGAACGGTGGCGGCCCTGTCTCTCAGCAACCCATGACCAGTTGTTTTCAGTGGGTGAGAGATATGGAGAACGTTCTGGCTAGGGCAACAGTCGAATACCCTCTTTTTCGTGGTAGGTCAGGACACGACGCGCAACATGCGGTCTTGCGTTATCTTGCTGAAAGATGACGTTTCCGAGGCCTAGAAGATAAGGCACAGCCACCGGCTTTAATATCTGAGAAATGTAACGCTACCTGTTCAGATTACCGACAGCGCGAACAAGAGGTGTTCGTGTCGTGGGCCCAATGGCTGCCCATACCATCACATCAGGTGTAGGGCCCGTATGACGATATCCAATGCAAGCAGGTCACGTGCGTTCTCCGCGGTTTCCTCCAAACATGGATACGATCCATCATGATATTGCCGTCAGAACCGGGACTCGTCTGAAAAGACAATGTGTTGCCACTGCTGTGTTCAGTTTCGTCGTTGGGCGCAACACTGTCGCCGCGCGTCTCTATGATGCAGTGTCAAGAGATGCCGCAATAATGGTTGCCGCTCAGGCAGTCCGTGATGCTCCAGACGTCGTCGAACTGTGCGTGCGAACACTTTGTTGCAAACAAGCCCATTTCCTGACTCAAGATCCGTAGTGTGGCTGTACGATCAAGCAAGGCCGACCTAACAACATGTCTGTTCTGTCGGGCGTCAGTGGCGGGAGGCCGTTCAGATCCTGCATGGCGTTCAGTATCACCCTCTTGAACCCATTGATTCCACATTCGAATGACAGTCGTTTGATTCCGACCAATGCGAGTAGCAATATCGCGGAACGATAAACCGCACTCTTGACAGGCCCTGATCCGCCCGCTATCGTATTCCGACACGTGCTGGTAGCCGTTTCTCCCTCTTATACGAGACATAACACGATCTTCTCACAAACAACCAACATTCAAATGCGACTTCTGAAAGAGAAAACCTCTGCATAACTTTCCTTTTTACAGAGTTTGAGATGTCGTTTCTTCCTCCTGCGCCGTTCGATTGTGCTTAAATGCTAATCATTTGCGTATACCAGCGTCTTCTGCCTTTCATACGAATTTGACGTTTGTATCATCCCTCCTTCATGGTGTTGCAATTCTAATAGCATCAGGGTATTTATGGTACCGCCTTCGGAACGCGGTTCTATTCGGAAGCGAATATACGGAACTTAACTGCCCTAACCCCCTCTTCTATCTCTCCCCTGCTTATCATCGTTAACTTTAATGGATGGGCGAGCCCCGACTGATAAGCCATTCGGAAGTATTTTATGCGAATAGTCAGAGTTAATGCAAGATCTCTTAATATGCGTATATTCCATATTCATGGAGATTCGGGTCCAATAGTCCGGAATTCCATTTTCATGAAGTCGTAAAATATTCTAATTCACGTCTACAGCTCTTGTGATTTAGGGGAAGAAATATATTCGATTGTTAAACTTCATCGAGCGATAAGCTATTACTTTAGAGAGCCTGCCTTAAGTTTTGCATAAATCTCAGATGGAGGAGAAATAACCAGAATACTTAGAAAATCTCCTATTTTGTCATTATAATTAGATTACGAAATAAGTTGCATACTTAAATATATATATATATATATATATATATATATATATATATATATATATATATATATATATATATATATATATATATATATATATATATATATATATATAAACCCAAAACTCTTTCAAAATTTTAAATTCTTTTAAATTTTCTTGGGCGTGGATTAATTACATTTCGTTTTCGTTTTGAGAACAAAGGAATTGAATTTAGGCATCTATTTTACGACCCATGTAAATTTTTCAATTTTTATACAATCCCTGTGGTTATATAAGTCCTCAAGCCCAGATATCAGGGCTGCCATCGAATCGCTGCAGGTTTGCGTGGTCATATGATTAAACCTCCATGAGATTATAAACAGACGTACTCCCATGTACATGCGCTCTTTTTTAGATATGTAACTTCCCAGAGGAAATGTACCAGTCTCTTAATAAAATCCTGATGAACGTGGATCGTCTTTGTCCTTAACTACAGACCTCGACTCTTCTCATCTGTAGCATGTCGGGTTCTGATCATCTTTCTCCCCGGTGTTGACCCCGCATGTTACACACACACACACACACACACACATATATATATATATATATATTTATTTATATATATAAATAAATAATCCAACTGAGATGGATAAAAATAATACGAATAAAGACAAAAAATAAACAGAAATCAAGCACTCTGGGCATCCACGCACCAACGGCAAGATTCTGTATAAGTGCCGGAACTGAACCATAAAACAACATAGAGGTAACCGACAGGTCTCGTCATCAGGGAGCCTAACCATATAAGTTACCTCAAGGGGAACTTTCTGAATAGGATGCAGGTAAGCCCAAAAGACATCCCAAGGCCCCGAGTCCCCCAAGGAAGCAATAAGTCAAAAAGAAAATGAAAAGACAATCACAACTTACAGTATGGGCTCAACGCACCGTACATGCTAGCACACAAATAATCCTAATGCAAAGTAAAAGATGCATACACACCCCAATTCCGTAAGTGACGGTTAAGGCGAAACAGCAGCCAATTCTATCCTAAATGTTACGTCATTGTAACATTACTATAACGCTAACCCCCATTACAGCTTAACCAAATGAAAACATATATCATTACGAATCAATATGACTGTTATACCAAAGACGTTTTCATTTTTAATTTTTGTTTAATACAGAAATCTCTCAATTTTAATATATGTTTCAACCCTTCAAAACGGGATTTTTCTTAGGTGATGTCGTTGTTTGAACTGCGACAAAACAATGACGATATGTACCCAGGGATTCCTAGTGACATCATTAGGCACTTAGGTTGTTCGGTTAGAATCCTGAGAAGCGCAAAAGAAATGTCTCGTGTCTAAGCCGGATATGGACGTGGGATATCTGCCGGCTGGGAAGTCACACGGTGGGGGTTTTTAACAGTGGAAGAAAGTTACAAGCCTACCAGATATCGCCCTTGACGATATTCAAGTCAAATTTGATGTGGCACCTGCCAGGAAGACCGTTTTGAAAGGCAGACAAGTTAAAACGGAGAAATTTTATGTCCACCAGCCTTTGAAAGAAACATGCCTGCTAACAAAGCAATGAAGAAGCCAGAGTACGAACTATCAATTAGTTCGAAACGAGTTGCCACCCTTTTATTTTTTTATCGATATTAGGAAATCAGTCGTATGTTCCTGTTAATACCTACTTTTCTCTCTGTTAGAACTTTCTTTGCAAAACTTCTGTTTTTAAGTGTCGAGCTACACCCCGCATAAGCCAGGGATCAAATCTGGCAAAGGAATGGATGTTATCCCTTCATATAGGGTAACATTAGTTCACCTGCATCGTATTCCCGATATTAGGAATAAAAATAATTCGGTGTGTGTATAGGCGATTGGTTTCGGGATATGATCTCGTCATTTTGGGAAAAAATTCTCATCTCCATAAAAGACAGATACAATACATTTGCAAAGGAAATAATTTAGCAAAGTCTTCACTCTGTCTACAATAACTTTTTACCATGTTTTTTTATTAACTTGCTTTCTTGTTTGCGTGTTTGTCCAGTCCAAATCTTGCAATCGATTTTTAACTAACTTCCAGACTAGCTAGACATTTGAAACTTTTAGAATAGCTCAGAACACGATGACAATGCATTTTTCAATACTTTTAGCCATCTTTAAGCAGGTTTTTACCATTTTTTTTTATTATTTTCAGTTAATTTTGTTTTGTAAACTGGTGCAGCCATCTGTCGACGGCGACGGGAACGAAACGTTAAACGCAAGTTAACTTCCAATTAACTTCCTTTTCTTTCAAGTTGATGGGATAATTCATGAAAAAAAATTTTTTAAAGTATTCATTAATACATAGAATTGTCAAGTTTATATGATTCAACAGAAAATTTAAAAACATGGTATATAAAAAGTTCTTTTTGTCTTGTAATTATTAAAGATTATTATGAATAAACCCCTCACGGAAGAAATATATTGCATACAATACAATGACAGAAACCAATTTAAAGTATTCCTCTCCCCGAGGGTTGAATGAGTAAGGTCCTAATTATATATACATATATATATACATATATATATACATATATATACATATATAAATATATATATATATATACATATATATATACATATATATATATATATATATATACATATATATATACATATATATATACATATATATATATATATATATATACATATATATATATATATATATATATATATATATATATATATATATATATATATACATATATATATATATATATATATATATATATATATATATATATATATATATATATATATATATATATAGGAAAAGGTTAACACATATTCCTCGCACTTCTAACCGACTAGAGTTATAGTTTGGCAATCGCTCTATATCAACCTCACAGTACAACGTTTCGCGAATCTGCATATAGCAGTTCGTTCCGGTCATATTTATGGCAGCGCCTTAGAAACGCGATTAAATTCGAAAGCGAATTTACAAAACTTTACGGTCCTAACCCCTTATCCTCTCCCTCCCCTGTTTATCATCGTCGTTAAATTTAATGGAAGGGCAAGCCAACAGCTAAGCTATTCCGAAGTATTTTATGGGAATAGTCAGAGATAATGCGAGATCTCTTAATATGAGTATATTCCATATTCATGCAAACTCGATTCCGAAAGATTGGAATTCTATTTTCGAGAGGTCGTAAAATATTCTCATTCCCGTCGGCACCGCTCTTGATTTAGTGGAATTTATTTGAAAGTTTGATCTTCATTGAGCGCTTAACTATTATTTTAGTAAGAAGGTCTTCGATTTTACATGAATCTAAGATGTGGGGGGAAATAACTACACTGCTGGCCACTGTAAATGCAACACCCTGAAGGAAACATGCAAATAACACGAAATTTACAACATGCATTAGCGGAGGTGAGATGTGCAAATGATTAGAATTTCAGCGCAGACGCACATCACGCGCGCCTGTGGCGCCACTTCAAAGCGCTATTTAAGGCTTGGAGATTTCGACGATTTCAAGTTCGGCAATTGTGTTTTTCTTGTGGTTTTTTCAAAAAAAACGATCAATTATGCCTCGTCGAAAACAGCGATCATCTTTTGATCAAGTATCCGAGTTCGTCAGAGGAAGGATAGTGGCCTACCGAGATTGTGGATTATCTTTCAGGGAAATCGGTAGTCGTGTTGGTAGAAACGAAACAACTGTAATGCGGATATGTGATCGTTGGATGCAGGAGGGTACGACGGGCCGGCGTGTTCGATCGCATCCACCTCAGCGCACCACTTCACGTGATGACAGGCTAATTGTGCGCATGGCAGTGACGGGTCGCTCAGTCACATCACGAACCGTAGCACAGCACATGCAGTCTGTAACGCATCATCCAGTGTCTGCGCGTACTATTCGACGCCGTTTACGGCAGAGTGGTCTGTCCACAAGACGTCCATTGCTTGTCTACCCATGACGCAGAACCACAGAAGTCTCCGCCGCCAATGGTGCGATGACAGGAGGATGTCGACGGCAGAATGGAATGAAATTGTCTTTACTGATGAGACACGCTTCTGTTTTCAACACCACGATGGTAGCATTCGAGTCTGGAGACACCGTGAAGAGAGGATGCTGAACAGCTGCGTTATGCACCGCCACACTGGTCCTGCACCGGGTATTATGGTATGGGGCAGTATTGGATATCACTCTCGCACACCTCTAGTACGCATTGCCGGTACTTTAAACAGCCATCGCTACATCTCCGATATGTTGGAGCCAGTTGTCCTTTCTTACCTTCAGAGATTGCACACAGCCATATTTCAACAGGATAATGCGCGACCACACGTGGCACGCATTGTCCAACGGTTCTTCGTCAATCGCCAGATTGAATTCCTTCCCTGGCCGCCTCGATCTCCGGATCTTTCGCCGATAGAAAACATGTGGTCCATGGTTGCTCTACGATTGACCCAGATTCCATCCCCAGCTGCCACAGCAGATCAACTTTGGCAACGTGTGGAAGCTGCTTGGTCTGCTGTACCCCAAGAACTCATCCAAAGTCTCTTTGAATCAATGCCGAGGCGTGTGGCAGCGGTGATCTCCAACAATGGCGGCTACTCTGGCTACTGATTTTGGCAGGAACCACACTTCACAGAAGTCTATAAATTTAATCATTTGATACTTGGTCAACATGTTATCTACAAAATAAATTTTGTTGTGATATCTCTTGTCTGTCTTGGTGTTGCAATTTGGTGGCCAGCAGTGTATCATAGAATGGAAACTCTTCAATGCGTGGGAATTCCCGTGTTTTGTTATCATCACATGACGAAATAAGTTGTATAGTAAAATGTATATGCCTCTTGACGAATCAAAAGAATTCTTATAATAAAGACATTTAATGTTTTTATTATTATAAAAATCCTGTAATTACAACAAATGTTTCATTTCACATTGAAAACCTTACCCATGTGATTTTTGTTACTGGATGTTATTTCTTTAATTGTGACAAGACAGTGTCCACAGGTTCCCGGGGTTTCCTAGTGGCTAGGGGTATCGAATTCGTCACTAAGGGTTCTCGGTTCGAATCCCGGCGGGTGCTACTGAAATCTTTCGTATTTAAGTCGGGTACGGTCATTTTAAATCTTTAAACCATATAGTTCATCCGTGTGGTTTTCAGGAGGAGAAGGGTACGAGCCCACCGGATGTACCCGCATTGTCTGAATGGTCAAAATTGTGTTGGCGCAGGGTCAAAATTGTGTTGGTGCAGGGTCAAAAGTCGTATCCTGAGCCTCGTCTTAACCATTAGCCGTCAGCTAAACGTCAGCCGCATACATTTGCCCAGCAGCATTCAGTGGACGTGGTTTTTGGGTATCCAGCTCACGAGTTAAGGAGGCATTAGTAACCAGAGGAGCGATATTTTATAGAGGCATGAACACCGAAAAGGCGTCCATTCTCGCGAGTTAAGGAGGCATTAGTAACCAGAGAAGCGATATTTTACAGAGGCATGAACACCGAAGAGGCGTCCATTCTCGCGAGTTAAGGAGGCATTAGTAACAAAAGAAGCGATATTTTACAGAGGCATGAACACCGAAAAGGCGTCCATTCTCGCGAGTTTAGGACGCATTAGTCACCAGAGTAGCGATATTTTATACAGGCATGAACATTGAAAAGGCGTCCATCCCGAATATTTAGTGTCGATATGTGTTAGCTGCAAACAAAAAGTAACAGGTTGTGTGTATCTTGATGCGCTATTACAAAGTACAGATGTGGACAAGACTTCAGATATTTCCTTATCCTGGTGGAGCATTACGGATTAAGATTGGTACGTTTCTAACCGCTCCTCTACCTTTGCCCCCAAACACAAAGGAAAGCATCTCCGAAAGTATCTCAGATAAAATATGTTCGAATTATCTGGTACTCTCAACTTACTGACAATAGGAGAAAATTTAAGTGATTTTAGGAAACACAATTTCATTTTTTTGTGTCTGTGATTGATGTGCACATTAACGTCTTTTTTTTCCACTAATGTATCTTATAATAATATTATTCTGGCAAAATATACTTGAGCACACGAGACAACTGCTGAAAATGCATTGCAGGATCTCTTAGCTTCTAAATATCCACAATATAAAATTAGAGTCGTCACTCGTCTCGAACTGATTGATACATCTGCGTCGTACAGAAGAATATCAGGCGTGAATGTTTCCATGGACAATTCACAGGGGGGGGGGGGGCAACATGGCCAAACTCTTTGATGTAAATAGGCGAGAAAATAGAAAATTCAAGAGGAACGTTTGGAGTGACTGTGAGGCCCACACACATCGAAGGGCTGCACTGAATTTTAAGTGAAAAGAAGGTTTCCTAAATACGACCATTTTAAGTAAGATTGACAGGGTTGTTGACAAGTCATTAAAAAAGTCGTTTACTGATAATTCAATTTAAGGTAAATTAATGACAGCCATCGCATCCCTTTGCTACACCAGATGTTCCGACACACAAGCGGACGGGAATAACGCAAGCACGGTTGGTTCCCACGCTACTGTTAAATTCAGTAGAATCTTCTAGAACTTTCTCAAAGAGAGAATATAATAGGAAAAAAGACGGAGGGGAGAAATCGCTATGACTGAGAGATCGCTATGAGCTACGAATGCAGATGTCAGAATGATTGAAACGTGCAGTCTCTATGCTGGACTTTAGATAGAACTGAGTTATGACCATCTCAAGGTTTATCAAGTGATAATTTTGCTATTTGAGGAAATATTGTATCATATTTGCTGTATATATTATACTAGCTGAAAACCCGAACTTCGCTACGGAGTACATTCAAATTAAATACAACGGTCAATGTATGCAATTAATGCCGAAAAAATATATACTTATAAAAAAGTCGTAAGGGATATTTTTAGAGACAAAATAATGTAGAAGAAAATATTCAAATTAAATCTAATAGGACATACTAAAGAATATAGTTCAGTTAATATAGTACATTTTGATGATCATATCTTTTACTGTATATTAATAATTTTTGGATAATGTCCAATCGTCTGCCGCATTAGCAAGAAACAAAATATATTTTTTTGTCTATTTAGGTGTTATGCACGTGACGATAAATTTATTTAAAGTTCCAGAAAAAGAAATCACGTGATCGGCATTTAATAAAATAAATTCTAAAAACTAATCTTTAAAAATTCACCAAAAATCAGAAAAGGGAGGTAAATATTTGAAAAATATTTCATTTTAAAGCAATTTTTATGGTCTTCCTCTCGTGATATAAATTTTATAACCCTCAAATCATTATTTTAAATGCAAACTTAAAAAAGTTACTAAAACAGCTTAAAAATTTAATTTTAAAAAATCTAAGAAGATTTTTTCAAAAATCTTTCTTAGTGCACCCCTATACTATAAGAAGAATCACTGCAAAATTTTAGCCCTTTAGGTCCAGCGGTTTGGTCTGTGCGTTGTATGTCAGTCAGTAAGTCAGTTACGGAACTGTTTAATATATATATAGATATGAATAAAGAAATGACCTGTGTATATGTAAAGAAAGAGAAGTTTATGTGTCCATTAAAACCATAAACGAGCCACTTATCCACAAGGTCACAACAGAGACCAACACGTGAAAGGAGGAACGATCCATAGACGCAAATGGGTTTGAAATTTTATATCCGCCAGACTGTGATAGAAACACACCTGTAGAGATTTCACCATGAAGAAATATAATCCATGAATTCTAGAAACACGATTTCAAGCGTCAAGCATTTATTCGTTTCAAGAGTCCAACACCAACTGACTATACACACGCTTCGCGCGAACCGCGAAGCAACCAGGTGGCGCTACTAGTACGCCAAAAACAAATACAATGTACTATATAATTTCAATTTGCAACATCTTGCCCCCCGATGAACAGGAGGTTCATCAAACATTTTAAAACAGTTTTACATGCATAAATCAGGGATATCAAATAATCATCGATATCAAGCAATCACATAAAGAATCATTTTAAACATGAAATCAAGTAATTCAATTATAAAATATAAGAAATTACACAAAACACAATTAACCAAGCAACTTCAAATTATATCATCTAGAAAATTATAATGAATTAATACAAAGAGAAATTTCAATTTAAACATACCTCCAACAGTCAACACAGACCGTAAATACAGAGGCTGTTCACACATTTTTTAGACGATGTATATTGTATTCACAAAACTAAATTACATAAAATTCTTGTGTTTTAAATGTTCTATTTGACATCCCTTATTCTGAACTATCTTTCGACACCGCAATTTCCAGGATAATAATGCCTTTTGAAGTGTCAGAAGAGGTATTCTATCCTGAACAGCTTTCCAGAGTCCTGTAAGGGTTTTGGAACGACGTTTGGATAATGCAGATTTTAAAAGTCCGAAAGCAAAAAAATCCATAGGTGATACATCGGGAGATTTAGTAGGGATATCAGTGAAGGGTATGGCCTTGATACCAGATTTTTGTTCCATTTCTTTTAGGAAATTTACAGTGGATTTTGATGTGCGACTGCTAGCTTTGTCCTGATTGAGTCTCACAGATTGATGGCACTGTGGGTAAAGCGATGGTATTTCATTCAGAAAAATTGGCGATAAAATATGTTCCTGATAGTATTTGGAGTTAATATTGACATTTTTTCCACTCTCTTTATTTTTAACTTGCCATTATAAGAGAAACCAGCAACAATCATTAATTCCTTAGAAAAACTTTCTTTCGATTCTTTGAACAATGTACTTAAATTTTTTTCTCCCCTTTTATGATAATAAATGGCTCTTTTTTTGTTGCAATCATTTAAATACACCCATGATTCATCTATTGTGACAATTGTTTTCTATTTTTCTTTGGATAAGTGTTTCTCATATAGAATTCTGCAGCGTGTCCTGCGTTCAGCGATATGATTTGGAAGAAGACGTGCACATTGCGTTTTTTCGCTTTCTTAGGATTTAAATCAACGTTTATCATTTTGTTTACAGTGGACACTGAACATTTTAATGATTTTGCAACTTTCCTTTGACTAGGGGTATTTTCTTTTAACATTCAACAACGTACCTTTGCAATAGTCGAAGATGTCCGTTTTTTCCTTGGATACTTGTTCGGAATTTTTGTCCCACTTGAGGCTCCAATTTGACATTTTTTTTCTTTCTTGTTGACGATATTACTATCGACGCTTTAGATATCACAAAACCATGACTCTCACATCGTTTTTGGATAACGGAGTATGCATATTTCTCTTCGGAAAGAGCATAAATGTAGCCTTCGAACCACTGCTTTGTTAAAAACGCCATTTTGAATAAAATCAAAACTTTCAAGCCGCAGACGATAATTTTGACTTTTAAAAACATAGTACAATTGCAATTATTTCTTTTGCAGCAAACGATTTTTTATTACCGCTTACCAAAATCGTCTAAAAAATGTGTGAACAGCCTGTAAAAGCATAACGCTCAAATTTTTCTATTTTTTTTTAAACATAAATGTATGAAGAAAATATTTACATTACATACAGTATTCAATTTAGTTTAAAATATGTACATATATACAGTTTAATTTTAATCGTTTAACTCAAGATTATATAATAATTGTACAGGTCGTTTTACTACACCTTTTTCTGTTTTTATACTACAAGATCTTATTTTGCCATCTCTACCAGGAAATACATCAACAATCCTTCCCAGTTTCCAAAAGTTTCTGGGCAAATGGTCTTGATGAATCAAAACAATATCATCGATTTTAAATTCGCGAATCTTATTTTTACTTACCAAATGTGTAGATCTTAAATTCACTAAATAATCTTTTTTCCACCTATTCCAAAATGATTGCATTAACCTTTCTCTATAATTAAATGTTTTAACTAATAATTTCCTGGTAGAGAACTGACCTTCACAATGTAATTTTACTGCTGGTAGATTCGTAACTCTTCTACCTAAAAGAAAATGAGCCGGAGTTAAAGGAATCGGCTCGTCACTAGTGGTGTAAACATAAGTGAGTGGTCTGGAGTTTAATACACCTTCAATTTTCGTAATGACAGTCTCCAGCTGCTCTCGTGTCAACGATGATTTTCCAAGAGTTTTTCTTAGGGCAACTTTTACAGAACGGATCAGTCTCTCGTAAAATCTGCCCCACCACGACGCCTTTTCAACAATATAGTTCCACGTAATTTCATGTGTAGAATAGAAGTCTTTCACCTTAGGATCACTGATTGTTGACCACCAATATTTCAGCTCGAGTTCAGCTCGCTTAAAGGTACGTGCATTGTCGGAGTATACTGTAGAACACAGTCCACGTCGTGCGACAAATCGCCGAAAATCTAACAGAAAATTTTCTGTTGTTAAGTTTCTAACTAATTCCAAATGCACAGATCTCGTAACCGCACAAGTAAAAAGTAGAATGTATTGTTTATCAGGACTGTCTCTGATATATAAGGGACCACCGAAATCCATTCCAACCACAGAGAAAGGTGGCGCTTGTTCGATGCGATTAGCAGGAAGAGGGGCAGTAAACTGTGTTCCAGGAACCGAGTTAAGTCTTTTACACACAATACATTTATTAAGTTGATTTTTTATGGCTTGTCTACCTTTCGTCAGCCAAAATTTTTCTCGTAACTGTACGATAGTATTTGACACTCCGGCGTGGAAAACTTTTTTATGAGCGTCCCAAATCAATAGTTTAGCAAACCTGTCCTTGGAAGGGATTATTATAGGATGTTTAGTATAAAACTCCAGATTAGACTTTTGCAATCGTCCTTTTACTACTATCAGATCATCATCAGAAAGCATAGGGTTCAAGTCAAGAACTCTCGATTCCCTAGAGACTTGTTTTCCTTCTTTAAGACATTTGAGTTCATCAAAATAATATTTCTTTTGGATTTGTCGAATCCACATTTTCTCTGCTTCTTCCAATTCTTCTGCTGATAACTCATCAAAGTTTCGATCTTCCTTCTTATTTTTAGTGTTAGAAATAAATATTTTTACCCATGCTGTTATACGACAAACTTTTTTAATAGAATTGTACTTTTCCAAATCCAAGATAAATTTCACTTTAGTGGTGTATTCGATAGCACAATGCAGACTTAGTTCAGGTTTTGATTTTTGTTCTTCTGCAACATTATTCATTTCTTTTTTAGTAACAACACAATCACTTCTAGGCCACTTATCTTCAGGCAATGACAAGCATTCAGGACCATGCCACCATTTCCAAGATCTCTGTAAGTCTCTAACACTACAACCTCTAGTTAAAAGATCAGCAGGATTACTCTTACCCTCACAATGTCTCCAATCTATAGGATTCGTAAACTGTTGAATTTCTTTTACCCTATTACAAACAAAAGGTTTCCATTTCTTAGCAGACCCTTTTATCCAACTCAAAACTATTTTTGAATCAGTCCAAAGAAATATAGTCTGAAACGAGAAAATATTCTTCAAATAACTAACAATCCGCGAAGCAATTAAAGCTCCCATGAGTTCAAGTCTAGGCAACGTTAACTTTTTCAAAGGACTAACTCTACATTTAGACATGATAAATGAGGTCAATATCTCACCACTATCATTCTCGAATCGAAAATAAGCAACCGCACCGTACTCTACAGGAGACGCATCACAAAACACATGTAGCTGCGCATTGGAACTCATTCCATGCATACAACCCGAAAAATAATATCTATTAATTCTTAACTCCTTCAATAGACGTATCTCCGAACACCAATCCTTCCACTTCACTATCATATCTTCCGGCAAATCATCGTCCCAGTTTAATCCTCTTTCCCATATTTCCTGCATAAGATGCTTAACTCTTAACACGAATGGAGAAACAAAACCCGCAGGATCGAATATTTTGGCCACTGTATGCAACACTGATCTCTTACACGCACTTAAGTCTTCTAAACCGTCCAATAAACTATCTACCTCTAACTCAAATTTATCCTCGACCACATTCCATACCAAACCTAACACCTTAAAACTCTTATTTTCCCTATCATTATTAACATCACAAAGTCCATTTTCAACCCATAATTTTTTCAACTCTTTTGAGTTAGTATTCAGTTTTCTCAAATTAAATCCAGCATCACCTAAAATAAACACAGCATCCGAGGACAAACTAAATGCTTTCGACACACTTTCACATCCATAAAACAAGTCATCAACATACAATAATGAATCCAACATCTCAACACACTCTTCTTTACTTTCTTTATATTGTTTAATATGGTGTTTGATCGTAGCGGCCAATATAAAGGGACTACAAGTGACTCCGAATGTCACTCTTTTCATTTTGTAGGGTACAATATTTTTCTCAATGTCACAGTCGTCAAAATATAAAAAGCGTAAGTAATTCTGGTCTTCGTTCTTTACCTTTATTTGCAAAAATGCACCTTGAATGTCCGCAGAGAAAGCTATTTTGTTTTCACGAAATTTTAATATAATATCCAAAATGTTAGGATTCAAGTTTGGCCCTGGCAACAATCAATCATTCAAAGATGGGCCATTTAATTTTGAAGAAGCATCGTAAACAATACGTAATTTTGTAGTATCTCGATCAGTTTTTATCACCGGTCTATGTGGCATATAGTATGAATCATCTAGAGCTAAATCCTCACATTTTTCAATTATTCCTGTATTTAATTGTTCCTTTATAACTGAGTTGTAATTATCAAATAATTGCCTATGTTGATTAAATTTATTTGCTAGGTTATAAAATCTCCTTTTTGCGACCACAAAATTGTTTTCTAATTCTTCTTTTGATTCATTCCACAACAAAGGTGATTCATAACGCCCTTCAGTAAACTTTAAGCTATTTTGAAAATCCTGCAAAACGCGGCATTCGTCAGAGCTCTCATTTGTTTCAACAATTCCCAGAGATTCTAAATCCCAAAAGTTTTTCAGATCGTGAGAGACATTCATCACAGCAACTCTGTTACAAGCTACAGATGTTGACCTCCGTAAATCGGCTTGACCCTGAACAGTGCAGCCGAATATTGTTTGGGAAATAAACAAGCCAGGTTTAATTTTATGAGTCTCCCCCAAGTATATTTGCCATAAAAAGTTTCCTCCTAACAAGAGCTGAATCGGCAACTGTCGACAGTTATCGGCAAGTAAACAACTACGATCTGAAATAAATTTTTTTACATCCGGGTCCTGTGAATTATAGCATGGCAATGTGGCGCCGGTTATGTTATCTGTCACTAAAGCTTCTACTTCGATAGTTTGTTTGCGATCTATCAGACTGGATAACTTCAACAACACAACTTCAAACTCTTTTTCCGAAGCATTTCGCTGACCGAAGGAATAAATTAATAGCCTCTCATTTCTAATCGGCTGTAAGTGAAGGGCATCTGCAATGTTTCTATCTAAGAATGTTTTTTCTGAACCAGAATCGCAAAGTATTCGAATAATTTTTGTTTTGCCATTCGCGGAAGCTTCAACAGTACAAGTTTGTAAAAGAGTAGTATTTAAATCTTGTTTAACTTTCTATTCACACAATGAAGCTACTACAGTTTCGTTTTCAAGTGGAGAATTATTACTATTAATCGGAGGCTCATGTTTAATTTTTCTCAACAAGTTTTCTGGATTTTTCGATTTCGTGCAAAATAACAAATTATGAGCATTTGAATTGCAATTTTGACACTGTTCCAATTTAACCCTGCATTGAGAAGAAAGGTGCCTTCCAAAACATCGATAACACCTCCCTTTTTTTCTCAATTTAAAACGTTTTCTTTCATCAGATTCAGACTGACAATTTTTAGAATTATGTTCAGTAGATTTACAAAAAATGCAATACATTTTAGAAAAAGTATTCAAGGCTGCCGCTGACGGAATACTACACTGCTAGCCACCCAAATTGCAAAACCAAGAAAGACAAGAGATATCACAACAAAATTTATTTTGTAGATAACATGTTGACCAAGAATCAAATGATTAAATTTATAGACTTCTGTGAAGTGTGGTTCCTGCCAAAATCAGTAGCCAGAGTAGCCACCATTGTTGGAGATCACCGCTGCCACACGCTTCGGCATTGATTCAAAGAGACTTTGGATGAGTTCTTGGGGTACAGCAGACCAAGCAGCTTCCACACGTTGCCAAAGTTGATCTGCTGTGGCAGCTGGGGATGGAATCTGGGTCAATCGTAGAGCAACCATGGACCACATGTTTTCTATCGGCGAAAGATCCGGAGAGCGAGGCGGCCAGGGAAGCAATTCAATCTGGCGATTGACGAAGAACCGTTGGACAATACGTGCCACGTGTGGTCGCGCATTATCCTGTTGAAATATGGCTGTGGGCAAGCCCTGAAGGTAAGTAAGGACAACTGGCTCCAACACCTCGGAGATGTAGCGCTGGCTGTTTAAAGTACCGGCAATGCGTACTAGAGGTGTGCGAGAGTGATATCCAATACTGCCCCATACGATAATACCCGGTGCAGGACCAGTGTGGCGGTGCATAACGCAGCTGTTCAGCATCCTCTCTTCACGGTGTCTCCAGACTCGAATGCGACCATCGTGGTGTTGCAGACAGAAGCGTGACTCGTCAGTAAAGACAATTTCATTCCATTCTGCCGTCCACATCCTTCTGTCATCGCACCATTGGCGGCGGAGACGTCTGTGGTTCTGCGTCAAGGGTAGACAAAGCAATGGACGTCTTGCGGACAGACCACTCTGCTGTAAACGGCGTCGAATGGTACGCGCAGACACTGGATGATGCGTTACAGACTGCATGTGCTGTGCTATGGTTCGTGATGTGACTGAGCGATCCGTCACTGCCATGCGCACAATTTGCCTGTCATCACGTGAAGTGGTGCGCTGAGGTGGATGCGATCGAACACGCCGGTCCGTCGTACCCTCCTGCATCCAACGATCACATATTCGCATTACAGTTGTGTGGTTTCGTCCAACACGACTACCGATTTCCCTGAAAGATAATCCACAATCTCGGTAGGCCACTATCCTTCCTCTGTCGAACTCGGATACTTGATCAAAAGATAATCGCTGTTTTCGACGAGGCATAATTGATCGTTTTTTTGAAAAAACTACAAGAAAAACACAATTGCCGAACTTGAAATCGTCGAAATCTTCAAGCCTTAAATAGCGCTTTGAAGTGGCTCCACAGGCGCGCGTGATGTGCGTCTGCGCTGAAATTCTAATCATTTGCATATCTCACCTCCGCTAATGCATGTTGTAAATTTCATGTTATTTGCATGTTTCCTTCAGGGTGTTGCATATACAGTGGCCAGCAGTGTATTTGAAAGCTTTATCTTCATCCACTCATGTCCACTCATGTTCTATTTCATTCCCCCCCTTCTTATTCGACCCACTTCTTATTTGACTTTTTTGTGTGTGTCTGTGACTTTTTGTGTGTGTCGCGGGGTTCGTCACCATGTAGAGATTTCACCATGAAGAAATATAATCCATGAATTCAAGAAACACGATTTCAAGCGTCAAGCATTTATTTGTTTCAAGAGTCCAACACCAACTGACTATACACACGCTTCGCGCGAACCGCGAAGCAACCAGGTGGCGCTACTAGTACGCCAAAAACAAATACAATGTACTATATAATTTCAATTTGCAACAACACCCGTTAACAAAGCAATGATGAAGCCAGAGAACGAACTATAAATTTGCTCGAAACGAGTTGCCACCCTTTTATTTTTAATTATCGATATTAAGGAGGTGTGTGTTCCAGTTAACACTTCCTTTTATTCTATGTTATAATATTGTTGGTAATACTTCTGTGTCTAAGTGTCGAGCTACCCTCGCAGGGGCGAGGTATCAAATCCGGCAAAGAAATGGATATAGCCATTTTATCCCTTCCTATAGGGTGACATTAGTTCAACTGTGATGTAGGTACTAATTAGATAATGAACCGTAATAATTACCTGTGCGTCTACGCGAATAATTTCGGGATAAAAAATCTCCATTTGGAGGGGAAAAGTCCTCTCCTTTTTGGATAGACAATAAAAAAGATGCAAATGAAATAATTTAAAAAAGTCTTCACTATGTCTACAATTATATATATAATCACCGTTGTCTGTGTATAACACTTCCGGGCTGTACTCATCTTTCAATTGAAGCCCTTAGTAAACAAACGGCCGGTTAGGCTTAATTTCAATTTCAGATGTGGATCAGATTTTTTCTTACCTAAAAACTAATATCTTCTCCATCAAATCACATTTATTCAGCCTATTTTTCTATAAAACATTCAGAACTAAAAAAATGGATGTTTTTAGCTGTATATTTAACAGTTTTTAAAAAATTGTTTACTTTTTGCGATGAATTCTGAAAGTAAGCAAACTTGAATGTGAATGAATCAAGTAGCTCAGGTATTCATATCGCGTAGTGAGCTGTAAAAAACTGGATGGAAGTCTACTATTCCAATCGCATGAAAAACTAAATAAATAAAAAATAATGAAATCGTTTGCTTTTACAAGGTGTGGATTAAATGCAATATTGTTAGATAATTCGGGATATTTTTTAACTTTCATATACTTTTTCCATTATGACGTCATTATTAGTATTATGACGTCAAAATGACGGGTTACCTTCTAGTAACTTATAAAGGTTATTATGAATTAACTGCTCACGGAACAAATATATTGCATACAACACAACAAAACAAAACCACTTTAAAGTATAATTCTTCCCGCAAGTTAAATGAGATAACGCCCTAACAACAGTCGCTTGCACTTCTAATCGTCAAGAGATATAGTTTAACGATTCCCCTCGATGAAACACACGATATAACGTTTCGAAAATCTACATAAAGCAGTTATCTCGGGTCATATTTATGGAAGCACCTTAGGAACACGATTCTATTCGGAAAGCGAATTTACAAAACTTTACGACCGTCAACACTTTTTCTCTCCCTCCCCTGCTTATCATCGTCGTTATACTTAATGGATGGGCGAGCCGACTGCTAAGCTATTCGGAAGTATTTTATGGGAATAGTCAGAGATAATGCGGACGACTGGAGATCTCTTAATTCCCGTATATTCCAAATTCATGCAGACTCGGGTCCGAAAGTCTGGAATTCACGAGGTCATAAAATATTCTAATTCGCCTGGTGATTTAGTGGAATATATTTGAAAGTTTAACTTTATCGAGAGATTAACTATTACTTTAGTTAGAATATCTTTAATTTTGCGTGAACTTTATGGTGCATATGCATTCGTGCAGAGTTCTCTGCATGCAGACCCCCGACTCCTGTCATCACATTAGTCACGGTAACATTAGTCACATTAGTCACGGTAAGCCCCCAAGGTCCCTCGTGTTTCTTGATCTAGTGTCCCCTGCCCCCATTGTCACCATTTGACCCCCGGGACCCCGGGTTCTTTGATGCTCTGCATCAGGACCGAAAGAGGAGGCGATCCACGCATATACAGAGTAAGGAGTGAACATCAATCACTGGATTCCCCAAGGCACAGCAGAGCAGAGTGCAGGAATGCAAACGCAACATGAGAAGTGGAGGGAAATAACTCTCGGAGAAGGGAAACTCTGGGGTGCATGGACATTTTCGAGTTTTGTAGTTGTAAGGTTAACATAAGATTCGATTCACAATAATCGAACTTTTAAGTGAATAAAGTTAAAGAAGCCGCTTAAGATATGCTAATTGCGGCATACTCGGTTGGTATAAATACCAAGCAGCTAGACTAACCTTACGAAGTGAGAGGAAGTGAAAGGAGGAGTAGAGCTGACGAAACAAAATATCGAGCTGGGGCTAGGCTAAGGCCGCGCGCAAGTTGAGACGCAGCTTGGTGAGGTGAGGTAACGCAGGGTGACGCAGGGAGCGCAGGATTCAATCAACTGCGCGAAGGGAGAGCGGAAGTTGGGAGGCAGTTCTATCTCAACTGCGTGCCAGTGAGGGTGTTTAACCGAAAATGAGCGCTATGGCAATGCGTATACAATCATAACTAAGTTCGGAATCTGATTCCGATGAACTCGGAGACCAAGTAATTTCAACATTACTTCGCGAAAAGCTTCCGAAAAGAAATTATCTAAAGAAAAGAAAGACGCACGAAGAATTCATTCTCAAGAATAAATTTTCTAATGAAAAAATGTAGAAACTATTACCGTGTAAACTATTTTGCGGGCTAGGCAAGCTGTGGAGTGCTCTTTTGGTATTCATGCTTCGCGTTTTCGTTCACTTTTTGAATGTAAAGTAAGCACTGTAGTAAAAATTGTAAAAGCATCTTGCGTACTGCACAACTATTTGAGAAATTCTGCAGTATTGCGAACTGGAGGTGATATCACCAAAAAGGATTTGCCACAGTACCAATTTTGTCCACTACATCAAACCAATTCACGAAGTGGAACACATCGTTTCTAAATGTTGAACATCTTAACATTAAGAATAGAGAAATACACGTTAAAAAATTACTACAGTAAGTCCTGGAGTTACGAGGTTGTAATTTTCGACTTAATACGATGTCAATTTCAAAGTTAATAGGTGTTTTAATAGAAACGACGGAGAAATTATCGGTAAATTTAGATTTAAGATCTCCAACCCAAACGCATAACGATGAGTCTTGCTGATACAAGTGAAGGCACTAAGTATTTTGGAAAATTTAGAGCACAAATGATGTCGATGATGGTGAATTTCGACCTAAGCGCTTTCTTTTAACGCGGAATGTTCAGGAACGAATTAATCGCGTAAGTCCAGGACTTGCTGTGTTGAACCCAATAAAAAGAAATAGGGTTACTCAACATCAAGAAATAAACAATTTCCGACAGGTTTGATTCTACATCTCACAAACATAATTAAAAATAAAAATGGGTGAGGGAGACCTAGAGAGATTCCTCGGAATAAACAAATTAACGCGTTTATGCGGCCTCGTGCTGAGTAAGTATCTGAAGCCAGGTTTAAACATGTACCTGAACATGCGCAAAAAACAATTTTTAATTGTGAATTATCGTCAATTAATAGAAATTGCGGTTGCAAGAAACCAAATTTGACAAACCTATTAATTAAAATCTTTCGTTTAAGACCAAAATGAAGTCAATGGATGCAGTGGTTTTCGCTCACGGACTGCCCAAAGAACAGGCTTAGCAACTTAAATATAAAGACGTTTGTGAACATGCATTTTGATGTTCCTTTCTTCTGCCCTAACATGATGGATTAAGTTTCTAACCGTCCCTTAACCTTTTACACAATTGCCTAGGAAAGCATGTATTAAACTACCTCGCATAAAAAACAATTGCTTGAATTGTTCGGCAACAGCTTACTCTAACGAAAGTAGAAGAGAATCTAAGAAATTTTCAGAAACATAAATATATAATTTTATTATAATTTACAAACATTTCGGAATTTTTTAAAAATCTTGTATTTTACATGCAAAAAATGCTTCACATACAAGAAATGTGTGTAAAATGCGTAACAACATCACAAAACTTTATAATGATCATAATCTATATATATAAAACAGTTCCGTAACTGACTGACTCATAATGACACTGACTCACATACAACGCACAGACCAAACCGATGGACCTAAAGGGCTGACATTTTGCATGGCGATTCTTCTTATAGTGTAGGGGTGCACTGAGAGAGATTTTTGAAAAATTCTCCTTATATTTTTTTAAATTAAATTTTTAGGGTTTTTTAGTAACTTTTTTTAAGTTTGCATTTAAAATAATAATTTGAGGGTAATAAAATTTATATCACGAGAATGATCCTAAAAATTCCTTTAAAATGAAATCTTTTTCGAACTCCATTTTCTGATTTTTGGTGAATTTTTAAAGATTAATTTTTAGAATTTAATTTTTAAATGCTGATCACGAGATTTCTTTTTCTGGTACTTTAAATTAATTTATCGTCACGTGATAACAACGAAATAGACAAAACAAAATTTTTTTATCTAATGTGGCAGACGATTGGATATTATCCAAAATAATATTACAATACAGTAAAAGATATGTTCCTCAAACTGTACTATATTCTTTAGTATGTCCTATTAGATTTAATTTGAATATTTTCTTCTACATTATTTTGTCTTTAAAAATATCCCTTACGATTTTATATATATATATATATATATATATATTACATTAATTGTATACATTGATCGTCGTATTTATTGTAAATATATATATTTATTTCTTTTCGCATTAATTGCAAACATCGACCATTGTATTAAATTTGAATTTACTTCGTAGCGAGGTGCGGGTTTTCAGGTAGTAGAGAATAAACGCAATAACTCGTCTCGCACTAACTAATAGATCTCCCTCAGGCAGATGACATCCAGTCTGAATGTCTCATAAATGAACAAGGATTGTCAAACTCTGATATAAATACGGTAGAAAACAAAATAATCCTGAATATCGTCTTAGAAGGTGGAAATAGAGGTACATATTTAAAAGCGGGGACATCTGAAAGGGGTGGGGGAAAAATTTATGTCTGGCAGCCCATGCAAGAGACAGACCCCATAACGAAGAAATGATATTGTCTCATAGAAAATTATCCATTAGTTCGAAACGAGTAAAAATCTTTTTATTATTTATTATAGATACTACGCAGCTGCGTGTTCTTTTTAATATTTATTTTGTTCTTCTGTTAATAGAGTGGAATCTCGATCGATCGCTCTCAGAATCATCGTTTTCCCGTATGTGTCGTTTATTTCACCCAGTCCCGAAGATCATATTGCTTTGTTATGTTCCCGTATCTATCGTTTACGCGCATTTATTGTTCAATCCAGTCGGTCCCATGAAAAACGGTAGATAGAGATTCCACTGTACATACCTGTTAATGCTACTTCTTTTATTTTTAACATGTTTTTATTAACTCGCTCTCTTGTTTGCGTGTGCGTTTCTCCAGTACAAATCTTGCAATCGATTTTTAACTAACTTCCCGACTAGCTAGACATTTGAAACTTTTAGAATAGCTCAGAACACGATGACAATGCATTATTTTAATACTTTTAGCCACCTTTAAGCAGCATTGAATTATTTTTCAGTTAATTTTGTTTTGCAGACTGGTGCAGCCATCTATCGGCCGGGACGGGAACGAAAAGTTAAACGCAAGTTAACTTCCAATTAACTTCATTTTCTTTCAAGTTGATGGGATAATTCATCAACAAAATTTTAAAAAGTATTTATTAATACATAGAATTGTCAAGTTTATATGATTCAACAGAAAATTTAAAAACATGGTATATAAAAAGTTCTTTTTATCTTCTAATTATTTTATCTGTGACAAAAGAAGAATGATTTTGTCACGATGACAATGCATGATTTTGATACTTTTAGCCATCTTTAAGCAGCATTGAATTCATTTTCAGTTAATTTTGTTTTGTAGACTGGTGCAGCCATCTATCGGCTAGGACGGGAACGAAAAGTTAAACGCAAGTTAGCTTCCAATTAACTTCATTTTCTTTGAAGTTGATGGGACAGTTCATCAAATAAATTTTTAAAGTATTTATTAATACATACAATTGTTATGTTTATTTGATTCAACAGAAAATATAAAAATCGGGTATATAAAAAGTTCTTTTTATCTTGTAATTATTAAATATATATATATATATATATATGAACATGGGACCGGGATCAAAATCCTGCCGTCGAGGGGGTGTTCCTGTCTTGTCCTTTCCTCGTGGGTAACATTTGTTCACCCCTGGCATTCTCCCGAGGTTGTTGTTGTTGTTGTTGTTGTTGTTGTTCCTGCTGCTGCTGCTGCTGTTGTTGTTGCTGTTGTTGCTGTTGCTGCTGTGTTGTTGTTGATGTTGTTGTTGTGTTGTTGTTGTTGTTGCTAATGCCCTCTGGTTGGAGGTTCCATTCACCAGGTCCTAATAGGTTATTGGGTTGAAAGGGGCGGCTACTGTTTTGAAATAGCACCACAAGGTGTCGTAGTCCGACTTGCCTAAATAATGGTCCGGTAATTTTGTACTGAATCAAGTGACGAGATCGGAACACTTGACCGCGCACATCCAGAGATAAATTTGAGAACTTTTAGGACATTCCAGCCATGACCTATTTTACGTGCCCCGGCCGCCATTAGTGAACACGGCGGTGGTTTTGCAGCGACGAGCAACCAACCAGGGACGTTCATATCAAAGGTGAACTGCTCTTGCCAACTGGGCCACCGCGAAGGAATCTAAAAGATTTCGCGGAGTGGAGAGGTGAATACTGTCGAGATAAAAGAAAAACACAGTTTAAAAAATAAATTGTGTGTCTTTATAACAGATAGGGAAAAACTAAGACGCAACCGAAATAATTTAAGCAAAAATATTCCTCTCTGTGACTCCCGGACATGTTAATTATTTTCTGAATTCCCCGCTGACAGAAGAGAAATACATTTCACTCAACAAAAAAAAATACTCGTACACTATTTTAGAGAATTCCGCACTCTCAACGGGAAAAATTAGATAACTTTTTAACCTTTTGCTTACGGGACCAAATTTTCCAATTCCCTCTTTAGAATGGGAAATTTCAGAACCCCTTTGAAAGAACTGCCATTAAGAGTTTATATATATATATATATATATATATATATATATATATATATATATATATATATATATATATATATATATATTTATTTATTTATTTATTTATTTATTTATTTATTTATATATATATACACTGAAGTGCCACTGAATTAGGGATAGCAAAGCCTATGCAAATTGTGTAGCGCTGCGCATCATGTATGCGCAAGTGAGGGCGCTGTGGTAACTGCATATATAGCGCGTACTGTGGTTGTTCTGAATTAGTTGTTGGAATTGCCAGTATGGGTAAACTGCCTGATTTAGACGCCTTCGATCGCGGACAAATCGTAGGTGCGCGACACATGGGTCATTCAATTTCCGAAATCGTCAGACAGCTAGGATTTTCAAGGTCGACATTGTCAACAGTATACCAAGAATACATGGATGGTGGAAAAAAAAACTAGCGATCGGGCAAACTGCAAAGGACAATTAGCCTTGACAGTGCGTGGTGACAGACGGCTCAGGCGTATTTTACGTAGCCAGCGAAGCCAAACATTAGCTCAAATTACCACCCAGTTTAATGACGGTGCCAGTCGTACAGTCAGTATACGGACTGTGCAACGCTCGCTTCACCGTATGGGTTTCGGGGACCGTTGACCTACGAGAGTATCATTGCTCTATACTCGCCATCGGGCTGCACGTCTTGCCTGGGCAAGAGAGCACAGAGACTGGAGTGTAGAGGAGTTGAAACGAGTAGCATGGAGTGATGAGTCTCGATTCCGACTACTTAACGCCGATGGGAGGCTGAGAATATGGCGTCAGGCTCATGAAGCCATGGATCCTGCATGCCTGGCTGGAACTGTACAAGGGCATGGTGGCTCAATCATGGACTGGGGTGTTTTTTCTTGGCACAGTTTGGGATCTATGGTGTGTGTACCAACCTCCCTCAATGCAATACGGTACGTAGAGTTGCTGGGTGATCACCTCCATCCGTTTATGCTGTTCTGTTATCCGCACAGTAATGGAGTTTTCCAGCAAGACAACTGTACCTCTCACAAGTCCCGGTTGGCTACTGGCTGGTTGGATGAGCATTCCTCTGACTTCTCTGTCATGAATTGGCCACCTAGAAGCCCAGACCTAAATCCTATTGAGCATCTTTGGGATGTTTTGGAACAAGGCATGAAAGGCCATCACACAGCACCAAAGAACCTTACTGAATTATGGACAGCTTTAGCCAATATTTGGCAAGCCATTCCCGTGGAACGTTTCCATAAACTTGTTGAATCTATGCCTCGTCGTGTGGCAGCCGTTATCAAGGCCAGAGGAGGACCAACACGTTACTAGGTAGGTATCCCTAATTCAGTGACACTTCAGTATATATATATATATATATATATATATATATATATATATATATATATATATATATATATATATACATATATATATATATATATTTATATATATATATATATACATATATATGCATATATATATATATATATATATATATATATATATATATATATATAAATAATCCAACAGATATAGATAAAAATTATACTAAAATAGACAAAAAACAAGCAGAAATCAAGCACTCTGGGCATCCACGCACCAACGGCAAGATTCTGTATAAGAGCCGGAACTGAACCATAAAACGACAGAGGTAATCGACAGGTCACGTCATCAGGGGGCCTAACCATGTCAATTACCTCAAGGGGAACTTTCTGAATAGGATGCAGGTAAGCCCAAAAGACATCCCAAGGCCCCGAGTCCCCCAAAGAAGCAATTAGTCAAGAAGAAAATGAAAAGACAAACACAATGGGCTCAACGCACCTTACAAGCAAGCACAGAAAAATCCTAATGCAATATAATCGGTGCCCACACACCCCAATTCCGTAAGTGACGGTTATGGCGAAACAGCAGCCAGTTCTATCCTAATGGTTACGTCATTGTAACATTACTATAGCTCCACCCCCCATTACAACTTAACCAAAACACAAATACTATTCTAAACAACTTTAAAAATTCCTGAGTCTAAATGCCATTTTTTTAAAACTTTTAAATTACCGAAATTTTTAGGGAAATCGTTTTTTCTTAAGTTTTCCTCGAAAATGCTACATGCCTCCAAAAAATCCCCAGCATTGTTACATATGTTTTTTATTCTGTAAAGTTGTGAGTAAAAAATATTATAATAAATTTTATAGTTTAAGTTGCTATGGAAATTGGTAAAAGTAATAACCTCGAAGTTAAAATCTAACCTTTTATCATAAATTCCTATTTTTATTTCCCTATTTTGAATTTTAATTTTTAAATCGAGATAAGTCGCACAAAGATTATTTTCGTTAGTCCGGTTTAAAGTAAGTTCCTTTGGGTAGATTTGATTAAGAAACTCCAAATCGTTACAGTTAAAAATTATGAGGTCATCAATATATCTAAATCCGGTAATATTATTTGAGTTAAGAAATTTAGTTTCGTAAAAATGTAAGAATAGGTTGGCAAATGCACTAGAGTAGCTATTTCCCATAGGTATACCCTTTACCTGTTTAAAGAAACATATGCCGTTAAAGAGATAGTTTTCAAAAATATTAAATTTACATAAATCCAGTCACATTTTAAGATTAAAGTATCTACGTTTTAAGATATCACGTAAGATATCAAGTAAAGTATCACGTTTTAAGATTAAAGTATCTAAATAAGCATCATAGATGTCTGAACATATAATCATTAAATTATCATGAGGAATACTGGTAAACAGGTTTTCAAAATCAAACGTGTTGTTAGAAAAAGCCGTTTTTCCCCCAAGCTATTTTTACTAAGTGAGCCGTATGTTTGACGTCACCATTACCGTCGATTACGTCATTCATCCATAGCGATGACGCAATCACCAACCCAGTGACGTACACCTTCGTAATGGTTAACACTGTAACCGAAACTTCAACCTCTTGAAAATATTTGCATATTTCCACAGCCGAGCGCGCCACCAGACGGCGGTACACACACCAGTCGTGTATAAAAGCCGCAGCAGCTAGGCAGTGGTGTGTTGGTTTTTGGTGTTGTTGGTTGGATCGTTGGTAGTTAGTTAGTGAGCTTGATGAACTACGCCCTGCCGTCAGATCTCGCCCAGGTACCTCCAGAAGTCACCGAGTTCTCTCACATAGCAAGACGAAAGATATGGAAAGATATCCTGGCACAGACGGATCCCCAGCTGAGCTCCAGCAGTTTTCTACTAGGACCTTGAGGGGCCGTTTCCGGGCAACTAGTATCGGAGCTTGGTACCTTCGTGTGTTACCCGCGCAGTGATAAAGTACACAAGCATCAATCAGGTTGTACAACATTTAACTTTGTTTCTGCACCTCCGTTTAATTCTACTTTAAGCAAATTTTGAAGCCAAGGAGCTTTACCTTATGTGATAATCAAGACTTTTATTTATTTTTTCTGAATGTGGAGCTTTACCTTATGTGATAATCAAGACTTTTATTTTTTTCTGAATGTTGTTTGTTTTACTTTGAGTATCCGCTAATGAATAAACGTTAGCTTACTTTTAAACCTGTCTTGTGATTCTTGTATGTTTGCACACCACACACTATTTCCGGCTAATCTAGCTACTTTTAAGAAACTCGTCAGGTTATCATCCACCTTCCACTTGATGTACTTGAAAGTGTAAAAGTTCATAATCAAAAGTAGTGTCGTCTTTAAAATTTTTTATTGCAGACCTATGGCTATTAACCCTTTTATTAAACTCAGTCCCTGTTTGCCCAATATAGCATAAATTACATTCTTGACACTCTATAATGTAAATTAATCCCTTACACTTACAGAACAAATCATTATTGCCTGAACCAACCCCCACTTGACCACTGTTCGCCATAGGGCACGTGAGACACCTTTTATCTTTGCATTTTGCAAATTTTTTGAGTTTTATATTATATAAACGTAACATATATATATATATATATATATATATATATATATATATATATATATATATATATTTATATATATATATATATATATATATATATATATATATATAAACATATATATATATACATATAGATATATACATATATAAATATAATATATATATATATACATATATATATATATATGTACATATATATACATATATATATATATATATATATGGGTTTTATATATAAATATATATATATATATACATATATATATACATGTATAAATATATAAATATATATATATATATATATATATATATATATATATATATATATATATATATATATATATATATATATACATATATAATATATAAATATATATATATATATATACATATATATATACATGTATAAATATATATATATATATATATATATATATATATATATATATATATATATATATATATATATACATATATAAATATATAAAATATATATATATATACATATATATATACATGTATAAATATATAAATATATATATATATATATATATATATATATACATATATATATACACACATATATATATATATATATATATATACTAGCTGAAGTACCCGGCGATGCCCGGGATTTTAAGAATGTTTGTTGTTAACCAAAATCAATTTAAAAATTAACACAGTATAAATAACATAAAAAATATATGTGAAATGTTATACACGTCTCAGATTTTCAGCCTTTCATCATTGTAATACTAAAATCTGAAAAGTAAAAATGTCAAATTCTCTAATGTTTGTTAACCAAAATTAATTTAAAACTAAGCACTGTATAAATAACAGAAAAAATCCTTGTGAAATCTATAAATATATAAATTTATAATAAACTCCTCAGAATTCAGCTAGAATCAGCCTTTCATCATTGGGGTAAAAAAAAGAAGCTGCAATTACAGGTTCAGCAGAAATTTCCAATAGAACAATGATATGACTGCAGCGTTGCCTCTTAAAAAATGAAGTGTTTGATTGAGGGCTGCAAACCATTCAACTCCTCTCCACATTTAACTCCTATAAACATCCTCTACATATTAAATTCCTTTTCTCTCCATAATAAACTCCTCAGAATTTTGGTATATTCAGCCTTTCATCATAGTACCACTAAAAACTGAAACATCCTCTCCAGAAATATAAATTTATTAATTTCAATAATTAAACACACACAAATATATAAATTACGCAAGAGTTTTTTAACCAACATTTGAATAATTCGTAAATGAAAAAGCATATGAAAATAAAGATAAGAACTTCCGGAATCGAAATTAATTACCCTTAATTTTTAATTAATAAAAAACCAACATAATATGAATAAAAACGATAGTTGTTTAAAACCATATGAAAATAAAGCTATTATAAAGATAATAATAAAAAAAAGCATAAAAAAATAATGCTCGCGCATGAAGTTAACGTTACGATATAAAGATAGTAATAATAATATAAACCGCGTGCATAAAATATTTAGCTTTTCAAGCGAAATAAATTAATTTTTTGAAAAAAACTACTTTTAATCGAGAAATTAAATACATTGCACAAAATTTTGATTTTACCAACTTTCCACCCTACAATTTACACCCTACTTCTTTTAAATAGGGTGTAAATATAAAGTTTTAACAGCCAATTGAAAGCCAGTTAAAAACGATTGTTGTTTAAAATCATAAAAATTACGCTTATTATAAAGATAATAAAAATAAGCATAGGAAAATAATGTGTGCGCATGAAGTAAACGTTACGATATAAAAATAGTAATAAAAATCTATATATATATAAAACAGTTCCGTAACTGACTAACTGACTGATTGACATACAAAGTACAGACCAAACCGCTGAACCTAAAGGACTGAAATTTTGCATGGCGATTCTTCTTATAATGTTGGGGTGCACTAATAAAGATTTTTGAAAAAAATATCTTAGATTTTTTTAAATTAAATTTTTAATCTGTTTTTGTAACTTTTTTCAAGTTTGCATTTAAAATAATAATTTGACGGTTGTAAAATTTATATCACGAAAAAGATCATAAAAATTCCTTTAAAATGAAATTCTTTTCGAATCTTTACCTCCATTTTCTAATTTTTGGTGAATTTTTAAAGATTAATCTTTACAATTTAATTTATTAAACGCTGATCATGTGATCTTTATCTGGTACTTTAAATAAATTTATCGTCACGTAACAACGAAATAGACAAAAAAAATATTTTTTTTTTTCTTGCTAATGCGGCAAACGATTGGACATTATCCAAAAAATATTAAAATACAGTAAAAGATATGTTCCTCAAACTGTACTATATTCTTTAGTATGTCCTATTAGATTTAATTTCAATATTTTCTTCTACATTATTTTGTCTATAAAAATATCCCTTACGATTTTAAAAAAAATATATTTTTTTGTCTTATGGTTAGAATACTAAAAGTTTAAAATAGTGGCGCCATCTACTGAACACCTGTGAATCGAGAAAAAGTTGTTGGTTAGTTATTAATTAAAAATATTGGAAAGTTCTTGTGGATCTGTAAATATACATGTGGTAACAGTTTTAAAATTTATAAATTATCAACCTACACAGGTGATAATTTATCCGGCGTTGCCCGGGATTTTAAGAATGTTTGTTAACCAAAATCAATTTAAAAACTAAGTACAGTATAAATAACATAGAATAAAAAGCATGTCAAATGTTATACGCATGAATAAAAAGAAAACCCAACATAAAAAACCATAAATTTACAATAATTTCTTCAGAATTCAGCTAGATTAATAAAATAAAATAAAAATAATTAAAAAAATATTAAATAAATAATAATAATAATAATAATAATTTAAAAAATAATAAAATAAAAGCTGAAATAAAAAAGCCTCTATAAAAAAGCTGAAAATACAGGTTTAGCAAAATGTGAACGATCCGTATTTGAACCCGCGGCGTGTAGCGTGGTAAATGAACGCTTTTACTGAATGCGCCACAATGACATGCTACTTTGTTGCGTAAAGAGGAAAATATTTGACTAAGTTTACTGGAAAGTTGCTATGGGTTGGTGAATATACATGTATTTATGGAGTGAGAGGAGTTTTAAGTCAGAAATAAGTTAGCAGGATAGAAGCTTAGTCTTCAACTCTTCAATAGACACATAGACATAAGCGAGGGGGGTTGTAGTAGCGATTAAAAAAGATCTCGTGACACTTAGCGTGGTTGATTCGAATTTTCCATCGCGTGTGGTAGTGTCAATATGCCGTTGGATCCGATTTATTTTAGAGTATAAAATCTGACTTGAAAGATTATTATTTTCATTTATTATTCTGGTTTAATATATAACTTGAAACTTTTTGATTTTATTTATTTTTATCTTTTCGCTCGCTGTTTGTCAGCTAACCCTAACGCGGACGCCATATTCAGAGGGGTGATTCCACAAAGTGTAACAGCTTACATTTAGTTTCAAAATTCTTGGTTTTTATTAATTAAAAATCAACGGTAATTAATTTCGATTTTTGAAGTTCTTCAGACCCTCGGCTGTTTTTAAAGACGCCTGTATGTAAAATTTCACGATCGTTGCTCCTAAACTGTGGATTTCTATACAATTACAGAGATACAAACATTCATTTTTATATATTAGATATATATATATATATATATATATATATATATATATATATATATATATATATATACATATATATATACACACACACACACACATATATATATATATATATATATATAAAGGAAAAGGTTAACACATATTCCTCGCACTTCTAACCGACTAGAGTTATAGTTTTACAATCGCTCTATATCAACCTCACAATACAACGTTTCGCGAATCTGCATATAGCAGTTCGTTCCGGTCATATTTCTGGCAGCGTTTTCGAAACGCGATCAAATTCGAAAGCAAATTTACGAACTTTACGACCCTAACCCTTTTCTCTCTCTTTGTCTCCCCTGCTTATCATCGTCGTTAAAGTTAATGGATGGTCTGACTGGTAAGCTGTCCACACGTATTTTATGGGAATAGTCGGAGATAATGCGAGATCTCTTAATTCGCGTATATTCCATATTCATGCAGACTCGGGTCCGAAAGTCTAGAATTCCATTTTCATGAGGTCGTAAAATATTCACATTCGCGTCGGCACCGCTAGTGATTTAGGGGAATGCATTTGCACTTTAAGCTTCATCGAGCGCTTAACTACTACTTTAGTAAGTGCGAATTAAACTTTGCATAAATCTCAGATATGGGGGAATTAACTATCAGACATCGGAAACCCTAGAAGGCGTAGAAATTCTTGTCTTTTGTCGTTTTAATTAGATTACAAAATAAATTCTACAGTTAAATGATCATAGGTATATTTATGAAGCAAAATGATACCTGTATAAAATAATTTTTTATTTTATTTATTTTAGAAATCTTGCAATTTTAGTAAATGTTTTATTTCAAGTCGAAAACTTTCATCACACGATTTTTCTCGCGTAATTTGTTTCTCTAACTGGGACAATATAGGTATGCGACATCGATAACAAAACATCGATGTCTTGAAACATCGATATTCAATATTAAAACATCGATGCTAATAAAACATCGCCCAAAAACCATCGATGTTTTTAAACATCGATGTTTTAGAACATCCATGTTTTAAATCTGGTTTAGTAACCTTTAACATTAATGTTATTTCGGTTAGTCGTGGGGGAGAGGGGTGATTTAATTTTACTCTCTGATTGGGCTGACACAAATGACAAAAACTTGGTTGCTTTTGCCTTGGGCTACATTGATGACTCAAAATTCTCGTTGTAAATATCGCCATGTTTTGCCATCAAATGTCCAGATAAATTCGTGGTATTACCTGAAGTTTTCAGGGACTTAAGGCAAATATTGCATCTTGCCAATTTGTCAGAGGTTTTGCAAAAATATTTCCAAACGTTACTTTTGGGAGGCATCTTACTAATAATATTAACGTCAAGTTACATAAAACCAGAAAAAAGCAAAAACTTAAATGGCTGCTCTCGTGTGTATATATAGAATTTATAAAATAAAACCCCATGGAAGGTTCTGGAGTGTCAGGAACATTCCAAGCGCTCTGTTTGGTTCATTGGTTGTTGATTGCTGAATTTTGTATTCGTCCTTTTCAGAATTCAAACTTACATTTACTGAGTGTGAAAATTATGCTACGTGGTAATATTTTTATTATGATACTTTTTCATTTAAAAAAACATCGAGACAAAGTAAAACATCGAGCAAAAAGCATCGGCTTCAATAAATCGATGTTTAAAACATCGACATCGATGTCGCATCTCTAGGACAATACAGAGACTGTATGCAACTGTCATTTGAAACCATAACTCGTTCCATAGTCACAAAAAGGAAAAAAATTATCGCCTTTGTCATAACGTGGACGAAACGTTTTAAATACTTTACGGCAGGTATGGACTTACTATAACTTACGGCAACGGCACAATGGATTCCCCTATTTCAAAGAGTCATGTGAAACGAAGGAAACAACTGACAGAAAAAAAATCTATATTTTCGAAAAGTACTAACAATCTAGTTATTTTTCCCACTAGATTTCGAAAATAACATCACTCTTGTGGAGCCCGTTATTTGAGATGCACGGCTGAAGCCGTTCTTTCAAGTTTTCTATCACACTGTTTTTACTAATCACTCTTGATCTAGCGGTGCTAGATCAGGTCCATGAATCCATATGTCCTCAGTAGATCCATCAAATGGCGAGGATCGGTAATAAAATCCTTCCTAGATAACTTTAGGCACGTTAGGATGTGACCAGGAGTGGCCTGCAAATGATTACACTTTTTATAAGTGGGAAAGCTTTTATTTTGGTGATCTTAGTATGGTTTTGATGATCTTAGTTATTTTGGTAATTTTAGGCATCTCAAGTGGAAATTTGCAAACCTAGAGATTGCAGTCTTCTCAGCTCTATCAGCCTTGAAGGCAAGAGACCTACCAGGGTATTCAAGGCAGACCAATGACTGGTATCATTGGTATCAGGGCAGATACCAATGTACCAGTCATAGACCGGGGGGAGATCTCCAAGTACCCTGGATAAAATATTCCCTTACGGAGTATATTTCCAGAGAAGTAAGGGCCGCAGAAGTTGGTGAACGTTCAGCAGTACTCTTCTTTGCTAGGATATCAGCCATCTCATTGCCAAATAGGCTCACGTGAAGTGGGACCCACTGCAAATGAACATCATGCTTCATAGAGGGACGATCTAACTGGTGCATGATGGACAAACCGACTCTATCGGCCAATCTCCATTTGCCTATCACACTGTTGGTCAACTCTAGTTGAATGGTGGCAACTTCCTCCTAAATACAGGACTTAGAAACTCTTTGCACATTTTCAGGTATTCCAATGTTCCTAGGATGACTCCTTGGTTTCCTTAGTAATGCAAACACATTATCTCTCCCGTCTGAAACCCATTGCAGGAATTTTTTCCATCAGGAATGGCATCAATTGCAGAGAGTCAGAAGCCCGTCCTCTCTGTCGATGTTACAGAACCGTTGTTTTCAAAGAACGCCCCGATAACGAAACCGCGATGTCTACTGGACCTACTCATGGTGTCTAATGACAACTATAAAATCAACCCGAACTGTTGCCACCCTATTCCCACTACACTCTTACCAGTGATCTTCAGAAATGTGGGAGTCCAATTTGCCGCACTCTGTACCTGCAGATCGATAGCTTATTTGCAATAAGACGTAGCCCCAAAGGATGAATTGTCCAAGAGAGATAAAAAATATTTTTATTTAATATATAATAAAAAAGGAGCCTCCTTTTTGTATATTTTGTGCATGGTATGGATTATATTAGAAAATTATTAACTCATTTTTGGTAAATCAATAACTCACATCTTATCAGACTCGACAGTGGTAACAGCCATTAGACGTCTTGTTCCCAACCAAGCCAATAGTCGCTTCCTACAAGGTGCGAGCTTACGCCATACAGTCACACATAGTGGTACCATGAACTCAAATATTAAGGCTGCTATGTACTAAGAAAAAAATCGTATATCCCTTTTCCTCTTCTTGCAGACTCTTGTGCCGGGAGGAGTCCAGTTGACAGTTCGAGAATCCCCCCCCCCCTTGTAATTGACAGTTTGAGGGATTGTAATGGCTGTCTCTCTATAGGGGGGGTTAAGCGCTTCCCCCAATTTTTTTATTTAAAATATATTTTTGTCAACTATTTACAGGTACATAAATGCTGATAATCAAATAAAATTGGTATTGTCAGATAACCTGAACTTCTCTGCAAAGCGCTACGAGATTCATTTTATAAATTTCGTCCAAGGAAGGAATTTATGAGCATTTAAAATACACTATACCAGATTTTTCCCTGAATAATTTAAATTTAAAATTATTAATTACATTTTTTTAAAAAAACGAAAAATACACACAAATGTAAAATTTCTTTCTCTATAACGGAGTACAATTTTTTAAAAAAATTCTTTGAATCCAAGTCGGCAATCCGTGGACAAATTTTCTCCATAGGTTAACATTGAGGTGAGCGAATCCAATGGGGTTAGTACATAGCAGCCTTAAAAGAATGTGGCTTATGACCTACTGAAAAGTATCCATCAAAATGTCGTTCGCACTTAGACCGAGACTTTGTTCTGACGTTTTTATTGCAGGACAAGATCAGTCAAAAGTGATATTATATTACCTTGATAAAAGACATATTACGAAATTTCAATAGTCGTGAAAAGTTCATTTGGAGAAGAATCTGCGCTTGGCTTGGTGTTGTGATTGTTCAGGGTATATGTTTTGGTCTGTGTGAACAACTCATATGGACAGATAGATTTATTTAAGGGGGTCCAGGACACAAAATCGTTCGAACTTTCGAAAAAAAATGTATTGCATTAAAAATTTCTGTTTTCTTTTACGCTTAAAATGACGTTTAAATCATGTTTCTATCTTAATTAGAACAGGAGCAATTTTTTTTCTTTTCAACATTCTAATAATAGCCAATCGTTGTTTAAACCTGTAAGTGCGTTTTTCTGCATGATGGGTTTTTTCCCCATTTCTCGTTTTAAATTGTTATAAGCCAAGAACCGTTAAAGATAAATGGTTGAAACTTGTAACATGCCTTTTTGAACTATTTTACTTTAATTTTGATTCAGCAAATTTGAAAAAAACATTTACATTTGAAAATATGATTTTTTAAAAATAAGTTACACAATTTTTTTTGCAATTTTCATCTAAATATTTTTAATTTTTTTAAAAATTAATATTTAAAAAAATGGTAATTCAAAATTAAAACTTATATATTTCTGTTTAATTAAATGAAAACATTTTGAAATTCGACAAATAATATTTCGAGTAATAAAGATTTTAAATTACCCCACTTTTATTACAAATTTTAAAATTTTTTAAAAACTTTTTGAGAAATATTAGGATGTGATTTTGTTTACAAATTATATGCTTAATCATCACAAAAAAATTAAAAATTTTAACTCAATAAATAAAAAAATTTAAAAATGTGTCCCCTACCCCCTTAAATTTGTTAGAAATAAACCTTCATATAGGTGGAATATTGCAATAACTTGATATTGTAATTAACATAAACATTGCATCACTCAAAGTTGGTGAAATCAGATCTAATTCTTTCCAGCTTCAATGAATACATATTTCAGGGAAAGTCGCCATTTATAAATTTTCTATCATATTAAAATATGTTACACATTTTTTATTCTCTCTATTTACTATTTATATCTGGTGTCATTAATTCGAAGTAAAAAAACCCTAAGATTTCAATAAGTGACTTTAAAAACATATTTTAATCCTTAAATATTCTACCCTTATATCTATCAAAAGCCATTTATACAATAGAGCAATATATATTTTCATAAAATTCGTGTTATATATTATGTAATGCCCACTATTTTACATATATACTTCCCTTAACTACGTATTGAAAAACATTTCATCTTCCATAACCGTGCATAATGACGCGTGACCAGATTCTAATATTCCTCTTTTCACTTGCAAAGGAACTTTGGCGATATAAAAACCATTAATTCCTTCTCTTTTCAGGTTTTCATCTATATCTGAAAAAGAATTTCCTTTTCAGCTAACGTTAGAAGAAATTTTTAATTTTTTTACTGATATATATTAAAAGTCCTTTTTTGAAGTGTATATGTTTTTTTAAAAGTAAAAGATATCCAAAGTTTTCGAAAAAAAGGCATTTTTTTTTTTTTTATTCCAACAAGGGAGTTATGTAACTTACGCAGTCTTTGCGTGTTTTCTGCTGATTTCTTCTGACATTTTCTTGAAACTTGCTTTTTTTTTAAATACAACCGAATATTCAAAAGAAAAATATTAAATTTACGTCGTTTATTGTTCAGCGGTACATATCCTACAGTGTTACGTAAAATTATTATAATGAAAAATTATAAATACACATTAATGTACCCAAAATAGTGTTATCGAAGCACATATTATTATAAACACGTTAAAAAGTCATCAGTAAGGATTCTTTTACTAATTGACATTTTCTTTACGGTTTTGGATAGCATGTATCCCAAGAATACGGACTAAGAAATGAAAAGATATCTATATAATAACAGCTGAAGGTAAACAAATGTATGTTAGTGAGCAGACACGGGGACGGGCTAATCTCGCGAACCGACCATAGCAGGATATCGCGACTGGTACCGATATACGCGGACGGCCGAGACGCGTGCACTGATGCTATCCTCAACTTTCAAAACTTTGAACTTTTTTAATTATTAAATTAAAACCGCCGAACTCAAAAGAGGCGGACAGTAGAAACAGCTGATATTCCTGGTGGGCCAGCTCCTTTCCGTTTCGCAAATTTCCACTATTTTCATGCATGCAAAATTAAAATTTTCCGCCCACCAATCGACATTTTTTTTATTTCCACGTGGTCTACAACTCTTCATCTTTAAGGATATGCACATTTTTATAAAGTTAAAAGTGTTTTTCTTCGCAAAAAGCTTTTTCCCCAAAGCAGTTTTCCGAATTTCACGAAATCGACAATTTTGACGGACAAATATTTCGGTTTTCTGCACTTATTAATGTCAATTTTACGATTTATTGGCATTTGCTAGATGTTCAGCTTCCAAAATATACCAAATACATTTAATAGAAAAAATGTTATTGTAGAAGTGAAAATGGTATAATTCCCCACGGTGTGTGGACAATAAAGAATGTAATATAAAGGATGCAGAGGCAGGGGTAAATACAGGATTGTAAACCAATAAAAAAATAGAATAGCTGTCGGTGTGGCCAGTGATAGCGATCTGAAGTTTAAATTTTACAAGATGGATGGTCGTTATTTTATGGCCCACAGTAAAAACGGCAGATGAGAAGAATCAAAGTTGTTTTGCAAAATAAACGTATGTGGGGGGAGGTACTACATAGACTATGGACAGAGGCGACAGAGGCGGTATAATAAAGAACCAATTAGGGATAGGAACCACTGAAAGAGAAACAGCCCACTGCCCAATGAAAGTGAGGGGCGTGCTAGAATGGCCCCCCTGTAAACGGACAACAGCTTCGCTAAGGACGGAAGGAATCGAAAAAGAAGGAGACGGATTTTAAATTGGGTTCCTGAGAGTTATATGTCGGAGGCTCTCGTCTGCCCCATAACCGTGGAGAAGTGCGAATATCCCGCCAAGGTGTTCCTACACTGGAGATGATACTGGGTCCCGGTCGCCGATGCTATGATCATCGCTGCATACATCCGTTATAGTAAGTGCCTCCCCGATAGACTCTAAAAATCGTATTTGACTCTATAGTTTGCCTCTGCTTCTGGGTATCGTATGTCAAAATTGTTAATATGAAACTGATTGTAATATTAATAGCTCTGAAGAGTTAATTGAAATTTGGGATTGTAAATATTAAAAATTGAAATTGTATCAAATAAATGTATGTTTAAGGTCAATGCGTTGTATTCCTTGCTTGTTCCAACCCATGCATGCATCCATTGCTTCTAGGTAATTCACTCCTATAGTTATCATTCTAAAAAAGCGTACTTACAAAACTCACTTTTGAAATTTCTCTCGCTGATCGCCATAGTATCTTAATGTAACTGAATGGCGAGTTCGTAATTTTTCGACTTATTACTTTACTCACTAATAATTCCAGCAAGCTCGTGAAATTAGTTTCGAATTATAGTGTGTGTGTGTGTGCGTGTGTGTGTGTGTGTGTGTGCGCGCGTGTGCGTGTGCGTGTACGTGTGTGTGTGTGTGTGTGCGTGCGTGCGTGCGTGCGTACGTGTGTGTGTGTGCGAGAGAGAGAGGATTCTTTTGACAGGTTAGAATTTAAGGGGACAAAAAGGAGGCTTTAAGAGCAGATCTGATTTTTAAGCCGTGAAACGTCAGTATTAATCACATTTAATAAGATAAGCGCGACTAAGCAAGAGGAGAACGCGGTAAGAGCTATTAATAGAATTGAGCAGCCTTCAAGAAATTGATGGAAAAGGACTCCGTTGAAAACTGGTTAGCTCAGCTTAAAAAGTTCTCGAACAATCTACATAAGAATTTAGCGCGCTTTATTTTGATGTAGTGGGAAAAAAATAAGCAGACCGGGGAATGAAATCGATTAGGATGGACACGCAGTGAAGCTTTCCATGTGGCCGGTAGTTACGGCGGCTACCCCACTTGTTCCGACTTAAAGGGCACTTCCGTGTTCCCTACCAAGAGGGATTTAAATTTCTTTCTCCCGCGCCGATGGGGAAAATACTTTTTGATTTAGTGTGTTTTAAGCTTGCTTCGATGGCGAATGTACGCCGACTTTGTTCATGTATGTAGCGATCCAGCCTGAAAGGCTATGCGGAATTATATGTTACCAACTCTGAATTATATGTTTTAAAAGTAATGTATGTCGTGATGTTCGTGTGAAAATAAAAGAATAAAAGACAACCGAAGTTTGATTAATCAAAAGGATTGCTGCGATCCCATCATATTGGAAGATAGAACATTTTATTGGAAGATAGAACACCACTACAATCTGCAGCCCCGTACACCAAATGCATGTCGGCTGACTCTGCGTTCGTATAATTAGCTACCCTACTAACTCCGAGTCCTTGTGCGAAATGACGATTCCCTGCACGGACACTCGGAACTTTCCCGCAACACCATCTACCGCTTCAGGAAAGCATTTCCGATCCCACATTGCTATATGATTTCGAGTCGTCAGGATGCACCATACCCCTCGTAGAAATTCTGAAACGTTTAACTGGGACACCCTGTATATATATCTATTCAAAATGGATTCCGTAACACATGAAATTATGTCTTTTGATATTGCATTATTTCCTTATTTAAGGGGGTCCAGGACACAAAATTCTTCGTATTTTCGAAAAAAAATTTATTCCATTAAAAAATTGTGTGTTCTTTTCCGCTTAAAATGACGTTTAAGTCATGTTTTTATCTTAATTACAACAGGATATATTATTTTATTGTTTTGCTACATTCCAATAGTAGCCAATCTGTGTTTAAACCTATAAATGCGTTTTTCCGCATGATTGGTTTTTTCACCATTTCTCGTCTTTAAATTGTTATAAGTCAAGAACCGTTAAAGATAAAGAGTTCAAACTTGGAACATGTCTTTTTCAATTATTTTACATTAATTTTGATTCAGTAAATTTGAAAAAAATATTCACTTTTGAAAATATGATTTTTTAAAAATAACTTACATCATTTTTTTTTTCAATTTTTAATCTAAATATTTTAATTTTTTTTAAAAATGAATATTTTAAAAAACGTTGAATTAAAATTAAAATTCATATATTTCTGTTAATTAAATGAAAAAAATTGAAATTCGACAAATAATATTTCGAGTTATAACGATTTTAATTTACCCCACTTTTTTTTTAAATTTTAAACTTTAAAATTTTTTTTTAAAGTTTATGAGAAGTTTTATGATATGATTTTGTTTACAAATTATATGGTTGACCATCACAAAAAAATTCAGAATTTTAACTCAATAAATAAAAAAAAATTTAAAATGTGACCTGGAGACCCTTAATATTGTATTATTTCCTAATAATTTTCATTTTATATATATATATATATATATTTTAATTTAAAGATATTATTTTAAAAAAATCTTTCAATGCAAGTCGACAGTCGATGGACCATCACAAAAAAATTCAGAATTTTAACTCAATAAATAAAAAAAAATTTAAAATGTGACCTGGAGACCCTTAATATTGTATTATTTCCTAATAATTTTCATTTTATATATATATATATATTTTAATTTAAAGATATTATTTTAAAAAAATCTTTCAATGCAAGTCGACAGTCGATGGACCATCACAAAAAAATTCAGAATTTTAACTCAATAAATAAAAAAAAATTTAAAATGTGACCTGGAGACCCTTAATATTGTATTATTTCCTAATAATTTTCATTTTATATATATATATATATATTTTAATTTAAAGATATTATTTTAAAAAAATCTTTCAATGCAAGTCGACAGTCGATGGACCATCACAAAAAAATTCAGAATTTTAACTCAATAAATAAAAAAAATTTAAAATGTGACCTGGAGACCCTTAATATTGTATTATTTCCTAATAATTTTCATTTTATATATATATATATATATTTTAATTTAAAGATATTATTTTAAAAAAATCTTTCAATGCAAGTCGACAGTCGATGGACCATCACAAAAAAATTCAGAATTTTAACTCAATAAATAAAAAAAAATTTAAAATGTGACCTGGAGACCCTTAATATTGTATTATTTCCTAATAATTTTCATTTTATATATATATATATATTTTAATTTAAAGATATTATTTTAAAAAAATCTTTCAATGCAAGTCGACAGTCGATGGACCATCACAAAAAAATTCAGAATTTTAACTCAATAAATAAAAAAAAATTTAAAATGTGACCTGGAGACCCTTAATATTGTATTATTTCCTAATAATTTTCATTTTATATATATATATATATTTTAATTTAAAGATATTATTTTAAAAAAATCTTTCAATGCAAGTCGACAGTCGATGGACCATCACAAAAAAATTCAGAATTTTAACTCAATAAATAAAAAAAAATTTAAAATGTGACCTGGAGACCCTTAATATTGTATTATTTCCTAATAATTTTCATTTTATATATATATATATTTTAATTTAAAGATATTATTTTAAAAAAATCTTTCAATGCAAGTCGACAGTCGATGGAAAAATGTTCTCCATAGATTAACTTTCAGCTGAACGAATTCAGTAAGGCTACGACACAGCAGACGTAAGTCGAAAGTCTTGAGTCGAAAACTTGATCGGAAAAAATCCTAAATGCGGAGTCTAGTCAATTTAACATTAAAAGGATAAAATAAATACCTTACATTTCACCACACGAAATAGACGCCCGCGGGGAAACGAACAAACGCGATCTACCCGTTCTTTACAAACACAATAAATACACATTTCCTGGCACAATGCTACACTATTGTACATTTTTACCCCGCGATCGCCGTGTATTCAATTAAGTCCGTCATTATCATGCAAAGTAGCTCGGTCCGCGAGTCCCACTGATTTAACGCCACAGTGGAAGTCTATGCGCGGCTACTATAAATAAACATGTCTAGACCGGCATCGGATGCGCTGCCGGAGAACTGGGGCATATCATCATTTGCATTAGTGATTTAGATCCACTCGAGATGAGGAATAGTTCCAGAGACGTTACAGTGGTTAGGATTAGTTAGGGGAATAATGGAAAACATCGAAAGGGGGCGTGGATAAACAGTCCGTTCATTGTATGGTAATTTATATTATCGTCAGCTTAATGCGTGTGAAAGGATCAATTATGTCCTGACACGATCTTTTCGTGTTTGAAACAAATTTATAACACGAGGGATATGTTTCAATTATCAAAAGAGTGCTGTTTTTTTTCAATTTCTTCACACGCAGATGTTTCAGTTTTATAAATAGGCTGCGTTCACAGAGTTCAAACGTAGCTTTTTTATTTATTTATTTATTTATTTATTACCATGTTTTTGTTAACTTTTATCAAAGTCTTTTAAGTTAATTTTATTAACTTTTTTTAAAGTCTTTTATCATAACTGATTACCAAAAAAAGTTTTCAATTTTTATATTATAAAGATAAAAAATGCCAAGGGTTATTTTACTCTTGATAGTTAATGTTAAAATTTTTTTTAATTTAATTATCAGAATTTCATGAGAAGTAGTTAGAGGTTCATTCATAATTCCTTACAGAAGTAACAATAATAATAATAATATTGCTTTTAGATGTATTAGACCATTCGTTGATGAGCTAATAGGTAGTTGAATGTCATTTGGAATACTAACTTCTGCATAGTATTTAATTTTTTTATTATTTCATTGTCAAATTTTGGTGGAGATCTGTCTATAAAATATATTTTTGTGAGCAGCTAATAAAGTTAATAAAAGTTTCTTGTTTGTTTTTTGGTGGAGATCTGTCGGAGGGAGGAGGGGGTGGTGGAGATCTGTCAAATTTGTCGGTTGGTGGAGATCTGTCTATAAAATATATTTTGTCAGCAGCTAATAAATTTAATAAAAGTTTCTTGTTTGTTTGTATGTGTGTTTGTCCCTTACAAATCTTGCAATCGATTTTTAACAAACATCCCGACTAGCTAGACATTTGAAACTTTTAGAATAGCTCAGAACACGATGACAATGTCTTATTTTTAATACTTTTAGCCATCTTTAAGCAGATTTGAATCCATTTTCAGTTAATTTTGTTTTGTAGACTGGTGCAGCTATCTATCGACCGGGACGGGAACGAAAAGTTAAACGCAAGCCAACTTCCAATTAACTTCATTTTCTTTCGAGTTGATTGGATAATTCATCAAAAATTTAAAGTATTTATTAATACATAGAATTGTCAAGTTTATATAATTCGACAGAAAATTTGAAAAACATGGTATATAAAAAGTTCTTTTTATCTTATAATTATTTATTTCCAATGCGGAGGCCCTTGTTGTGAATACATTCACCTATAAGGTTGTTGTTGCTAATGCCCCCTGGTTGGAGGTTCTAATAGGCTATTGGGCTGAAAGGGGCGGCTCCCGATTTGAAATAGCACCACAAGGGTCGGAGTCCGACTAGGCTAAGTCCCCGGTCTCGTAATTCTGAACCGAGTCAAGTGACGAGAGCGGAACACTTGACCCCGCAGCTCCAGAGGTAAATTTAAGAACTTGGAGGACATTGCAGGCACGACCCATTTTACGTGCCCCGGCCACCTTTAGTTAACACGGCGGTGGATTTGCAGCATCGAACCAGCGACGTTCAGATCACTGGCCCGCTGCTTTTGCCAACCGCGCTCCTATTCACCTATAATACACCGTAGTTTTGCCGGCCATTTTATTATGGAGGCACCATATAGGCGGAAAAGTGTTACCCGTATGAAGGGACGACACAAACGGTGGATTCGATCCGACCACCCTCAGCACCGAAAGTCAAATCGCTGTACCACAAGGCTACCACATGCGTAGCTTGTTTATAATACTGAAGTAAATGACATTTTCCCCTGGGATGTAGTCAAGTCTTATCATAGGTTACTCTTATCATAGGTTACATTATCATAGGTTACATTATTATTACTCATTGCAGATGCAGTGTATTTGTAACACTTCGGCGACGCTTAATTTTGAATTGAAACTTATTTTGCCTGTGTAGAGTGATTTTGCTCGGGAGAGGCGAAAAATGAAACGTTTCTCCAAGTAAAAATCCCAGAGTGCGATTCTCTGCCCACTCTATTTTCTTTTAAATAGTCATCAAACCAATCCACAGTCACCCTCTATTCCCACGTCAAGTACTGTACTCAGAGAAAAGTATTTTTAATTTCGTCATGCGTAATTTCACTACTTGCCGTCGAGGGCCTTCGTGTCTATGCCGGGTACGGGCACATTCATTATGTATATATATATATATATATATGTGTGTGTGTGTGTGTGTGTGTGTGTCACGGTGCTTACACTGCGTACCCATTATCTAGTTAATTAATTAATCAAAAAGCAGTCAACAAAGTAGGCCTGTGGCAAAGGTCTACGACTTAAGGCACTAAAAAACTTTATTAATGAACATTAATTTAAAATCCACTCAACCCAGCTAAATGACCATTTCCCTCAAAATCTGAGCTCCAAGACAGGAGCGTCTGCAGCAAACGGCTATCCTCCCTAATCTAATGCTTTTTTATCCGAAAACGCGCTGCACTTTTCGTGCACGAAAAACAACTCGTGGTGACTGCGTTATCAGATGATATTATAGTCAGACGCATCCCGCCGGTTCCTTTGTCGACGAACTTCCAAGCGCGTGGAAGCAATTAATTATCGATGACTATGAACTCTCGCTGCAAAAACAACGCACTTCCTGAATTCAGAGCGTGTGATTCCAGTTGCGTAAGCGCGGCTTGAAAACACCAGAATGTCTAATATTAAATAACTGTTTGACACTAATTTGCCTAATTTTAAACCTAGTTAATACAGTCAAATATAGTTTATGTTCTGGATATTACTTACTTACACACGCACACACACACACACACATTATATATATACATATATATATATGTATATATATATATGTATATATATATATATATATATATATATATATATATACATATATATATATACATATATATATATATATACATATATATATATATATATATATATATATATATATACATATATATATATATATATATGTATACATATATATATACATATATATATATATATATATATATATATATACATATATATATATATATATATATACATATATATATACATATACATATATATATACATATATATATACATATATATATATATATATACATATATATATATACATATATATATATATATATGTAAAGGATTTAGTGGGAAAAGAATGATTATTCTAAATTTAAAGGGGGCTTGGGAATTAAATTATATTCGTGGCGTAATTCGCCTCTAATTGTTCGTATTCAAAGACGCGAATTGGGAAAGGGATTTTCCCTTTTATTATATAATCTTTGTGCGCCTCTGAGTTCTGCGGTCGAGGAAAAACGTTTACATTTTAGTTAGCCTTGAAAGATGTCTGTTTAGGGCTCTGCGCATGTCCAAGGAGAGTTGGCGCGCTGAGATTCCCGCGAATTTGGGGAGAGCGGGAATAGAAGTCGATGCTATCAGATGTGTTTTCGCCACGGCTCTAAAAAAGAAATGGCGAATAATGAAATGCGTAGATCTGGAGAGGTGGTATTATGACATTGAACTGAATAAACTCTACTTAATTTAGACGATGCTGAGTACTTTTTGAGTGTATGCCTTCCCTCGATGCCATGGACTATAAAACAAGAAGACTGCAAACGACACATTAGCAGGCGAAAGCCAACGCCTGTCAGTAGCCGGCAGTGATGAAACCTACGACGAGTTAATTAAAACCCATTTGGATAGCACACAGGTGCGAAGAAATTTACGACCTTACAAATAAATTAAATTACGTTGAAAAATAAATTAAATAACTATGGCAGAAGAAACAAGTGACACCGACCTTCAAAAAAAAAAAATAGCACTTGATGACAGTCTCATCCAGCAAATTGGATCTCCTGAAGGGACAATACCCACTGCAAATACATATAACGCAGAAGAAAACACAAGAAAAATTAATACTGAAGAATCGCAGAAGGACAGCGGACGGACCAAAAAAGACATAGCAAAGAAAATAAATGAAGAAAAACTCAAAATTCCAATTTTCGACAGCAAAAGGAAAAAGAATATCCTTCCTTGGTTAACCATGTTCGATGAAAAATGCCAAGCTCTAGATTTAGACGCAGAGTGGAAGAAAGAGAACTTAATTAATTTTGTGAACGATGAGGTGCAGGACTTAATAATTTCCACAGAATTATATAAAGAAAATTATGATGACATAAGAAAGAATTTAATTACAATATTTTCAAGAAGTCGCGAACAGCTCATAACAGATTTCAGGAACTTAAAACTACAAGATGATGGTGATATATATGACTATTACAAAACAAAAATAGAAATAGGACGCTCTCTCGGAAAAAATGATGAAGAATTAGTTGAAATACTGACAATAGACTCACCGCACCACATCAGAACATTATTAACTCTGCAAAATATTAAAAACCCATATGAGTGGCTGGAGAAGGCGAAGAGAATACAAATTCCCATTTCTCCGAAAGATATGGATCAGAAACAAAATCAAGAAAAACATGTACATGCAGGAAGAGAGGATTTTCGTTTTCAGCCAACTTTCGCCCAACAATTTAATCATGAAGAATACAGAGGAGACTTTGATCAACGCGCTCCACAAAGCTTTAGACCACGACAAGGACGATATGACAGAAGAGAAAATGTGCCTGACAGACGAGAAAATTATTATGCCTGGCGACGAGAAAACCGCCCACAGTCTCATCAACAGTGGAATAGGACTGATCTCCACGACAACAGAGACAACAGATGACTTATAGTTTCAGCTCGGGTGAGTGATAAAAATTTTCAATGCTTACTGGATACGGGTAGTACGGTTACACTGATTTCACAGTCATTATTTAAAGTAATTAAAGATTTTAAAAAACTAAACTTAGAAAATATTGTGTTAAATCAAACTGATGGTCAAGTAACTGTAACAAATTTAATAAAAACAACTGTAAAAATTGGTAAAATAACTAGGGAAATTGAAATGTTGGTAATTAAAAGTGATTTGCCATATGTGTTACTAAGTTTAGAACATATGAGACTTTTTCGTCTCGAAATAAATTTAAGAAAATTAAAAGTGTACCAATTTAATAAAGAAATATTACTGTGTAATGATAATAATTATGTTAATCCATATGCATTGAATGTTCAAAGAAAAATAATTGGAAATTATTGTGATAATATGTATAATGGTAAAAGGTGTTATAAAAATAACAATATGTGTAATTTTAGAAATGTAAACAAAAATGTATATGAAAATAGAAAATATTTTAATCATTGGACTGTGAATAGTAATAGAGGGTATGATAAAGGTAGAAAATTTGTTAAGAGAAACTATTTAAGATATGATCACTCTCCTGAGCACTACAAAGGGACTGTTTACAAAAATTATGTGAAAAGTAATGTGAATAATGTTTTTTCAAATGACTATGATACCCAGATTTTTGACAATAACCAAAGAATGAGAAAATCAAATGTAAATTATGAGAATTCAAACAAAATAATAAGTACTGATTGTAATGTTCAAAATTTAAATGAGACATCAGGTATCCCCGATGATACATTGAATACTCTGTTTAAAGAGCCCGGTGATGCTTTGGACTTTGTGACACCAGAGCAAATATCCGAGGACTGGCCCCGATTAGAAACCATTTTAAAAAATTTCGAACATATCTTTTCAAAAAATAAATATGATGTAGGAAAAATAAAATTAGAACCTCAAAGAGTTCACTTAACTTCAGAACTTCCAATAGCTCTTAGACCCTACCGTTCCTCACAAACTGAAAATTTGGAAATACAAAAACAAATAAATGAGTTGTTAAAAGCAGGATTTATTAAATCATCCCATTCACCATTTGCATCACCAGTCTGCTTAGTAAAAAAGAGAGGAGAAGGAAAAACTCGTTTATGCATAGATTATCGTAAATTAAACTCAATCACAAAATTTGATTCAGAACCTATTCCAAGAATAGATGACATCTTAGACCAACTAACACATGCAAGATACTTTTCAACACTTGACTTAACTTCGGGATATTGGCATATTGCAATACATGACAAAGACACAGAAAAATTAGCTTTCACTACAAATTTTGGACTATATGAGTGGCTCAGGCTCCCCTTTGGTTGGAAGAATGCTCCCAGCGTTTTTCAACGAGCAATTAGACAAATTTTAAACAAGTATCAAATAAAATATGCACTAAATTACTTTGACGACATAATAATTTTTTCTCAAAATTTTAATGAACATATGCAACACTTAGAAGAAATTTTTCAAATCTGTAAACAAGAAAATATCAAACTAAAAAAATCAAAGTGTCAATTTGCAAAGAAGGAAATAAATTTCTTAGGTTATGAGGTGTCACAAGGACAATATTCTCCACAAAATACAAACATTGAGACAATAAAAAAATTGCTACCACCCAAAAATGTAAAAGAACTCCAAAGATTTTTAGGTTCCATAAATGTATACCAAAAGTTCATTCAAGATTATGCAAAGTTAAGATTACCACTCAACAAATTATTAAAGAAAGATGTAAAATGGAACTGGTCTCCTGAATGTCAAATATCATATCAAAAATTAAAAGATGAGTTAATTTCAAAACCAATTTTGACTTTATATAATCCAAATTATCCATGCCACTTGTACGTTGATGCCAGTCAAGAAGCAATAGCTGCAGTTTTGAAACAAAAACATCCAAATGGACAATTAGCTTTTTATTCCAGACAATTAAGAAAACATGAGAAAAATTATGCCATAACAGAGCTTGAATGCTTGGCAATTGTTGATTCGATTGACAAATATCACTGTTATTTACATGGCCAGAAATTTACAATACATTCAGATCACTCTGCATTACAATGGCTAAAAAATGTAAAGAATTTAACTGGCAGGCTATTTAGATGGTCATTAAAATTATCAATGTATGATTATGATATAGTGTATATTAAGGGAAAATGCAATCATGAGGCTGATATGTTATCCAGAAACCCTGTGAGTCATTTTATTAATCAATATTGTTATTTCCTAAGCACAGATGAAATAATTAAAGGACAGTGGGATGATAATATAAATAACATTAAGTATAAAAAATATAATGGAGTCTTAACTATAAAAAAGAAAAACTTAGTCAAAATTGTAGTTCCGCCATCACTAAGAGTAAAGTTAATAAATTCAGCTCATGAAAGGTTCGGTCACCCAGGTGTAAAAAAGATGTTAAAGTTAATTTCCCCAATTTACTATTGGCAAGACATAATTGTAGACATAGCAAATTTTGTTCGTTGTTGTGAAACCTGTCAAAAGAATAAAAAATCAACTCAGAAAAAATTTGGACTGATGGAGCAAGTGCCTGTGGCGAATGAACCATTTGACTTAATTTCAGTCGATACTGTTGGGGGTTTCAATTATTACAATTCAACAAAAAAATATCTTCATCTTGTAATTGATCATGCAACCAGGTACATATGGACATTCCCCTCAAAGAGTGTAACCAGTGAGACTTACACAAACTGCTTGAGACAAGTTTTCAATATAAAGGTTCCAAAACAAATACTCAGTGACAGAAATGCTGCATTCACTTCTTCCAGATTTAAGAAATTCTTAAAGCATCACAATGTACGACAATTATTAACCAGTTCGCATAGACCTCAGACAAACGGCAAGAATGAAAGATGTAATCAAACAATAGTAGCAAAATTAAGATGTAAAGTAAATTCTTCTTCGAAAAAAATTCCCTGGACAAAAATTTTAGAACAGGTAACTTCTGAATACAATAATCAACCCCATTCTGTGACTGGTTTTTCCCCAAACTACCTTTTATTTGGAATACTACCATATGATTCACCTTTGCCCAAAACAACTTCATTAAATTACCCACCTGTTGAGGAAGCTAGGAAAATTGCAGTACAAAGAACTATTCAACACCATAAAATTAATAAACAAAGATATGATAAACATTTTGTTCAGTCAAATTTTAAAATCGGTGACTTAGTGAAGTACGAAGAATTTAAATACCCAAATTCAAGAAAACTAGATCCACCTTATTCAGGCCCCTACACAATTTTAAATCAACTATCTAATGTAAATTTTGAAATTAACAGACCAAATCAATATACTGGAAAAGCCACCGACATTGTACATTCAACAAGATTAAGACATTTTCATCCACAAAATGAGTTTAAATTAAAATAAATTTCAGTTCCTGCAGCATTTCTTGGGGGAGGGGGGAAAATAAGGAAAGTT
>OU015490.1:32564639-32569639 GCA_907164885.2 Dolomedes plantarius | reverse complement strand
CGTGGGAACTTTAAAAGGGGGGTTTTGGCTTAGAAAAAATAGGACTTAGCAATTAAATACTATTAATTCACGAGATATTGGGATAAAAGCAACGCGGAGAAAATAGATTACAGGGTTGGATTTCATTGACAGCGTCGCTCCTCAAATGCCTCATCTTCGGAGCTCTTGTGGACATGCTTCGTATATGTAGAAGCTGAACACAAAGGGTTGAAATCTTCAGAGATAATGGAGAATTAGGTCAGGCTGAACGCGTCGCGTTTGACGCGCACGTATTTTCAGAAAGGGATGGGAGCGACTTTATTTAATTGGAGCTGGGAATGTTTGAGATTTGATAAATAAAGAGTTTAAGGGAATTATGGATTAGTATTTTGTTGTTGAGCCTCGTTGGCTGCATCATGGAAAGATATTACTTAAGTCCTGGCCACCGGTACACCACGATGTGACTGCAACATTGGAGATTACGGAGTAACATCGAGTTACAGTTTCGGACTATAAGTAAGATTTGGGTGATAAACCCAAAGTCCGACATATATATATATATACATATATATATATATATATATATATATATATATATATATATATATATACCGGGTGATCCAAAAGTCAGGACGAACTTTAAAAATGTATAATTCGAAAACGAGTAAAGAAAAAAAGATGTGGTTTGCACCAAACGGATGGAAAAGAAGCCGGGTTTTGTGTGGCAACGAAAAAAAATAGTTCTGTTGGCGACCAACAGATGGCGCTATAGTTTTTATTTCACCAAAAGATTATTTACAAATGAAAAAATGTTTACAAGTTACAAGTCAGCTTAATTACAGTTAATTACAGAAAATGTTCAATGTGCTGTCCATCATTCAGAAGTACAGCTGTGAGACGAGTCACCACACCGTTCACAGCATTGAGTAGCATTTCTTGCGTTATGGCAGACACATTTTGGCGGATGGCACCTTTCAGTGCTGCCAAGAATCTTCAAGAATCCCCACAGCCAAAAGTCACAGGGTGTCAGATCGGGAGATCTTGGAGGCCATGCGGGATTAAAGCATCGACTGATAATGCGATCCTCCCCAAATGTTTAGCGTAGCAGGCGTTGCACTGGCAGAGCAATATGAGGTGGTGTTCCATCTTGTATAAAGATGACTGTTTGGAGTGCCTGTCGAGCTTGCAGTTCAGGAATAATGTTGTTCTGTAACAGTGCTGCATATCGCTGGCCAGTGAAAGAAACTGTTTTGAAACCCGTCTTTGTGACTTCCTCGAAAAAAAAAATGGACCAATTATGAAATCATCAGTGAAGCCATACCAGACTGTCACTTTAGGCTGTTGCAAGGGTACCTCAACAAATGCATGTGGATTTTCTGTGGTCCACACACGACAATTGTGGGTGTTAACAGCGCCAGAGAGTGGGAAATGCGCTTCATCTCTCCAAAGCACAGTGTGAAGCCAGTCGTGCTGCTCTTCCATCTTATTGAATACCAAATTCGCAAAATCTTGTCGAGATTCGAAGTCAAGAGGTTTCAGTTCTTGGTTATGTTGCAACTTGTAGGGATACCGTTTCAGGGTTATTCGCAGTGCTCTCCAGACACTTACGTACGACACTCCTGTCTCGAAACTTTTTGAGCACTGCACTCCCCATGTGCAGAAACCGCCGACATGGATTGCACCGTCTGCTCCACTATCATGGCAACAGTAGCGCCTGCTGAGGGGCCTCCACTTCTTGGACGTGACGCCAAAAAACCTGTAGCTTTAAATTTCTCCATCCTTTTGTTCAATGCAGAAGACGTTATTGGTCCTTTGCTATCTCGCATACCCTTCATGTAGCGATATGCTCGCAATGCCGCAATGGCACTTTCCGAATTCTTATAATACAGTTTAACTAAGAGGGCTTTCTCAACTATGGACAGCATTTGATGTATATAAGCTTAGACTACCATTACCTGCTGCAGTTGCTCCTTTTTATATCGTTTGTTGCTTTGCATAATCCTATATCAGAAATCCGACAGCGCCATCTGTTGGTCGCCAACAGAACTATTTTTTTTTCGTTGCCACACAAAACCCGGCTTCTTTTCCATCCGTTTGGTGCAAACCGCATCTTTTTTTCTTTATTCGTTTTCGAATTATTTTTTAAGTTCCTCCTGACTTTTGGATTACCCGGTATATATATATATATATATATATATATATATATATATATATATATATATATATATATATATATGTGATGATTAAAGCATAAGCTATAGTTAATTATATTAATGAGCGTTAAACAGTAAAATTCTATTAAGTCCTAGTGTGTTTTCAAATTCAGGAAGTAGACTGTATTTCGCAGTGAAAGAGTTCAGGGTCATTCGCTCACACGCGCGTATCTTACATAACCATCGGATGTTCGCGGGGCTCTAGAAGAGGACCCTATGCCTATGTGGCTTATATAACGAAGAGAAAGAAATAACGTAGTTCGGGGAAATCGTTGATAGAATCAAGACGTGCGTCTGTCAGGAGCTCTGTGAGATGATTGAAAATGGCGATTTAGCTGGATTAATTGGGTATTTTATTAATGTTAGTTAATAAAGAGGTGTTTAAAAGTTAATTAAGTATTAGTTCTTCCACCGGCCTACTGTTTGATGACTGCAATTGGAGTAATTAGTGTATTTAGATGGGTGCACGGCGATAGGGTCGTGACAAGAGCCGAGCAGGATATCGAATCGCGTTCTCGAAACCCCTTGCTTTTAAAAATTAGGTATAGGAATAAAATTTAAATTTAATGTTTCCCATTTTTCGTCATCTCTCATCTCCGCGACAGCGCCATGTCAATCGGAAAGTAAATATCTATTTTAATATTTTGGTTTGAGCTGTAATGCTTGTCGTTCGTCTCTCAATGCCAGCGAGAAGGTGCCGACGCCGTCTTCACATTATGAGTGCTTTTTCGTTGAAAAATCTCCGTCGTCGAAAGGAATTATCCGCCACTTGTGAGGTGCTTGATTCTGTATACTGCAGTGTGCCAACTATTTTCTACCATTCGTATTCAGCATCGTGTGCATCCTTTTGTTCGGGATGTGTCTGCTCCTAGTTCCGCAAGGAGATTTTCCAATACACTGCCGCGAGATGCCGATCTTCATATCTGTGTATTATATTTTCCAGAGTTTTCAGCGAGACAAAACGTAATTAATGCGGCATATAGTCATCGGGATAACCGACAGGAAGAAAAAAAAAATGATTTCATTATCCGGTGCAACCAGCGTGAATTATTGTGTCTTCAAGATAGTGGTGATTTATTTGTGAATTCGACAGGCAACATTCGGCATTAAACCATTGCGGAATTCTGTGACGTGCGTGTTTTAAAACATTGAAGAATATGGGCCATCGAAAGTCGAACGTACTGTTTATCAATCATTATCCGGATCACCAAAAGAAGTTTAAGAAAAATGATGATAATTCTATTTCTATCAAATTTGAATTAATGATTTTTAAAAAATGATGATTACTGTATGTTAAAGTTTCTTAAGGTAAGCCAAAAATTTACGATTTAACTATTGTAACTGAGATGGGTCTATCATTTTTGAAGTTCTTAATAGCTAGCTTGTTTTGATGTATAAAGTAGAATGTTATTTGGAGGTGTCGTCAGAATCTAAACTAAATTCAGTTAAATTTCTTGATCAAAATACCCATACTTTATACTGATGATCCCCACCCAGGTTTCACTGAAGAGCAGGAAACACTTTGGTACAACTATGGATTTGGGCACTTAACTTTTTCTGACGGCACTTCCCAATTGGCTTGCATTAAACATTATAATTTTCAGTGGAGTTTTGGACTACTGAATTAAGATTTTGCTGTTTATGTGTAGGATTTTGATTGGAATATTGAGAGTTGATAGACTTATTTCATGTTTTCGATTAATTAATACTTGACACTAGAAAAAGTTAATATTGTATTCTTCGAAACTAAAATATGTAATCCAGCTTTTTGTTGTTTTAAGGGGGGGGGGGGAAACAAAGTAGACTATCAGATTTTGAGCATTTGTAAAAGAAAAAAAAATTCTGCATATTCTTCAGAGCTGGTGATGGTCCATTCTGGTTTTTTTTATTATGTGATTTTTGAAGTGTTTTACATTGATTTACGTTTTAATAAAAAATATTTTGAGTGTTTTTATGTAGTGATAAAATTTATATTGATAAATGTGATTTTTTAAAAATAAGGTATGGAAATCATAGTAGTATTGTTTTTATAGATATAGAGTGAGGGATTTTGATATGTTTTAATTTTGTAATAGTAGGATTGTATAAGCAATATCGTTTAAAATGTGAGTCTATAACATATTTTACGATTTATGTGAAGGATTTAAGTTTTGAACAAGCATGAGCAATTTTACATGTTACCCTCAATTCACATATTGGTTAGAGATTTTAGTTGATTATTGATTGATTATGAAAAGTATATGAATAATAAAGAGAAAGAAAGGAAGTTGTTTGGAAGATTGTAAAGAAATTTGAAGGATTAATTTTGATTCCATACTTTTTAAGATACAACTTACTGTTTTTCTGATATTTTAATAATCTTATTAATTGTGTATTCTTAATTCTATTGAGTGTTTTTTAACATTTTCATTTTTACCTTTTAGTGTTATTGTGATATTCAGAACTGTTATATTCTAGTGATTTAGTACTTCTTTTTGGTTTTGTGCACAGATAAAAAGTAATGTTTGGTGTTCTTTTATGTGAAGTTCTGTCTCAAATGGAGACTTATGTAACCTGTAACCACACCTCATTTTGGTCCAGCTAATCGCATGTAGGAATTAATTTTAGGTTAGGGTTAAAATTTTTGGCTAGAAAAAATTTAGGAATAATGTTGTTGGGTTTCTCTGGGTTGTTGTGTGGGGAGACGTCCCTACTCAGCAAGTTTTCCAGTTGGCTGATTTGTTTTTCTCTTCTGGGGACGTGCTGCTGGAATTAGCTACTCCTTGTGTGTGCGCCTTCAGGGGGAAGAGGGGGGAAATTGTGATGATT
>OU015490.1:32527139-32557139 GCA_907164885.2 Dolomedes plantarius | reverse complement strand
TGCTGAAGGGGAAATTAGATGGATATGATGAGAAGAACATATTCAATGCAGATGAGACGGGCCTATTCTACAATATGGTGCCTAATAAAACCTTAACGTATATGGGCGAAAAGTGTTTTGGTGGAAAACACAGTAAGGAACTATTGACCGTTTTAGTGTGCACTAATTCGGATGGATCTGAGAAATTTCCACCACTAGTTATAGGCAAATCAAAGCAACCAAGGTGTTTAAGAATATCACCAGGAAACCTTGTGAGTACCGCAATAACAATAAAGCGTGGATGACATCACACATTTTTATTGACTGGATTAGAAAATTTGATGCAAAAATGCATCGAAAATAGTGAAAAGTTTTACTTTTAATCGACCGATGCACTGCACATACTCCAAATATCCCTGGACTTACAAATTTCACTATCCATTTCTTACCAGCTAATTGCACTAGCAAGTTGCAGCCATTAGACCTGGGTATCATTCGCAGTGTGAAAGCATACTACAGAAAGTCTTTAATTAGGAAATTAATAAACAATTCGGCTGACAGTATAAAAATTAGAAAATTTACAATCTTGGAAGCAATGCACATGATAACATCAGCATGGAAAGATGTTTCTTCATCCCAATAAAAAACTGCTTTCGCGTTGCTGGAATTCACAAAGAACTTGTAGTGGAACTGTAAAGTACGGATGTATAAATCAACGAAGATGACATTACCCCTGAAGAATAGAGAAGTCTTGTTGAAGATGAGGATGTTTCAATTCAAGATTTCTACAATTGTGATAAATATGTTTTAACAACAGATTTCAGAAATGTAGAACAAATTTATGAAGATATTGTAAACGAAAACACAGTGTCAGACGAAGAGGGTGAAGTTGAAGACCGGAAAACGAGACACTGCCACCGTCTTACACAGATGCAATTTCTGCTCTAGATGTTCTCCAACGCTATATTACATAGAAAATGGAAGGGGACTCATTTAACATTTTAGAAAATCTGGAAAAGAGAATAACGAAAACAAGGCGAACGAAGCAATCAAAACTTTTTGAATTTTTAAAAACGTAATTTATTGTATTGTTTGTACTCTTTTTTTTCAATGTAATTTAAAATAACTTTTTGTGAATAAAATAATGATAATAAAAATAACATTTTTAAACACGCCAATATATTAAGAAATATATTGTCAGTCCTAAACCTGTAAAGTGTGAGCGGAAATGTTATTTTTTCACAAATTCTGTTTAAGGACGATCTCTACTTAAGGACGATTTTTCACGGTCCCTTGAAAGTCGTTAAACAGAGAACCAACTGTATAAATTTATCGTCACGTGCATGACAACCAAATAGACAAATTTTTTTTCATGCTAATGCGGTAGACGATGGGACATTATTCAACAAAAATATTAAAATACAGTGAAAGATATGTTCCTCAAACTGTACTATATTCTTTAGTATGTCCTATGAAATTTAATTTTAATATTTTCTTCTACATTATTTTGTTTATAAAAATATCCCTTACGATTCTTTTATAAATATATATATATATATATATATATATATATATATATATATATATATATATACATATTTTACATCAATTGTATACATTGATTGTCGTATTTATTATATATATATATACACTGCTGGCCACTGTAAATGCAACACCCTGAAGGAAACATGCAAATAACATGAAATTTACAACATGCATTAGCGGAGGTGAGATATGCAAATGATTAGAATTTCAGCGCAGACGCACATCACACGCGCCTGTGTCGCCACTTCAAAGTGCTATTTAAGGCTTGGAGATTTCGACGATTTCAAGTTCGGCAATTGTGTTTTTCTTGTGGTTTTTTCAAAAAAACGATCAATTATGCCTCATTGAAAACAGCGATCATCTTTTGATCAAGTATCTGAGTTCGACAGAGGAAGGATAGTGGCCTACCGAGATTGTGGATTATCTTTCAGGGAAATCGGTAGTCGTGTTGGACGAAACCAAACAACTGTAATGCGAATATGTGATCGATGGATGCAGGAGGGTACGACGGACCGGCGTGTTCGATCGCATCCACCTCAGCGCACCACTTCACGCGATGATAGGCAAATTGTGCGCATGGCAGTGACGGATCGCCCAGTCACATCACGAACCATAGCACAGCACATGCAGTCTGTAACACATCATCCAGTGTCTGCGCGTACCGTTCGACGCCGTTTACAGCACAGTGGTCTGTCCGCAAGACGTCCATTTCTTTGTCTACCCTTGACGCAGAACCACAGACGTCTCCGCCGCCAATGGTGCGATGACAGAAGGATGTGGACGGCAGAATGGAATGAAATTGTCTTTACTGACGTGTCACGCTTCTGTCTGCAACACCACGATGGTCGCATTCGAGTCTGGATACACCGTGAAGAGAGGATGCTGAACAGCTGCGTTATGCACCGCCACACTGGTCCTGCACCGGGTATTATGGTATGGGGCGGTATTGGATATCACTCTCGCACACCTCTAGTACGCATTGCCGGTACTTTAAACAGCCAGCGCTACATCTCCGAGGTGTTGGAGCCAGTTGTCCTTTCTTACATTCAGGGCTTGCTCACAGCCACATTTCAACAGGATAATGCGCGACCACACGTGGCACGCATTGTCCAACGGTTCTCCGTCAATCGCCAGATTGAATTGCTTCCCAGGCCGCCTCGCTCTCCGGATCTTTCGCCGATAGAAAACATGTGGTCCATGGTTGCTCTACGATTGACCCAGATTCCATCCCCAGCTTCCACAGCAGATCAACTTTGGCAACGAGTGGAAGCTGCTTGGTCTGCTGTACCCCAAGCACTCATCCAAAGTCTCTTTGAATCAATGCCGAGGCGTTTGGCAGCGGTGATCTCCAACGATGGCGGCTACTCTGGCTACTGATTTCGGCAGGAACCACACTTCACAGAAGTCTGTAAATTTAATCATTTGATACTTGGTCAACATGTTATCTACAAAATAAATTTTGTTGTGATATCTCTTGTCTTTCTTGGTATTGCAATTTCGGTGGCCAGCAGTGTATATATACAGTAACCACCGCTTATAGTGATCACTGGTTATAAGAATCAACCGTTTATAAGAATCAATATCGCGAAAACAAAAACAAATGAATTATTTCCATGTTAAAATTTTCGCTTTAAAGAATCAATCCACCGGTTTTAAGAATCAGTTTATACTCTTCGCTTTACTTCCATTTTTCCAAAAAACCTACTTAAACCCTCAAAAGGCACGAAGTTCGTTCTTTTTTTTAAAGAAAGATTGATAAGATGGGATGGAATATAGTCGTAAAATTCACCCCTTTCTTTATTAGACATAACATAATCGTTTCCCCTTAAACGCTTTACCACAACACTGTCCTATTAGCTTGACCCGGGGGCAACTTTACCCGTCCGAGTAAATCTTCGTCTGAGACTATAAGTATTGAAAGAGGTATAAACAGCCTTCTGAAAACTTCATTACGTCAAACTACAGTAGAAAACTTTTTCTTGCTCCCTTCCTGTAGTTGAAATGTTAAAACTGTTAAGCAGGTATGTTGTAACTTGTAACAAATATTGTATTTTTTTCTTCTCTTACTATAATCATGTGTATCTACTTATAGGTCTAAAAATTAAGTTTTATTTTTAAAACTATAAAAAAAATTTTAATAAAAGATAGTTAATGTAAATTAAAGAGTATTTATGGTAAATTATCTAATATATGTATATATAGGTGTGTGTGTTCCAGTCCAAAAACCTAAATTTCGGTTATAAGAATCAACCGCTTATAAGAATCAAAAACAGTAATAACAAACGTGATTCTTATAAGCGGAAATCACTGTATATATATTATTATTATCATTATTATTTATTTATTTTTGACATTAATTGCATATATTGACCGTTGTATTTAAGTTGAATGTACTCCGTAGCGAAGTTCGGGTTTTCTGCTAGTTCTGGCATATACGGGTTGATTGTAGACGAAAGTGTTGATTTGCAGTGGATAGTCAGTAGAACAATATGAATATTCCGTACACCGTTGGTTCACGATAATCCCAGCTGTAGCAGTCGGCATTGTTCCGGTTTAATGGCAAGGCTGTGTGACGTTCCGAAGGGATTACTCTGTCTAGACAGCGTGTGATACATATTAGAGTCATCAGATTCCCGCGTACATAATCGCCGAAATTGTTAATCTGTATTTATGTCCCCCGCGGTGAAACAAGGATATTGTGTTCAACACTGTTACTGAATCATTTACTGAATACACACGCCGCGAGATTTGTGTGTCGGAACTTGATTGCGAAGTGTTGCTTATGAGACCAAAGTTATGCTGTCTGTGATATAGTCGGGTTATGCGGAAGTTATGCAACGGTGAAAACTATCCACTCAACTCCCATTCAATATCCACTCAGTTGTTGACTTAGTAGTTTAGGCGTAACAGTTCTGTTTTAATTTGTCGATAACTGATGGTTAAAATGAATCCCCAGCAAGATATAACCGATAAGAAAGCTGGAGGGAGAGGAATTCCTGATTTCTCTCCATTTTCACAAAGTGCAGACATCCAGCCTACCTCAGAAAAAACCATTGTTTATCACGAATGGTTCTGCCAAACTTAGATAGCAGGATATACGCTGGAGATACAGAGTTATGCAGTAAGCACCACCCGTTTTACAGGCTTTATGCGTTTTGACGTCTTCTTGCGCTCTCAGTTTTCTACCACCATTCTCGATAGACCATGGTTCTTTCCCGAAGTGGGCAGGAGGATTGACTGCACTTCGTCGGCCACCAGCAACAGTTCAGAGAATTTCCACGTCTGGAGTTCCTTCCCACTCAAGCGTTCCCATCTGTTATGCCTTGCCTAGACGAAGGGCGAGATTACCTGTACGCTTGAATGCATAATTTTGCTTTAAATAGGTGATAGTTTTTCGATCACATTCATTTGAGGAGGAAGTTATGATTAACCCTTCAGCAGGCGTGTCCGTATACAAAGTGCAACAATTTCGTTATTTTGAATGGGTTTATTTTACTTGTAAGGTTTGAATGTTCTAAATGGTTTCTATTCTAGCTACACCCTTTCTAATGCAGGTCTGATTTTCTGACCTTTGTATTCCTTTCCATTCATTGTTAGTTGTGATTTAACCGTGGTAAACCAGCGATTGTACTGGATTACAATACGACAAAAGCAGAAGTTGATGTAGTCCATCCAATGTGCAACTATTACACGGTATCCCGCATATCACGAAGATGGACAATCTCATTGTTTTTTTAGGGTTTTGGACGTAATAGGAATCAATTCGCAAGTTGTCCTTAGGTTTAATAAACCGGACAGTTTTGAATCAAGGCGATTGTATCTGCATTCTTTGGCCTTTAATTTTATCTCAATGTTATCAACATTGTATATCTTATGATAAAAAGCAGAATTATTATTTTCAATAGTTTTATTACCAAAGGAATAATGAAGGTTGAAAGAGACGTTGCACTCTGTGCTACGCGCACCTGCTCGTGTTCCAAAAATTGGAGCGCCAGCTGAAGGGTTAACTAAATACAATTATGTAAAACTGTACGTATAGTAGAACATCGATATAATCGAATTCCTTGTTAAATCGAAGAATTTTCATTCCCCTTGAACCTGCCTAACATTATAAATCGGACTTCGATATATCGAAATCCTAGATAATTCGAAGTTTTCTCGTTCCCCTTGAGGTTCGATATATCGAGGTTCCACTGTATATCAGTCAAATATCAAATACGATAAATTGAACATTGTCTATCATGACACGTGGTACAGAATTTAGAGAACAAGGGCATGAGAAAATACACAGAACACCCCCTGATGGTTGGTCGCAATAGTAAAAGTATACATCTCAAGCACACAGGTAGCATGGGAACTATGTTGGGCTATTTTGTATGCTAGAGGTGTATACTTTTGAGCACCGCCAATAAGTGACCCATACATTTTGCCATATGTAAAAACGTTGTGGTAATCTAGAGCAAAATGGGTAGAGAGCCATTGAAACTTTCTCATAACTTGACTACAAAGGTTCTTATTTATAATAAGGACTGTCGTATGTTACGAAGCTGGGAAGTTTTTTGGTAGATATATAATTGTGCTAATCTAGAGCAAAGTGGGCAGAGAGCCATTGAAACTTTCTGATAACTTGACTACAAATGTTCTTAGTTATAACTGTTGGGAATCCTAAATTTCTGTTCTCTATGTAATCTGACAATTTCCTAGCAACCACCAGATGGAACTGGGAATAAGCTCTGTGTGGCTGTGTTTGTTTTGTTCACACGCACTTCCTTAATCATGTCTGTAGTAGCTAGTTGTATTAATGTCGTCCGTAGCAATAATTGTATAAGTTTTGTGTTCATGTTTATTAAAGTAATTTAAAGTTTACCGATGAATTTAATTTGACTTCTTAGTTAGTCTCACCGGCATTAGATGCTACAAGGAACATTTCTTCAAGAACTCTGTGTATCAACAGATACCAGGTAAGTGAACTTTTCACTACCACCTTTGTACAACAGATTATGAGACTGAGGCTGACAGCATTCTAATTGCTGATTTACATTATTATTAACAAACTGAGAGTAATCAAAAGCTAAGCTTGAAATCGAAACAAAAACTTTGTATCCATTGAGAATGTCTTATTTAAAGGAAAATAATCCTCAAATTACTAAATTAAATGATACCAATTATTCCAGATGGAAATTTCGAATGGAAATTATCCTCATCAAGGAGGATTTATATGATGTAATCGAAACCGAAATTTCAGATAAAGCGGACGCGAAACTTTTAAAACGTGACAGACAAGTTGGTGCATTAATTAATCTCTGTATAGAAGATTCACAAATAATTCATATCAAATATGAAACAACTGCAAAAGCGACGTGGGATAAGCTTAAAGCTAGACACGAAAGAACAAATTTATCGAGCAAACTTTTCTTACATCGAAAATTATACGCAACAAAAATGTCAGAAGACGGTAACCTTTGAGTTTATCACCTCGGACCCCCAGGCCATAAAAAGCCCATCGTCCACAGGGCCCGATTTAGAAAATTCTTGACTATAGGCACAACTCGGGATGGGGCCTCCCCCCCCCCTAACACTGATGTGGGCGTAAAATTTCCAAAATTGACACACAAAAAAAATAATCATGAATCATTGTGAAAGTACCATTTTACCAAGAATTGGCTATTCGAAGCGTAGAAGCCTAGAACATTATCAAATAACAAAAAGCAATACAACATATTAACTTCATCATTAAAACACCAATACAATGCCACCAGAAAACCTTATTAATCCCTTATATACACTATAACATACATATGATGAACCTATCAATCAAATTTGTAAGGATATATAAAAAAATTGCTATTAAAAAAGGTAAAATTGAAAAAATTAAATTGGAATTTTTTTCTTTTAAAATAAAAATTTCGGGGTCCCCCCCCCCAACATTCGGGGCCCCCTAGGCCCGGGCCTACTGGGCCTAATGGAAAACCAGGGCCTGATCGTCCATGATACACCTGAAGTCCAGTCACTACGTAGCAAGAGCCTGAATACGCAGTAGAGGGTTAATTTCCCAAGTTCAGGAGACGGTAATATGAATGAGCATATCTCTAAAATTCTTGAGTTAATTGATAAACTTAAATCTGTGGGAGAAGAAATTAAAGACAATCACATTGCCGCATTGCTTCTTGTTTCTGTACCTAAATCATATGATCACTTGATAACTGCTCTGGAAGCGAGATCAGAAACAGAACTAACGCCAGAATTAATTAAGAATAAATTAACTGACGAGTACAACCGTCGTATTGAAATGAATGCTGAGCGAGAGGTTACACAAGCTTTCAAAACAAATGCCTATAAACGCGATGAAAACAAAAATGACAAATTCTGTACATACTGCAAGATATCCGGTCATTCTCGAGACTTTTGTTTATCATTTAAAGAATAAGAACGGTCAAAACCGAAGCAAATTTTACCCTCAAGCGAATAGTAATAATCGAAAGCAGAACAGTAACAAAGCTAGCGTCGCGAAAATGGATGAAAAGAATCCAAAGCTGAATGATAAAACCGCAACATGCATGCATGTTAAAAATCAGAATTCTAGTAGACGTCGACACGTCGGCGAACACATAAACAAATGCGATGAGTATTCCAGCATGTTACGCGGAAACGACTCGACGAGCTCTGAGTCATGTGTTTCAGTTGGTTCGATTCTGAATACTGATGATATGGGCAGCGATCAGTGTGCTTCAGTTTGTAAATCAAACAGACAGCTAAAAACCTCTTGCACATACAACTATAATGAATGTTTTTATATAGGCAGCGGAGCCAGTCAGCATTTAATCACCGACCTCAATCTATTTTCGGACATAAAATTTAACACGGAACCTGTGAAAATCATCGTGGCAGGTGGGAAATGTTTATTTTCGCAAGGAATCGGTACCGTTCATTTTCAGACAAAATTATCCGCCTTTAACCAGTCATGATATTAATTTAATAAATGCATATTTCTTACCTCAATTGGAATATAATTTAATATCAGTAAAAAGAATTACTGAAAAGGGTTTTTCAGTCATTTTCGAAGGAAACAAATGCTTTGTTGTGAAAAATAACATGAGGTATTTAGAAGCGATCTCGAATGACAATAGTCTCTACAAAGTAATATTAAACGAAAACATTGATCTAAACAAAATTCCAACGTTCGCTTTGAACTGTAGGAACGATAACTATAAATTTATGGCATAGACGCCCTGGTCACCGAAGCACAGATGCAATTAAGCAACTTGTGAGAGACAATCTCGCTGATGGCATCGCGCTCGATAGTTGTGAAAAGGAAATGAAATGTACACACTGTATTAAAAATAAACTTTCAGAATTTCCTTATCCCAAACAATCGAAATTTAGGGCTAAGAAATCTTTTGAGCTCGTTCATAGTGACCTGTGTGGACCGATACAAACCAAGAGCGTTAGCGGGAAAAGTTATTTTCTTACCTTTGTAGATGATTTCTCAAGATTTACTATGATTTATCTGCTGACTAACAAGAGTGAGGTCTGTTCTAAATTTAAAGAATATGTAGCAATGACTAAGAATAAATTCGGAAGAACACTCAAAACCCTCAGAAGTGACAATGGGGGTGAATACATAGGAAAAGAAATAGAATAATTCACTACGAGTCAAGGAATTGAGCACCAATTGACCGTACCATACTCTCCGCAACAGAATGGAGTAGCGAAAAGAAAGAACAGGAGTATAATGGAAATGACACGATGCCTCTTATCAGAAGCAAATCTTCCTCAAAGATTCTGGGCAGAAGCAGTCATGACAGCAAACTATCTTCAGAACAGGTTGCCTACTAAAGCCAACAATAAAACACCATTTGAACTGAGGACCGGCAGAAAACCGGACTTGTCCAACATCAGAACTTCTGGATCCAAAGCATTCGCATACGTTCACAAAACCAAAAGGGGAAAATTAGATGAAAAAGCTGTTGAAGGAATCCTAATTGGCTACGATCACCGAAGCAAGGGATACCGGATCTATGTATCTGATAACCAAGTCATAATAAGCCGAACAGTCAAGTTTATCGAAAATACAAGTTCAGATAATGACGATACTGCCATTCCTCTAGAAGAGAATAAGGAAACCCAAGAAGAAATAGAAGAAGAGATACCTCAACAAGATTCCAATATTCCAAAGGAAGAATTTCTTGTACAATCAAGAAGATCTGAGAGAATGAACAAAGGAAAACCACCAGAGCGATATTCCTATCTTGCCAAAGGAGCAAAGAAGGAGCCTGGAAGTTATAAAGACCTGGATTCTCTAAATCCTGCAGAAAAGAAGAAATGGATGGAAGATATGGAGGAGGAAATAAAATCTCTTAACAAAAATCATACATGGGATCTCGTACAGCTACCGAAAGATAAGAAACCCATAAACTGCAAGTGGACATTCAAAGCTAAATTAATTGAAGAAGGAAAAATCGAACGCTACAAAGCCAGACACGTCGCCAAAGGTTACAGCCAAACATTCGAACGGATTACGATGAGACCTTTGCACCAGTTGTTAAACATACTACCATAAGAGCCTTCTTTGCAGCTGCGGTCTACCAAAACATGCACGTGAAATACGTAGACATCAAGACAGCTTTCTTACACGGAGACCTTAATGAAGAAATTTACATGCGACAGCCAGAAGGATATATAGAACCTGGTCATGAGAATAAAGTTTGCAAGTTAAGAAAGGCAATATATGGACTAAAACAGGCAGCTTGGGCCTGGAATTTTAAAATCTCAGAAGTCTTACAGAAAAGCAACTTCAAGCAAAGCGCATCAGACCCATGTCTTTTTACGAAAAAGGATGAAGGCAAGAACATAATAATCATTCTATACGTTGACGATCTCCTAATTGCAAGTAAAGAGGAAACTAAGATCAAACAAGTGATTGATATGCTGAGAGAAAACTTTGAAATCAAGAACTTAGGTGATGTAAAACATTATCTTGGAATCAACATCCAAAGAAATCTTAATGGCACATTTGATTTTAACCAAAAGATAAAAATTCAAGAATTACTGGAGAAATTTAATATGAAGGATGGTAAACCCACATATATTCCAATGGGAACATCTTACTTGAAAACTGAAGATGATACAAACATTCTGACTGATAATGCAGGATATAGACAAGCTATTGGAGCTCTCCTTTATATCGCCACAGTATCAAGACCTGACATCGCGCTTGCCGTGAACATACTAAACCGAAAGATTGAAGAATCGACGGAGAGAGATTGGAAAGCAGTTCAGAAAATCATCATGTATCTCAACACCACCAAGAACTTAAATCTGGTATTCGACAACGAAAAGGCACCCGTCCTCACCTGCTATTACGATGCTGATTTGGCTGGTGATAAAACAACAAGAAAATCTACAAGTGAAAACATCTTTCTCCTTGGTAATGACATAATATCATGGTTCTCCAAACGACAGACTGCATTGCACTATCAACAACAGAATCGGAATACATTGGTGCAGCAAACGCCGCACAAGAACTACAGTGGATACTCAATCTACTCAAAGAACAATTCAAGAACCAAACATATAGACGTGAAATACCACTATATTAGACATTTACAAGAGCAGAATGTCTTGCAGGTAGATTTTTGCAGCAGCAAACACATGATAGCCGATATCATGACAAAGCCTCTTCCCAGACCCCAATTTATGAAAATAAGGGAAAAGCTAAATTTAATTTGTTCTCAAAATTGCTAGATTAAGGGGGGATGTTGGGAATCATAAATTTCTGTTCTAACAATTTCCTAGCAACCACCAGATGGAACTGGGAATAGGCTCTGTGTGGCTGTGTTTGTTTTGTTCACACGCACTTCCTTAATCATGTCTGTAGTAGCTAGTTGTATTAATGTCGTCCGTAGCAATAATTGTATAAGTTTTGTGTTCATGTTTATTAAAGTAATTTAAAGTTTACCGATGGATTTAATTTGACTTCTCAGTTAGTCTCACCGGCATTAGATGCTACAAGGAACATTTCTTCAAGAACTCTGTGTATCAACAGATACCAGGTAAGTGAACTTTTCACTACCACCTTTGTACAGAAGTTCATATTTGGAAGAAATAAAATCACAACAATAACAAGGACTCTCGTATGTTACGAAGCTGGGAAATATTTCGGTAAATATATAATTGTGCTAATCTAGAGGAAAATAGGTAGAGAGACATTGAAAGTTTCTGATAACTTGACTACAAATATTCTTACTTATGACAAGAACGGTTTTATGTTACGAAATTTGAAAGATTTTCGGTAGATATATAAATGCTGCATTTTTGTGTTTTTATCAAAATGCTTTGTGAACTTCAAAAGTAGCCATTTTAAAATTGAATGCAACAACTAAAGTCTTAATCAGAAGAAGTATTTATGCGTCATTATGACCCTTAAAAAATAAATGGAAAATAAAAATCCGAGAAATTTTTGAACGATATAAATCATTATTTGAAGATAGATAATACATATTTTAGAGTTACCGCAATTTACATTTCTTGAGAGAAAATACCCTATGTGGAACAAATAATTTTTACCACTGATGGCAGGACTATTCATTTCTATCTATTCTTAAGACCCGAAGTAACCGCTATAATAAACAAATGTGTGAATGGAACTGATGAAGACCGAATACAAATCGATTACTGAATCCTAGTCGATTATACGATGTGTTATAGCTGAAGATTAAAATGGCTACCGTTTGGCAACTTTTATAGGTTTGCGTTAGCTTCTAGTGAATGCCCTCTAAAATATATTCTTCATGTTACCGGTTTTCATCCTTCAGGTTGAACGTACCCATAATCCCCGTAGACACGAGAGCCTTTAGGGGAGGGGGGGGGGGGGGTGCTTGTCGGGATTCGAACCGAGCACCCTCAATAATGAATTCCGACGCACTTACCACTAGGTTGCACTGTGCCTATTAAATGATGCCATCTACTAATCATATATATATATATATATATATATATATATATATATATATATATATAGGGTTTCCGGGCTAAAGGTATTCAAAAGTCATGACTTATTTTTATGGAACTACCCATTAGGATTAAGAGAAATTTATTTAGAAAAAACTTCTCACCAAGTTTTAATATCAGTCAAAGACTTTGATCATAGTATCGTAGGTTTCGATGTGTGCAACTTTTGCAGCACGATTAACGTCTAAATGGTAATCCAATTCTCTCAAAGTGTTTCGTGGCATATCATGCGGTATTAGACCATTTTTGTATGGGGATTCATTAAATTCGTTGTGTATGAACAAAAAATTGAAACTGTGGATGAGTTGAAGAAGCGTACCATTCAAGCATTTCGTGTTATAACTCCCGATATGCCACGTAACACTTGGAGAGAACTGGATTACCATTTGGACGTTTGTCGTGCTACAAAAGGTGCACACATCGAAATCCATGATACTATGATAGAAATCTATGATTGATATCAAAACTTGGTGAGAAGTTCTTTGTATTTAAAATTTTTTTAAAAAAATTCTAATGGGTAGTTCCGTAAAAGTAGGTCATGACTTACGGATACCTTTAGCCCGGACACCCTGCATACATATATATATATATATATAGATGTTGTTAAGGCAATTCTCTGAGGCTTGTTTCAAAATTACTATTGATGAATCATGACCAATAAAGACAGATTCCTAATTATAATGAAAAGGCCAATTCTTTAAACAGAAACTTAACAAGGAAATTTATTTACAAAAAAGTTAACATTAAACCATTACAACATATTCAATTAATTTAAGTGCAGATTCACAGCGTACGCTCCCATGCCCATGGTGTCAACAGGGTCTTCTAACAAAACACGTCTGCTCGGGGCGCGTCACATGGAGCATCTCCCTCAAAAACCCAAGTCTCTGACTATCTCTCGGCTCGAAAACTTCGGTGGCGGCCGTCTTCTTAGAAATTGCTTTCCTAAAACCGGGGGTCGGCAGATTATCGACTGACAGCTTTTCTTAACGCCGAAATTTTATTTCATTCCACTGACAAAGTCGCAAAGAGCTATCGCTAAGGAAGACAGCTTTACGACGATGATGGGCGACGCTTCTGTTTTCCAAACAGTTACCCCCACAGCTTACTAGAGAAACCGCTATGCCTGGGATTAAATTTCAGGCCAAAAACTCTAGCAGCACTTGTTGGTATCGTCTTTTAATCCCCCACTTGTTCAAAAATTTCTGTGGGAACTTGAATTGGAATCCTCGAAAAATTTGCAGCTGGCCCGTGGGGCATGCGAACGCACCACCGTAAATGCGTGACGTCACAATATATATATATATATATATATATATATTAAATCTGAGGTCACCAAATATATCGAGAAAGGAACGCCAAAGATACTAAACCAGGATCGGAGACTAAAATAAATTTCTGACGTCTGTCGGGAAGTACACTTCGAGGGGTTGAGTAATTGTTGAGAGACGAATTCTTAAGTTGCATAACGATAAATAAAATGGGACATACAGAAACTAAACTGGATATTTTAGTAAAAACTGTGGAAAAGAAAGCTTAAAAGCGATGGAAAATTTGGATACTATAGTCTGTAAGACAATAATAAATGACGCCACGTCTAGTAAGAAAATACTTAGTGGGTCCTTTCTGTTTCTTAAGGATGAAAAATATAGGAACAAACAGTACCGACGAGTACAAAATTTCAATTATAAATTTCTTTAATTTAAGAAAGAATAAATCAAACAGATATAAATCAAAGAAAAATACATTAAATATAAATAATTAGTTGAATTAATAGATACGACCCACTGCAGTGGGTGGAGTCAGATGGTTTTTACGAGGTTATGGGAAAATTTAGTCACGTGAACAATATAATACTTGGGCTCAAAAAATTCCCACACCCAGGGATCATAATGCCTTAAGTGGTGGCGAATGGGGTAAATGCAGTGGGACTGTTAATGTAATGTAATTTAGACGTTTAGGGTTGAAGTTTCATGCAAATAGCTCTGCCATCTGTTGTATATCGTTTGGCTTATGATTTCAAGTAGAACATAATCAGTCCTTAAACTATTTTGATATTGCATGTTTGATGGTTATTTTTTAAAGGACTGTTACTTAAACAGGGGAGTGCATTCGCAAATTATTTTATTTAAAAGGGTACTAAGACCTTTTCACATGCATTTCGCAATTCACTATTCGAAAATGAATGATACTCTTAGGTTTAAAATTTAAAAAAAAAATTACTCTGAGCTTTATTTTCATTCACTAGGTGTTTAGAACAGAAGCATTATATATATATATATATATATATATATATATATATATATATATATATATATATATATAATATATATATATATACATATATATATATATATATAGGTATATATATATATATATATATATATATATAATATATATATACATATATATATATGTATATATATATATATATGTATGTATGTTTATATATATATATATATATATATATATATATATATATATATATATGAGTGTGTGTGTGTGTGTGTCTGTGTATAAAAGTGGTTGAAGTGGCCGAAAAAAAGTGGTCGTTTTGCGGGGTGGTCGTCGAAAGGAGGTTTGTATCATAACATTGGCTACATGGAGTTTTGAATCGGTTCTGGACAAAATATGGACTTTTAGAGGGGTAGCCCGATAAAGAAGTTTCATTGTGTGTGTATATATATATATATATATATATATATATATATATATATATATATATATATATATATATACACACATATATATATATACACATATATATATATATATATATATAATTTGAGGCATTCTTTATAATTAATTATTTTATTAGCTTTTTGCTGTGTAAATTTCTATTATCAACTTTAAATAACTTACATTAATTTTATATATCTTGTTGCTCATTTGAATAAGTGAATAAATAAGACTAAAATGCTAAATTTAAATTTAAATTGCGTCTATTTCTATCGCTAATGTAAAATTTTAAGTAACTTTTGAAGGAGGATTGAGTTTATAGTTTCAGCAACGGTCACTAGATGGCAGTACCTGATTACAGCAACGGAGCAACAGCTTTGAGATTCTCGCACCTACCATTTTCAAGAACATTTAACTCAACGTCATGTAATATTCATGATTTGATGGAAGGAAAAGTAATGATAAGACAAAAAATCTAATTGAACTACCAGTTTTATGTGCCCTCAGAGTGCAATATAGCCCTCAAATTCTAAATCAGCAGAATCCCCCCCATAATTTTAGCCCTAAAAGGAATATTTAATTAAAGTTATTAGCACAATATGATTAGAGAACGCCATTTCCTTGATGAGTCTCTGGAGTCTTGGGCCATTTCGGGTGGAAAAGCAGTTTTTTAATCCTTTGGCGATGTGGGAAAATTATGAATGGATAATTACAAGGACGTTTTGCCTAAAGTGATGTATGTTCTGACAAAATTAATGACAAAATATCGACTCCGAGATCGTTTTTAACCGTTTAAAAAGATATTAGAATTTTTTTTTTTCTTTTTAAACTTATAATATAAGTAACACCATCACCGTGTTACTATAAAGATTTTTTTCAACGTGCGTAAGACCACAAGAGGCAATGCAGGTTTCAACTGACATATGGCAACACACAATTTTTTATTGCAAAGGCAAAAATGCTCGTTTGAAAATATATAATGCATAAACTAGTTATGAATGCGATATACAGTGATTTCCGCTTATAAGAATCACGTTTGTTATTACTGTTTTTGATTCTTATAAGCGGTTGATTCTTATAACTGAAATTTAGGTTTTTGGACAGGAACACACACACCTATATATACATATATTAGATAATTTGCCATAAAATACTCTTTAATTTACATTAACTATCTTTTATTAAAATTATTTTTTATAGTTTTAAAAATAAAACCTATTAAAAATAAAACCTAAAAGTTTTAAAAATAAGACCTATAAGTAGATATACATGATTATAGTAAGAGAAGAAAAAATTCAATATTTGTTACAAGTTACAATATACCTGCTTAACAGTTTTAACATTTCAACTACAGGAAGGGAGCAATAAAAAGTTTTCTACGGTAGTTTGACGAAATGAAGTTTTCAGAAGGCTGTTTATACCTCTTTCAATACTTATAGTCTCAGAAGAAGATTTACTCGGACAGGTAAAGTTGCCCCCGGGTCAAGCTAATAGGACAGTGTTGTGGTAAAGCGTTTAAGGGGAAACTATTATGTTATGTCTAATAAAGAAAGGGGTGAATTTTACGACTATATTCCATCCCATCTTATCAATCTTTCTTTAAAAAAAAGAACGAACTTCGTGCCTTTTGAGGGTTTAAGTAGGTTTTTTGGAAAAATAGAAGTAAAGCGAAGAGTGTAAACTGATTCTTAAAACCGGTGGATTGATTCTTTAAAGCGAAAATTTTAACATGGAAATAACTCATTTGTTTTCGCGATATTGATTCATATAAACGGTTGATTCTTATAACCAGTGATCACTATAAGCGGTGGTTACTGTATATATATTTCTATGTGTTTGTAACGAAAAAACGCGTACCATTGAATTATATTTAACGAGAATCATAAATTCTCTTTTCGGATCATTCGTAATGTAATATTAATATATATATATATATATATATATATATATATATATATATATATATATATATATATATATATATATATAGTTTGTGGTAGTAAAATTCGACATGTATATAAATCATCTGACAGATGAATTCCCCGCTATTGCTTAACGGTTTACAAACACCAATATCATTTCAAATGACCTGAGATTACTCGATTTATATGCGTGGGTATTGATTTGTTTGTTTGTTTTTTAGCATTTCAGTTTGTATAAATAGACATCGCTCAAACAGACCATATATTTCGGTTGCTTATATCCGATTTTAAAGACGACGACCAAAAAAGTGTAATTATAGCGATATTACAAATGAGCAATACTACAAAAATTGCATAGAAAAAAAGGACTAAATTAACTTTTCAGTCTTCCTCCATCAGCAAATGAAATTTACTTTTCTCAAGTAGATTGCACCTGTTTCTTAAAGAAAGATTTTTAAAATTAGTTACTTTCTGGTGGATTTGGCGCTTTTATCTGTTTATCTTTGAGATCAAAATATTCGGGACACTCTTTTCTTTCATCATGAATTCTACAGAACAGTGAAAATAAAAATGTTCCCTCGCATCTTCGCTGTTAAAAGAAATTAAATTTTAAATAATTACAAGATAAAAAGAATTTTTTTATATACCATGTTTTTAAATTTTCTGTTGAATCATATAAACTTGACAATTCTATGTATCAATAAATACTTTTTTTAAATTTTTTTGACGAGTTGAATCAACTTGAAAGAAAATGAAGTTAATTGAAAGTTAACTTGCGTTTAACTTTTCGTTCCTGTCCCGGTCGATAGATGGCCGCACCAGTCCACCAAAAAAAATTAACTGAAAATGAATTCAATGCTGCGTAAAGATGGCTAAAAGTATTTTTAAAATGTATTGTTATCGTGTTCTGAGTTATTCTAAAAGTTTCAAATGTCTAGCTAGTCGGGAAGTTAGTTAAAAATCGATTGCAAAATTTGTACTGGACAAACACACATACAAACAAGAAAACGAGTTATTAAAAACATGGTTAAAAAAAATCTTGTTTAAGTCTCATTTCGTTACTTAGCCACTGGGATTGTAGATAAACAGGGAAGAAGGCTGTAAGATATTACACTTTTTTTTTGTTGCTAACCTAATTTTCCGTTCAGATCCTTCTACTAACGCCATTCTTCTTGGCAGCCTGTTTCGTAACCCTCATTCGAAGATGTGACAAGAGGAGATCACCTATGCGGTTAGTTGGCAACAATGAGTAGGTATTGTAGGTACTGCCATTTACAGTAGGAGAGGGTGGATCAATTTGAGCATTGCAGAGACCAGCAGAGACCTGCGAAAGAAGCTGACTAGGGAGGAAGTTCCAACGTGGCCCGGACTATATGGATTTAAAATTAGAGAAAGAATTAAGCGAGTGAGATCGCTGCTATATATAAAGAAGTAACTATCCGACGACAGTACCTGGGGTAGGAGAATTTTGAGTTAACGTTAAGCAATTTAGGTGGCGTGAGCTCCATTTAGGAGTATTATGATGTTTGGATGTTACTCGATAGTTTTTTGTTCGTCCACCTCTTAGCTGTTGGATCAAGTAGAGTTGTAATAAATTGTGGTGGTTTGTGAAAGTGGGACGCTACTTTCTGTTCGCCAACTGATGTATCACGCTCTGTACTTTCGTCCAATTCGATGCCAAATGCTTTATATTTTGAACGTGTCTATTCTATTGAAACAATGGATCAATCCACTCAATGATATTTATACAGCGTGGATTGTACATAGAGATTTGTCGGAAATCGTTTTATATATTATACGTTACTTGTAATCACGAGTTTACATCCATTTCATTTATCATGACTTCAGACTGAGACACTGTAAGTAAAGGAATCAATGAGAAGTTTTTGGCAAACGGGAACTCAATTGTATTAATAGAATTTAAACACAGTTTCTGTTAAAATAATATATAAGCTTGGTAACAGTGCAAACACAGGTTCCCTTCATTTTTCTTTATGACTATCAAGACAAAAATAGGATGTCATTCCACACGAAAACTTCGAACATAAGATATGGACCCCTTGAATGCTCGCACCACAAGAGCAAAATACGTTTCCATGAGCCCAGCACGCGACTTGTAAACAGAGGAACACCATAGATTTATTTAATAATTGTTTAAAACAGAAACAAAAGAAATAGATAGTATCTGAATGTTTCCCTCTCCCTCCAGACTCGGCTTCTTGCATCGGCAAAAGTTTCACTTTACCGCCTCGCCAGAGCACACTTGCGACTAAAGAATTTCGCTATTGCGACTAAAGAATTTTGACACTTGTTATTGTGTTGTTGTTGCTTATGCCACACACACACAAATATATATATGTATATATATATATATATATATATATATATATATATATAGATATATATAAATATATATAAATATATATATATATAGATATAAATATATATATATGTGAGAGTGAGTTTGGCAACACAACTGAAATATTACTACAACTTCCACTCCTACTACTGCGGCACGAAGGACTTTAAGCGGATGTGTTGTTCTGCAAGCTCCCGATGTTTAGCTCTTTTGATGCTTCTGTGTTTATTTTTAATTTCATACTAAGTGTTAGTCCTGTCTTGTAAACATCGTCTAGTTTAATTAAATGTTCAAAATAATTAAGTCTAATGATTCACTTCTATAGGAAGGAGTACTAACTCCTTCCTACATGGGGGCTCGGCCCTCGGACTCGAAAAATACCCCTAGCATGCTGAACTTTAAAAAAAAAAACTTTATTTTCTTTCGATGATACGACTTGATTTCGACTTGATTTCGACTTGATTTCGACTGGATTACTGTTGTCTGTCATTTTGGATTTGGATATCGAAAGCGAAAGCCAAAGTGATGTGCCACGGACTCTGATGATACTCTGATGGGATGATGAGAACCAAAACCAGAATTGTAAGTAACTTGGATCATATTAAAATTATTTGATGCATACGTTGACGCTTGTTCAAGAAAATTTTGATGATTAAGGGAATTCTCAACTTATTGATGATTTAAGAAAACTGAAAGATATTTCAACGTTCTTTTGATGCAGGAATTTAATTGATGCTAAATTCACTTTTGATGGTCTTTGACGTTGAATTTATCACTTCTGTTTTCTTGAAGAGAATTCTATTTCGATGAAATTATTTGATGATTTGATGAAAATTTCGACATTTAACTTGAAGAATCTTGTTTCCTTGAACAAACCACAACATAACATATATTTTGAAAGATCGCGAATTGAATACTTTTGAAGATTATTATATTATTATTTTGATGCATAATTTTGACGAAGCGAATGTTTATTTGATGACAACTTTGCTTATTTGATGCGCTTTGATGTTGAACTTAATTCTGCTGTTTTCTTGCGAGAATATTTTTTATTTTGCAGAATGTTTTGATGCTTTCGATTTCACAATTTTGATACTTTCGATTTCCCAATTTTGATGCTTTTAACATTAGAACTTTAACTATTATTTTGATGCTGCATTTACATCCTCTATTTTCTTCAACAGTGATTTATTTTGAAGATTAATTTGATGAATATTTTGCTGAAGTAATATCTAACTTGATACATATCTAAATTTACGTCATCTGTTTTCTTCAACCAGAGAAATTATTTTGAAGAACTTATTATTTGATATTTGATGCTTATGTTAGTTCATAATTTTGTTTTCTTGAACAAAACCTGTTTTAAAGATTACTTATTTTGATGCATATTTGAGAATCAATATTTTATTATTGAATTGGTATTTGAAAAAATTTCGATTTGAAATATTATTTTCTACTTTTGAATTTGAGTAACTACGTATTATAATTATTGATTTTGGTTTTGAATATTTGTATATTTGTGTACTATAATTGTTTGAACCTAGTATATAGTTATGGCTACTCTCAACGATTACCCCAATATTGCAAAATCATTAAAAATTGGTAGTACGAATCAAATAAAGGTTCTACATCGTTTAATTTTTGGTACAGACGGCGACAGACAAAATCGTACCAGATTACGTAAATTTACAGGTTTTAAACAGCCATTCGTGTTGGAAGCAACGAAACAGAAAGTACTTAAAGAGTTTTCACTTAAAGACTTGATTTCTATTTGTAATCTACTTCATTTAGAATTTTCAACTGACCCAGACAAATGTGCCAATACCATTCTTATGAGTCTTAGTGATTTATCGTTATTAAAAGCAGAATTTTCTGATCTTTCGGAATGCGAAGTGAATGATGACTCACTTCCGGATGCACGTTCATCCCAAACTAACAGCGTTATAGAGGAAAATAGATTTCCCTTTTCCCCCACCATTGACGCAAAAGAATCTTCGAATAAGCAAAATACACACATTTCCGTTGGTGAATCAGATCAAAATTCATTGCCTTCAGTTGAAACTGCGAATCTCTCTTTCCAGTTGTTTAGTCTGAAAGACGTTGTTGATTTAATAAAACCTTTCTCGTCTCGTGATAATTACAGTGTTGAGAATTTTATATCTGACGTTGAAGAACTTTTTTGTTTATATCAGATAAACAATCCAATTCACCAAATTACTTTTGTTAGAAAATGTTTAACTGGTCCCGCTCAAACTTTAATTAGGTCTATTCGTGGAATTACAAATTGGGAACAATTGAAGCACCATTTATTAGACGAATTTTCGGACAAAATTAACGGTATTCAGTTACATAAATTAATGGAATCTCGACGTATGAAACCGTTTGAAACCCTACAAGAATATTTCTTAGCTATGAGAGATTTGGCACACAAAGGTTCTCTCGATGACTCCTCTCTGTTTGAGTATGTCATAAACGGAATTCCTGATTCAACAAACAATAAAGTTATTCTTTACGGTTGTAAATCCGTCCCTGAATTTAAGGAAAAGTTGAAAATTTATGAACAAATCTTTAACAGATCACAAAATTTCAGACAAAATAATCAGAAAAAAATTGATGCTTCCTACCTCAATGTGAAAGTCGATAATACACGTAGCCCAAATACACAGCCAGTATATTTTTCCTGTGGCTTGAGAGGTCACAAAAGCAACCAATGTTTGAATAAGTCACATGGTAAACAATGCTACGGATGTAAAAGTTTTGGTCATGTTCATGCTAATTGCCCTAAAAGTTATCGAAATTCTAAACCAAAACCTGATTCTCAAAAACCTATTTCTGATAAAACTGTAAATGCACTTTCTCCTGAAACTTCATCGAAAAATCCCATGCATGTTGACATTCAACTTGCAGGAATTCAATTGACAGCACTCTGTGACACTGGGTCACAGGCAACCCTCATCAATGAGAAAACCTATCGAAGAATTGGTTCGCCACCATTGCAGCCCACCAACATTCCCTTTTCAGGAATTGGCAAAAACCAAGTTCACAGCATCGGATTCTTTCAGGATTCCATCGAAATTCAAACCATTACTTTACCTGCTAAAATACATGTTCTAGAGGATGACTTGATTCCTTTTGATGTGATTATCGGAATCGACTTTTTACAGCAAACCCAATTTACATTTGATAAAGACGGTATTCGTTTATGCAAAACTCCTGAAAATAACACCTTCGTTAATATTGCTAATGTTTCTGATGATCAAGCTTTTCCATTTGATCTTTCACACATTTTGAATTCTGAAACTCGTGAGGAAGTTCAAAATATCGTTACTTCCTACAAACCACATAAAGTTCAAGACACTGAAATTAAGATGACTATTTTATTACAAGATGAAATCCCCGTAAATCAACGTTCTCGACGACTCCCTTTTGCGGAACAGAAAATTGTAGAAAAACAAATTCAAGATCAGGGCCAAATATGCATGTCTGAAAAACCTCTAACATCTACTCAAGATAAGATTTCTAGGGTAGAGAAAATGGATAATCCAATTGATTTTGAACGTGATGATGATGATGATGATGCCAATGATTTAGATTTGTTTCATGATAATGATGATGGAAAATATTTAGATGATGCTGATGCCAGTGATTTAGATTTGCTTCATGATAACGATGATAATGCTTTTGATATTGGAACTATCAAAGCAACTCTTGAACCAAAAATATTTGATGCCGATGATGATGCCCTTGAGAATGAATCCGTCAAAAGTGAAAAGGTTGAACTAAAATTTCAAGTTATTGAAGCTCCCAAACCCCTTGAACAAATAGCAGCTTTCCAACAACTGAAAGGCATTCTTTCACAAAACCCAGTTCTTCATGTTTTTCAACAGGGATACCCATTAGAACTCCACACTGATGCCAGCTCCTTAGGCTTTGGCGCTGTGCTCTTGCAACAATACGATGATGGACAGTTTCATCCTATTCATTATTTTAGCCGTAAAACTACAGTTCAACAAGAAAAATATCATAGTTATGAACTGGAAGTTCTTGCCGTTATTGAAGCGCTAAAAAAATTTCGAAACTACTTGTTGGGAACAAAATTTAAAATTATCACCGATTGTGATGCTTTCCAAAAAACGATGCACAAAAAAGACCTACCAGCTAAAATTGCTCGATGGGCATTGATGTTAGAAGACTTTGATTATGAAGTTTGTCATCGACCCGGTAGACAGATGAAACATGTTGATGCTTTAAGTCGTAACCCCATTCTTGTAATTACCTCAAATGATATCACTCAAAAGGTGAAAAATGCCCAAGACCAGGATGAATTTATATCTCAAATTAAATCTATGCTTGAATCTACACCTTCTGATGAATTTTTTGTTAAAAACGGAATTCTTTATAAACTTCATCAGGATGCCGAACTTTTAGTAGTACCACAAATGATGCAGAAAGAAATAGTGCTAAACGCCCATTCACAAGGTCATTTTGCTTCACAAAAAACCGAATTAATTGTTTCTCGTGAATTTTTCATTCCTCAACTTAAGAAATCAGTTCAAGAAATTATTTCGAACTGTATTCCTTGCATTTTGTCCTCGCGAAAATCTGGAAAACAAGAAGGATACCTTCACCCCATTCCAAAAGGTGATGCACCCCTTGAATGTTACCATTGCGACTTTTTAGGACCTTTTTGACCGACAGCAACGTCAGATCAAGTCCCGAAGGCTATGGGCGACGAAGGTACGGCTCCTGTTTTGACTGGCACCACAAGGGTCGGAGTCCGACTTGGCAAAATGACTAGTCCCGTAATTTCGAGATCAGAACACTCGACCCCGCACCTTCAGAAGTAATTTTTAGAACTTGGAGGACATTGCAGCCACGACAGATTTTACGTGCACCAGCCGCAATTAGTGTACACAGCAGTTTGATACTTACGTATGATAACTGAAACGTTTCATCTTTTGAGCTTGGCGCAATAGGAGCTCGCCAAAGCCTCATTTTACTGTGGCTACTTTCATTTATTTATTTTTTTTAAACCGCCCTTTGTCGAATTTTAAGCAGCCACTTGTTAAAGAAACGCAAATATCCCCCAAAAAGCGTAGATTATTAAATAAAGGAAGATAAAGAACAAGATTTCGATATAATTACAAGATAAACTTTTTATATACCATGGTTTTAAATTTTCTGTTGAATCATATAAACTTGACAATTCTATGTATTAATAAATACTTTTTATAAATTTTTTTGATGAATTATCCCATCAACTTGAAAGAAAATGAAGTAAATTGGAAGTTAATTTGCGTTTAACTTTTCGTTCCCATCCCCGTCGATAGATGACTGCACTAATCTACAAAATAAAATTAACTGAAAATATCTGAAAATTAATTTAATTCTGCTTAAAGATGGCTAAAAGTATTAGAATAATGCATTGTCATCGTTTTCCGAGCTATTCTAAAAGTTTCAAATGTCTAGCTCGTCGGGAAGTTAGTTAAAAATCGATTGCAAGACTTGTAAGGGACAAACACACAAACACACAAACAAACATGAAAGCGAATTAATAAAAACCTGTGAATAAATAATTTTAGCTATAAGTTAAAATTGCTTACAAAAGACAAAAGACCAAAAAAAATAATCAAAACAAGTAAGGCAATCGGAAACCGTGGAACCAGTACCCCACACCATAATTGCAAATTATTAACCGAAAACGTAACATATTAACAAGAACAGATAACGCCGCGAACGGGACTGGCGCGTCTGTTTGGCGATTTCTCGCCAAGCGGTTATGTTTCAGTTATAATTTGGCGAATTTTCACTTTAAAAAATAGAGGTGAGAAAAAAAAACCGAAGCCCAGAACTCATTAAAAGCACCAAGCTCCTCTTTCCCGAACGAAATGGTTGCGAAACTTCGGCGTTTAAGAACAGGGATTAAAAAAAGAGAGAAACCTCAGTACTTATTCATGACTCGTCAAGATAATGTTTTCGAGATAAAAATAAGTTCAATCCATCGCGAACGAGAGATGGAAAAAAAAAAACGAAAAGAAAGAAACAAGTGATCGCGATAAACCATCGCCTGCTTGTACATTATGACGGTCCTCCTCCAGCCATTCCCGGTGATGGATGAATATTGGTTATAGGACCCACCACGTGGAGGGGAACACACGCCCATACTAGAGAAAGGGGAAAAAAATGGCCCTTTTTTTTCTTGGTTACCTCGACGACCTATGAGTGCGGCCCCATTGTGTGTGTGTGGACGCGAGAGATGAAATGCCCGATTATGTATCGTGACGGCCGATTTTTTAATGTATCGAGAGATAGGGGCTCGGGTTTCGGGAGTGTGGGGGTGGCACGCCACTATTTACGTACGGGAAAAAAATGGCACGCACGCACGTGCGATAGAAATTTAATGAGAGGGTAGATGTCGACAGGTAGAGCGATAAAATTTTGTGAAGTGGAACTTCCAGAGCCATCCCTTCGCCAGGGCGCGGCGATAAAGTGAAACGCTTTCCCCCTAGCGAGAAGCCGAGAGCGGAGTGATGGGGGGAAACATTCATATTCTCTCTCTCTCTCTCTCTTACTCTTGTTCTGCTTAGTATAGTATAGCAGTTTATAAACCTTTAGCTTACGGGGCCCGTTTTTCCGATTCCTTCTTTAGAACGGGAAATGTCATGTCCCCTTTGTAAGAACGGCCATTAAGGGGGTTATATATATATATATATATATATATATATATATATATATCAGGATTCGACCCTGCGACTGGGCAAGGTCGACTCAGCCTTTCATCCCTTGAGTGGGTCGATAAAATGAGGACCAAGCATGCTTGGGCACTAAGCTCTGGGGGTCCCACGCCAAGTTGACCACCTGACTGAGACATATGCTGTATGGCACTCCAAGACCCAAGGTCAATAAAGCGGAGATGGGCACCGCCGGCCCTGGTCCACTGTTGCGCCGTGAGTTTAGTTTATATATATATATATATATATATATATATATATATATATATATATATATATATATATATATATATATATATATATATATATATACATACATACATACATATATATATATATATATATATATACATACATACATACACACATACATATATATATATATATATATATATATATATATATATACATATATATATACATACATACATACATACATACATACATATATATATATATATATATATACATATATATATATATACATACATACATACATACATACATATATATATATATATATATATATATATATATATATATATATATATATATATATATACATATAGATACATATATAGATACATATCGATACGGTATATAGTATATACATATCGATTTGAGGTGGGACGCGCAGGAACGTCGTTCCGGTTTCTGTCTTTAGGGAAAAAAATTACGATAGTTAAAAATATTTATTTAATCACTTTTAGTACTTTTCTACAACACATTTTTTACTTGTTTTGCAAAATAAAATTTGGAAATAAATAAAATGTTCAATTTTTTTGTATAATCGTGGTTTATTTTTTTCAGACCAATAATTTGGAATACACCCCCCCCCCCCCCCCGCACACCCCGGAAGGTTACATTTCCGGCACCTCTATTTCTAGAAATCGAACACTGGAAACATATATACAAACAAAAGAGGTAAGCAACGATAAGTAATCCTACGTTAATAACCCGCTGTAGTTTCATTAGAAGAGACTACCTGAATTTTTTTTTATATAATATTGAAAGAAGTTGAAAAATCGTTCCATTTCATGTGTCATTGGAATATATGACCTTAATACATATAACCTTAATATATATAACCTTAACTAAACGTTAGATTTCATTTGACTTAAAATAATTGAGAAACCGTTGCCTTTAAAACAGCGGGAATGGTTCGATATGAAACGTTTCAGAAACGTGTTTTGGAGGTTGAAAAAGCCGTGATTTTCCCGCGCCGTCTAATAACTTTTTAATCTCTCTAAACATTAGCTTCGATCCAGTGTTTGTCGATCGGGTACTTTCATAATCGTGTAGTTTAATACCAATTAAAAATTACCCTTGAATTGAGTTGAAGGTCTGCTGAATTCACCAGAAGAAATTCTGAAAAAAAATCCTCAATCAAAATATCTTTAAAAAGGCCTGACCCTGTTATAGGTGAAAGATTCGTGTGAGAATATATATATCTACTAGCTTTATATACCCGGCGTTGCACGGGTGAACCCTTAATAAAGCTTACTTGTATGATATGTATATTTGTATTTTATGGCAATCTATACCCCTCTCCACTGGTCATCATCCCATCAGCATATTATAATAACCCACCCCCCATGCTAATGTCAACATTAAAATGTTTCTTTCAATTTTGATAACCCACTGGATCCCGGCCCTTCGAGGAGTTTGAGGGCTTCCCCGTAAACCCTTGTGAAAATCGCCGGTTTCATAAACAAAGAATTACCTCACGTTGCCCAGGATAATAAAAATGAATGGAGTTAACCTGAGCTCTAGATGTATACGTACTAACAACCGAAATATATACAATTCATACACACACACACCTTTCCACACTTCATTTAATTAAGGTTGATCTCTCTCTTTTCTCCTACCACCAATTTGGTGTTCAAAATGGTGATATATAGGAAATATAAATTATTGGATTGTTTCTAGCAATTTTTTCAAAATCTAAAGCGAATGTCGAAAAATCGTGACATTGATCGTGTTTGTTACATTTAATCGTGTTTCTTATATTTTAAATCAAGAATCTTATGGATATATGTTTCCTTCTTTGAGATATGACGGAATATGTAAAAAACGCGTAAAAACACGTTTAGCCCCCCTAACCCCCTTGGGGACCGAATTTTGAAATATCCTTAAATTGGTTTTTAGGTATTCGTATTCCTTACATTTTAAAGCAAGAATCTTATGGATATCTGTTTCTTTCTTTGATATATGAAGGAATACGTGAAAAACACGTTAAGCCCCCCCTCCCCGTCCCCTGGGGCCAAATTTTAAAAAATCCTGAAATTGGATTTAAGGTATTCGTGTTCCTTACATTTTAAAGTAAGAATCTTATGGACATCAATTTCCTTCTTTGAGATACGAAAGAATATGTAAAAAACACGTTTTGCCCCCCCTCCCCCGATTTTTGAAAGCGATTTTTGAGTGTCATTTAAGAAGCGATTTTTGAAAAATTGCTTCTTAAATGACGCCTTCAGCCCAAAAGTAATAAGCTCTTAAAATTTGATATCTGTATCTCCTATAGTTTTTGCTGGGTGTTGATTTCTTTATATATATAGATAAAACACGTAAGAACACGTTTAGCCCCCCCTCTCCCCCTTGGGAGACGAATTTTGAAAAATCCTGAAATTGATTTTTAGGTATTCATGTTTCTTACATTTTAAAGCAAGAATCTTATGGATATCGATTTTCTTCTTTGAGATATAAAGGCATATGTAAAAAACACGTTTTGCCCCCCTCCCCCCCTTGGGGGGCAAATTTTGAAAAATCCTGAAATTGGTTTTTAGGTATTCATGTTTCTTACATTTTAAAGCAAGAATCTTATGGATATCTATTTTCTTCTTTGAGATAAAAAGGCATATGTAAAAAACACGTTTTGCCCCCCTGGGGCGAATTTTGAAAAATCCTGAAATTGGTTTTTAGGTATTTATGTTCCTTACATTTTAAAGCAAGGATCTTATGAATATCTGTTTTCTTCTTCCAGATATGAAGGAAAATGTGATAAAACACGTAAAAACACGTTTGGGGGCCTAATTTTGAAAAATCCTGAAATTGGTTTTTAGGTATTCATGTTACTTACATTTTAAAGCAAGAATGTTATGGATATAAATATCCTTCTTTGAGATATGAAGGAATATGTAAAAAACACGTTTTGCCCCCCTCCCCCCCTTGGGGGGCGAATTTTTAAAAATCGCTTCTTAAATGACGCCTTCAGCACAAAAGTAATAAGCTCCTAAAATTTGATATCTGTAACTCCAATAGTTTTTGCTGGGCGTTGATACGTGTATGTATATATAAGTCAGGACTTCTTCCTTTATAGATATAGATATATATAAAACAGTTCCGTAACTGACTCACTGACTCACTGACATACAAAGCAGAGACCAAACCGCTGGACCTAAAGGGCTGAAATTTTGCATGGCGACTCTTCTCATGGTGTTGGGGTGCACTAAGAAAGATTTTTGAAAAATTCTTCTTAGATTTTTTTAAATTACATTTTTAAGCTGTTTTTGTAACTTTTTTTTAAGTTTGCATTTAAAATAATAATTTGAGGGTTATAAAATTTATATCACGAGAAAGATCATAAAAATTCCTTTAAAATGAAATCTTTTTCGAACCTTTACCTCGATTTTCTTATTTTTGGTGAATTTTAAAAATTAATTTTTAGAATTTAATTTATTAAATGCTGATCACGTGAATTCTTTTTCTGGTACTTTAAATAAATTTATCGTCACGTGCATAACAACTAAATAGACAAAAAAAAATGTTTTTT